>VCAZ01000186.1:157492-197492 GCA_005784505.1 Bagarius yarrelli
CACACATTCCCACTAACACACACACATTCCCACTAACACACACACATTCCCACTAACACACACACATTCCCACTAACACACACACATTCCCACTAACACACACACACACAACATTCCACAACACCACACATTCCCACTCCCACCACACACACCCACTAACACACACCACATTCCCACAACACACACACATTCCCACTAACACACACACCATTTCCCACTAACAACACACACACATTACACATTCCACAACCACCACACACCACACACATTCCCACAAACAAACACACCATTCCCATAACACACACCACATGCCCACTAACACACACCACATTCCCACTAACACAACACAACATTCCACTAACACACAACATTCCCACAACACACACACACACAATTTCCCACAAACCACACATTCCCACAAACACCCACTCCCACAAACACACACACACACCACCACAACCACACACATTCCCACTAACAAACACACAGCACACATTCCACTAACAACCACACACATTCCCACAACCACACACCCACCATCCCACTAACACACACACATTCCCACAACACACACACACACACAACCCCCAACACACACACACACACATCCCACTACACCACCAACACACATTCCCCACAAAACACACAATCCACTCCCACAACACACACACATTCCCACTAACACACACACACCCACAACATTCCCACTAACACACACAACATTACACTAACACACACACATTCCCATAACACCACACATTCGCACTACCCAACACACACATCCACTACCACACACACACACATTCCCAACCAAAACACACACACATTCCACTAACACACACACATTCCCACTACACACACAAATTCCATCTAACACACACACACACATTCCCACAAACACCCACATTCCCCTCACCACACACACACATTCCCACCACAAGCACACACACACACACCCACTTCAAACACACACCCACATTCCCACTAACACACACACATTCCCACTAACACACACACACACACAATTCCCACTAACCCACACACACCACCACAATTCCCACTAAACAACACACAACACAAATCCCACAAACACACACAAATTTCCCACTAACCACACACACACACCACATTCCCACTAAAACACACCACACACATTCCCACACACACCACAACACACCATCCCCTAACACACACACACACATCCCACTAACACACACACATTCCCACTAACACACACACATTCCCACAAACACACACACTTCCCACTAACACACACACACACATTCCCTCAACACACACAAACATTCCCACTAAACAACACACACACACACATTCCACTAACACCACACACACTCCTTCCACACACACACCACACACACATCTCCCACTAACAACACACACACACATTCCCCAACAACCACCACACAACACACACTTCCCACTAAAAACAATTCCCACAAACACACCCACATTCCCACTAACACACACACACACACACATTCCCAACACACACACACACACATTCCACTAACACCCACACACACACACTTCCCACAAACAAAACACCACACACCACATTCCCATACAAACACAGGGTTCGCGCTGTTGGTTGTTGGAGTTTGTGTCCCCAGAGAGGTGGAGATTGAACTTGCAGACATGTTCTGTCTCTGACGCGTCGCCCGCCACAGCCGTGTGTTCACGATGACACGATTCGGTGTAAAGTTCATTCATTTTCGTGAGGAATCAGTTTTACGCCACTGTTTTCAGGAAAGGTGTGAGACGGTGTGTCTTCATCCACAACAACAATACAGCTCACACAGATCTCACACAGATCGATCTCACACAGATCTCAACAGACTCACACAGATCCACCAAAGCCGATCTCCCCTAAAACTCCTATACAGCAGCAATACTACTGTGTGTTGGTGTGTGTGTGTGTGTGTGTGTGTGTGTGTGTGTGTGGTTGTCACCAGCCCTGCATATATTGATGTATACTATATGTATTTCCCAAAGATAAAACAAACAGAATAGTAAAGCAAAAAGAAAACGTAGAGAAAGTTTAGAAAGAAAAAAAGAAGCAAAAAAACACCTGAGCGAGTGAATGAATGAGTGAGTGATTGAGTGAGTGAGTGTGAGTGAATGAGTAAGTGAGTGAGAGTAAGCGAGTGAGTGAGTGGTGAGTGTGAGACAGCATGAGACAGAGTGAGTGAGGGGAGTGAGTGGTGATGAGTGTGAGTGAGTGAGAGACCGAGTGAGGAGTAAGTGAGTGAGTGAATGAGTAAGTGAGTGTGAGACCGAGTGAGTGAGTGAGTGAGTGAATGAGTAAATGAGTGAATGAGTGAGTGAGTGAGTGAGTGCGTGAGTGAATGAGTGAGTGAGTGAATGAGTAAGTGAGTGAGTGAGGAGTGAGTGAATGAGTAAGTGAAGTGAGTGAGTGAGTGAGTGAAGTTAGTGAGTGAGTGACAGAGTAAGTGATTTCTGAGAAGGAAAATGAGGGAAGGAGACAAGTGCCATTTAGGAGACATAGAAGAGGAATAAAGAAAATGAGACAATATGAAGGGGACATAGTAGACTAAGAAGATGAGAAAAGGAGAAGGAGACAATGTGACATAAAGGAGACATAGAGGAGATGAGAGGTGAAGAAGAGACAGATTAAGGAGATGGGTAGAGAAAGAATTAAAAAATAGAAAAGAAGATGTAATGGAGCGATGGAGAGAAGAAGAGATTTAAGGAGATGGGGGAGGAGGAGAAAATGAGGAGATGTGGAGGGAGACAAAGAGGACAAGAAGATGTAAAGGACGAGAGGACATATGAAAGAAAGACATTAAGAAGACAAAAATATGCAAAAGGAAACATAAAAGAGACATGAAGGAGACAAAAAGAGAGGACAGAGGAACAAGATTCTCTATAATCAACACTAGGAGTATGTGTGTGTGTGTGTGTGTGTGTGTGTGTGTGTGTGTGTGTGTGTAAACGGATACATGAAAGTGCACACAGAAAGATGGTGATTAGAAATAAAACACAAAAACAAAAGCAGTGAAAGAGCCGATCCTTTGATCCAGCAGCAGAACATCAGCCTGGTGCGTGGTGTGTGTGTGTGTGTGTTGTGTGTGTGTGTGTTTCCTGCCTGATTCCTTCCTCACCTCAGCTTCTCACTGGCTTTAGAATTACACACAACACACACACACACACACACACACTCGTTACCAGACAATCACACTGGAGCCGAAACTGGCAGAAGATTCACATCACTTTCCTCTGGAACGTCTTTAAGGAGGACATAAAAAACAGCACATTATTACATTAAAAAGTTCATTCAGAGGCGGTTTTAAACAGCCAGTCAGGACAAAGCAAGCACTTACACACACGCACACACACACAACACACACGCACACACACACACACCACACACACACACCACACACCCACACACACTCCACGCACGCACGCACGCACGCACGCACGCACACACACACACCACGCACGCACGCACGCACGCACGCACGCACGCAGCACGCCACCACCACACCCACACGCACGCACGCACGCACATCACACACGCACGCACGCACACACACGCACGCACGCACGCGCACGCACGCACGCACGCACGCACACACACACACACACCACGCACACACACGCAACACACACACACACAGACCACAGATGATGCAGTTCTAAATTTTGATTAAATCCCCTATAAAGTAGTTGCAGGGTTTTTTTCGAACCTTTGAGAACTGACAGTTTACACTCTGTATGGATTTAACACCAATCTGGCAACACAGATGATGATGATGAAGAGGAGGAGGAGGAGGAGGAGGAGGAGGAGCGGATGAAGGAGTTAGCGTACGTAGCAGCTTAGCATCAGTAACAACAGGAAGTTACTGTAGCGTTAAAGCGGATAAAAAGGATCATAGTTTATTTATATATACAACTATTGTTGGCAAATCGCTCGCAGATCTTAATGAGGAGTTAATGATCTGTATTTAAACTTAAGCAATCACCTCTTTCACACCCCCCCCACACACGCTTACACACACACACACACACACACACTTACATACACTCACACACACTCACACACACTCACATCGAGGTTTAATGCAGATTTTTTAGAGCTAAACGAGAATAAAGGAGCTGACTCGCACAAGCCAAAATTCTCATTAAAACAGGGCACTCATCTCTCCCCACACACAACACACACACACACACCACACACACAACACACACACACTTTAGCACTGCTTTCATATGTGCCACTAGTTTCCCTATGATGAAGAGGCTGCAGGTCCTCCAGAGGAACAACCGTTTGACTCACACTCCCAGCACACTGCTTCAGCATCAAGCAGGACTCACATTCAGTTACACACTCAAGTGAACACACACTCCTGTTACAGCTGCAGGAGTGATGAAGAGAAGGAACTCAGGATGACTCGGGTTAGAGATTCTTCACCTCATAGAGCGACCCAGGCATGTAGAGGATCTCAGCGTTAAACCGAATGGATCAGAGAAATCCAGTCCAAATCCAGTCCAAATACAGTCCTGCAGGTGAGGTGGGATCAGTGTTGAAGAACCTCCGCTCCACAGGTTAGACAGGAAAATAATCCATGATGGCCGCAGTCGCTTATTAAAGATGAGCTCCAGTTCCAGAGAGAAACACTCAGCTGTGTGATCAGAACAGGGAGATCCTGTGAAAGTTCACATCTCCATTGTTCTTCTGTGTTCTTATCTGCAGTTTAGGAGATAGACAGTAAAGCTCCACAGCTTATCTCCACTTCTCTGCCTGGTCAGAGGGAATCCATCCATTGCTGTTCTTTACACTGTAAAACTTGTCTTTGTACAGTTTAATGTTTCTCATGTTCCAAAAATCCAGTCCAAACGTTTAGCAGAGGTGGAGTTTAAGTCTGAATCGTATCTGATGTGTGAGTTCTCTGTAACTGCTCACCTGTCCTACCTGCATCACCAAACAAACAAACTGGGTGTAGATGTGTTTAATCGCTAACATCTACACCCATTCTTCTTCTTCTCCTTTCGGCTGTTCCCTTTTAGAGGTCACCACAGCGAATCATCTGTCTCCATCTAACCCTATTCTCTCCTCCTCTTTACTCACCACACAACTCATGTCCTTAGTTTATAGATCATATCCTCTTCTGCTCTTCCTCTTTACCTTCTGCAGGTAGCTTCATTTCTAACATCCTCCACGATAATATATTCACTATCCTCCTCTGTACATGTTCAAACCACCTCAATCTGTGCTTCCCTGACTTTCTCCTCAAAACCTCTAACATCAGTCGTCCCCCTGATGGACTTTCCTCCACTGTGTAAAAGTCTTTCCACTGATCCTCATCTCTCAGACTGGACACCAGTTTACTGCGATAAGCTATCAATTTCATCAGTCAGTCCTGAACCTCCAGCCTGTTACATCTACACACACACACACACACACACACACACACACACACACACACATTCTTCAGTACTGTCGAAGTTTCACTCTCTTCATGAACACCAAGTGAAAGTATTCTCTATATTGGACCTGCAGTCAGTCTGCATTTACTCTCTCCTCCTGTCGTCCCTTCACTCCGTCCCTCCCTCACTCCCTCACTCACTCACTCACTCACTCACTCATCATTCAATCATTCATCATCACTATTCACTCCATTCACCTCTTCAGGGTTTTTACTTTAAAGGAATTCTCCCGAAAGAATTTGCGAATTTTTTAAATTCTTTTTTAATGATGTCATCAGGTATAAATCTGATTGTACTGTGTTGTACATTAGAAATGGTAAGTTTGGTGGCTGAAGGGACAGCGGGGGGACCACCAGAACATGACACTCTCTTACCATAATCCGTCCACAGTCAACTCTTTAACCAGTGACTCATTTTTCAAAAAAACGACAATCACTTTGTTCATTTTTGAAACTGAGTGAATTTTCTCGAACCCCACCTGCTGCCCTACCACCACCAGCACCACCAGTACCACCACCAGCACCACCAGCACACCCCACCACCACCAGCAGTCTCCACTGTAACACCAGCCTCGGCACGATAAACCACACACCTAAACCACAGGAGCAGCCGTCATTACCAGCAAACTTACAACATGCACACACCCACACACCCACACACACACAACAAAACAAAAACATACAAACATTTATACACTAAATAGAAAGAGGAAAAAAGTTAAACAAAATCAGTGCTGCTTTCGCTCACTCACACACACCGACTCATCAGCATGCAACAGGAAGAGAGAAAGCGTGGGTGAGATAGAAAGTGAAGGTGAGACCGAACAGACAGAGAGAGGGTGAGACAGGGAGAAAACGAGAGAGGGGTTGATGATGAGACAGAGAGGGTGAGACAGAGGAGGGGAGAGACAGAGAGAGATAGATGAAATGTGGGTGTGTGTTTTATTCAGTCAAGCTTGTTAGCACAGTGTGAAAATAGACACGTCTCTTAGAGGAGGCACAAACTTTGACCCTCCGTCACCTCTCAGGGCCCATACAGAGAGAGAAAGTGTGGGTGTGTGTGTGTGTGTGGTGTGTGTGTGTGTGTGGTGTGTGTAAATCCCGATATATACGAGGCTCATGGTCACTCAGTTATTATTATCACTCAGTAATATTATTCAATTCAAACAGAATGTTACGTTAAATATTCAAACTTTTCTATACAATAACAACGTGTGTGTGGTGTGTGTGTGTGTGTGTGTGTGTGTGTGTAGTTCTAACTAGGTTTAAAGAAAGACAAGAAAAGAATTAAAGATACAGAAAAAATCTAAAAAACCACTGAATGTCAGCAAAATTAGAATTCTCTTCCGAGGGGCGTGGCCTCAAGTTCCAGCCTTTAAACGAATATATAAACCTCACCTTACTTTTTTTACTCTTACTGTAGTAAATATTTAGGTTGTTACTTTTACTCTTACTTGAGTGATTTTTCTATAAGTACTTGTACAGATTTTGGCTACTCGACACAAGCCTGGCCTGGTGTATAATAATTCCCACCTAAAGTAGGATTAATTCCGAATTAACTTCCGATCTGATTCATTTGCCATAGCAGAGTCAATACAGAGTCGATTCACTTTCTTACTAAATGTCACATCTGATTCCTTTCCTGCTGTAACTGGAATCGGAGTTAAAATGGTGGGACGTGTTAGCGCAGAGTGCAGGGTGTTTGGCAGTGATTTACAGCTTTTAGCGGACGCTCTTAACCCCCAGATGCTCAGCTGTATTAATGAGATTAAACGTGGAGTCAATCTGGATGAGGACGTCTGACAAACGGCACGAGCGTAATTATGAATATTTTTATTGTTGTTGTGGTGATTTTCTCTGAGAAACTGTAAATAAATAATAAATAAATTAAATAAATTCTCTCTCTCTCTCTATCTCTCTGCTCTCTTTCTTCTCTATCTCTTCTCTTCTCTCTCTTTCTCTGTCTCTCTGTCTCTCTCTCTCTCTCTCTCTCTTCTCTCTCTTTTCTCTCTCTTCTCTCTCTCTCCTCTGTCTTCTCTGTCTCTCTCTCTCTCTCTCTCTCTTCTCTCTCTCTCTCTCTCTCTTCTCTGTCTCTCTCTGTCTCTCTCTCTCTCTTTCTGTTTCTCTCTCTCTCTTCTTTCTCTGTCTCTCTCTGTCTCTCTCTCTTTCTGTTTCTCTATCTGGTTTCTGTTTTCTGTGCCCTGACAGTTAAGGAGTCTCACCTGTTGCTCGTTAATCTCATTAGCTGTTGTGTTTTTGAAGTGTTGTGTTTTGGGTAATTGTGATAAGTTGTGATTTTGGAAAACTTTTCTGAAAACTTTTTTAATAATTATTTTGTTAATTAATATTAGTAGAAACTGTAATTATATAAGGGCTGTTAAATGATGGGGGGAAAAGCTACTGTTCACCCCTGTCGTGATCGCCCGCCCCCGTGATCGCCCCCGTGATCGCCCCGTGATCGCCCCGTGATCGCCCCCCGTGGATCGCCCCGTGATCGCCCCGTGATCGCCCCGTGATCGCGAGCACCGTGCTGTTGAGGTTTCTTTTAGAGTTCCATAATTGTATGAAAGTAGGTGCTTCTCTGGGTTCTTTGAAAGGTGATCAACACAAACGAGAAGCCACCACACAGCTATATTCCGATAAACAGCACGATGATCTCATGGGTTTCTGCAAAGGTTTTAGGGTTTTTTGGGGGATAGTTACAGATTCAGAATGCGTTCTGTTGCTCTGCTGAAGGAATCAAGCCAGATCTCGGTCAGAGGAACTCACCTGTAGGTTTCTGTTTCAAATCTTACTAGATTTCCTATGTGAGTCATTTCCTTTAGTGGAGTTGATTCAGTGCTGACTGAATTTCTTACTAGTTTTTCTGATACGATTCATTCACTTCAGTGGAGTCAATTTACAGTCGATTCAATTTTCTTAATATTTCATATTTGATTTATTTTCTGCAGTAAAAATGATTCCATGTTCAATCAAAACATGAAGTTAAGTTGATTCAGTGTCAATTTACAATTTACTAAATTTCATATTTGATTCATTTTCTTCTATATTTGATTTAATTCCCCCAATTTAATTTGTTCAATTTAAAGACAATTTAATTTGTTACCCGATTTTATATATAATTAATTTCTTACAGTAGAGTTGATTTCGTGTCGATTCACTTTAACCAAAAGTGGATCTCGGTCTCTTGTACTGCTTTTCCATCGAGGCTGGTGCCTGAACTGGAACCGGGCTGCACTTTTTTACCCTAAAAAAAAGGCCTGTCCCGGTGCCCAGATTCTGGTTCTGATAACTTGCATAGACAGCATTTTGAGAGGCGCCATTTTAAAAAGCCAAACAAAGTATAAAAGTATCAGCATTAGCAAAAGTGTTGGTGGGAAAAGAGCGGGTTCCACTTCCTGCCCACTGCAAATGCATGTGGGTTTGTAAGGAGTCCTGGCCGAGTACCGGCTCCGGCTCCAACACCAAAAGAGGTAATCGTGTTTTCTGTGTTTGAAATCACCAGCACATTTTTGTGAGGGCTTCATGGAACCTTCACACAGTTTCACCATTATCACATAATAGTCCAAGACAGTAATTATCCGAAGCTGCAATGCACGAGTGTGTGAGCGTTCCTGTCCCCAGGCAGCCTGCAGCACGCAACGCCACATGTGGAACGAGTTAACCTTGCTAAGCAGCGGCTTTATAAAAATTTTAGCTAGTAAATGAATTCCAGGAGCGTTCTGAGCTCAGCGGGTCATGACTTCAGCATGATAAAGAGTCGCTGGTGCCTGGAGGTGTCAAACGCTCCTGTACAGACTCCTGAAGACGCCTCAACTAGTTGGAGATCATATTAGCCATGATGCCTGAGACACCTGCAGCTATTAATAAAAGATGCGGCTTGTCTGGCTCGGTCACGGATCTGCAATCAGGCGCGTAAACAAACAACACGTTCCAGCTCCACTGCGCTGAACCCGAAACACACACACACACACACACTGCCTGCTGGAGAACATCACCGACTTTCAGACCACCATCACTATTAACCTCTAAACTGATGGGTTACTATAGCAACAGCTCCGACATTAAAAGTAGATTTTTCGTTAATGTGTTTCCTGTAAGAAGATTGTGTTATGGAAGGAGTCTCCAGTACAAACTTTCACTTTCACTCGAGTCTAAAGAATCCAAAGTTTCTCAGTTCGATGACAAGAGAGAAAATACCAAAAATGAATGATGTGTAGACACTTTGTTTGCGATTGTACGAAGTTAGAATAAATATGTACCACTGCATAAAAAAACAGAAGGGGAAAAAGACAGCGAATAAAATAAAGGAAGAGAAAAAACTGAAAACAGCGGGAAGGGGAATAGAGCAAAAGGAAAAAAGAAATAAAGCAGAAAAAACTGAAAGAAAGATAAATTAAAATAAAAAAGGAAGAAAAAAATAGAAGGAAAAAGAGAAATCAAACAAGAGACAAAAAGAGGAGAAACAACAGAGGAAGAAGAATAACACGGTAAAGAAAGAGAAAAAAATAAAGAACAAGGAAAAGCCAAAAAAAGAAAAAGGAGAAAGAAGAAAACAAGGGGGAATAAAGTGCATAAAGAACAGAGAAAAGAGAAGAAAATAAAGGAATAAAACACTCTTCTTTGCTTCAAAATGTCTTTCACAGTTTTAATGAATTTTTTGATGTGATCTTTCCCTCCTCCTCCCCCCCCCCCTCCCCCTATACGGGATATGGATGGATTTCTCACTTTAAGGTGATACTTTAGAGAACCTGTAGGTGAGAATTCCTCCCAGTCACCTGACTGCCGGGAGACAGAAGGAGCTCCTGAGCGTGATGGAGTGACGCTGTGAGCTAACAGACAGACGGATGATAATTACTGTCATTATTCCAGCCATAACCTCCTCCATTGATTAGAGAAGCTCTCGCCACCGCCGCAGGCCACCGGCTCCCCAGGGACCAATGGAGGAGGAATCTCACTTCGCTTTCACAGATTCATTAAAAAGGACACTAATAACGCTGGACCTTTATTTTATTTAAATAATGAAGGGATTTAACATGAAGGTCAAAATCTAAAGGTGTTTCTAAGAATCATCTCCATTAAATTAAACAGAGTGCAGACAAGAACTTCACCGCAGAACAATCTGCAGCCCAGACTTAAGCTTAGGGTCAGATTCAGGGAAGGGGCGTGGCCTAAATACAGAGGTGGAGTCCGACAGTTTAATCACAAATAACACTGATTATTTCTAGCTACATTTTATTTATTTCTGTTTCCGTTTGTTTGGGAATTTATTTTCTCAAATACACTAGAAAAATGTAAAAAATGTAAATGCTGTGTTTTATTTCTGCTTTTTCACTCAGAGCTTCTCAAATGCAAATTTATAATCTGCATAAAATCATTGTGAGAGAGAGAGAGAGAGAGAGAGAGAGAGAGAGAGAGAGAGAGAGAGAAGAGACAAGAAGAGAGAGATAGAGAGAGAGACAGAGTTGCAGAGAAACAGAGATAGATAGACAGACAGACAGATAGACATAGACACATAGATAGATGTGTGAGTGTGTGTGTGAGAGAGAGAGAGAGAGAGAGAGAGAGAGAGAGCGAGAGAGAGAGAGAGAGAGAGAGAGTAAAAGGTGTTATTGTGAGATTTTAAGGGACAGAAGAGTCTTCAACAACTGTAGCATCACTGAACCAAAGGACTTCAGCAGATTGCCGTCTCACACACACACACACACACACACTGCAGTCTAAATAATTCATGAGGCTCTCGCATTAACCATAAATACTTTCTTATACACACACACACACACACACCTCCTCACACATTCTGCTTATATACTTATCTCTCTCTTTCTTTCTCTCTCTGTGTTGCATCTGTAGAATCACTAAGCTGAAGATATATTCACAGATGTGTAACACCACTGCATTCTAAACAGATAGACAGGCAGACAGACAGACAGATGTAAGGTTTACAATTTGTATTAGATTCTGTCTTCTGTCCCTTCACTGAGATTCACTGAATCATTTTCATAACGGAGATTCATTTCTGTAAGCAGGTCTATTTTGAATCAATCTGAATCAGTTAATCATTTCACCCATTAGTCATTTATAAGGTTCAAGCTTTAGTTTACACATACATACACACACACACACACACACACACACACACATTACAGGCACAGTGTCCGAACCAGCCATACACACACCACACACACACACACAACCTTGGGGAGCAGCTGGACATTTATTAGGATAGTGGCCGTTAGGAAGAGCTCAGGGACGAATCAGTGGCTCTTTAATTATTTATGTGATTCAGCACTGTTCTGGCAGCTGTTTCAGAAAATCACTATAAATCACTTCTGCTCTTTCCATCCATCCATCTATCCATCTATCCATCTATCCATCCATCTATCTATCTATCCATCTATCTATCTACCATCCTAGTGTCTATTATCTATCATTATCATCTATCCTAGTGTCTCTATCTATCCATATCTATCTATCATCCTGTCTAGTCTGTCTATCTATCTATCCATCTATATCTATCTATCAGTCTATCATATTCTCTATCTAGTGTCTATCTATCTATCTATATATATCCTTGTGTCTATCTATCTATCTATCTATCTATCTATCTATCTATTATATCTAGTCTATCTATGATCTATTATCTATCTATCTATCTATCTATTATCTCTATAATATGTCTATCTATCTATCTATCTATCTATCTATCTATCTATATCTATCTATCCATCCATCTATCCATCCATCTATCTATGTTATCTATATATATCTATCTATCCATCTATCTATCTATCTATCTATCTATAGATTATCTATCCTATCTATCATCTAGTGTCTATCTATCTATCTATCTATCTATCCTATCTCATCTATCTATCTATCTATCTATCTATCTATCTATCTATCTATCTATAGTGTCTATCTATCTATCTATCTATCTATCTATTCTATCGTGTCTAGTATCTATCTATCTATCTATATCTATCTATCTATCTATCTATCTATCCTATGTCTATCTATCTATCTATCTATCTATCTATTATCTATCTATCTATCATATCTATTAGTGTCTATCTATCTATCTCTATCTATCTATATCTATCTATCTATCTATCTATATCTATCTATCTATCTATCTATCTATCTATCTATCTATCTATCTATCTATCTATCTATCTATCTAGTGTCTATCTATCTATCTATCTATCTATCTATCTATCTATCTATCTATCTATCTATCTATCTATCTATCATATATCTAGATCCTAGTGTCTATCTATCTATCTATCTATCTATCTATCTATCTATCTATCTATCTATCTAGTGTCTATCTATCTATCTATCTATCTATCTATCTATCTATCTATCTATCTATCTATCTATCTATCTATCTATCTATCTATCTATCTATCTATCTATCTATCTGTCTATTTATGACTCTATCTGCTATCAGTCTATTTCTCTATCCATCCATCCATCCATCCAATTATCACATGCTTCTCTATTTTTAAGGATTGGTGATTAGAGTAAAAAATAGAAATAAATGATAAGTAAGCAGATGGATGAACCTGCAGTGTTCACACTAATTAACATTTCACTCTCATGCTGAATGTGAGAGATCACTGCTGCTATGTGTCAGGAGTGTGTGTGGTGTGTGTGTGTGTGTGTGTGTGTGTGTGTGGGGGTGTGTGGGTGTCTCTGAGGTTATCTTTAACACAGAGATGATGCTGTGATCCGTCTCTGGTTCTAGCACACGTTTGAACGTTCCCCTCTCGCACCCTGTGGTTTCTTCCCTAAGGTTCTCGCAGGAACTTCATTGGACTGATGAACATCCGGAGCGCTAAACAAGTGTAAAAGCATTTTTTTCCCCAGCCAAACACATCTGCACTCGATGTGAGGACCAGAACACGAAAGAGATGAGAGGAGCAGATGTTGAGGAAACAACACATACAGGGGACAGAAGATGTTCAGTGAGAGATGATGTCATGTTCCTCAACACTCCGACTGAAAGAAATGCAAATGAACCGCACATCCGCGCAGGACGCTAATCAGATCAGATGCAGGGATTTTGTCGGAAATTAATGTAATTATGCTGCAATTATCTTATAATCATATGCTGATTAGGACTCCAGCGACTCGTGTGAGCAGAGTGACGGTGCACAGACGAATCGCCGAATTTGATTCACATTTAGTCAAATGAATCATTTTTAATTGAATAAAATTATTTCTTTCTCCAGTCACATGACGTGAGACGATTTTACTGTAATGAGCTGTTCAAAAGAGGTTCTGATATCAGACACACATCTCACAGAGCCTCAAAAGTCTTATCCTATCATCCGTCTGAGCAGTTGAGGATTAGGGGCCCTGCTTAGGGGCCCATCGGCGACAGCTTGGTCGTGCTGGGAATTAAACCTCTGACCAACACTTTCATCATTTAGCTACCACTTTGATTAGTTAATTGTTTGTAAAAATCTTTTATCTATCTTTTACTGTCCTTTGAACAAACAATAACTTACAGGATAAAGTGATTTACATTTGACTCTTTTTTATCACATTAAGCAGTTGAGGTTTAAGGGCCCTGCATAGGGGCCCAGGAGTCACATCTTAGTCGTGCTGTGAATTAAATCCAAGATCCTCTGATCAGTAGCCCAACACCTTGAACACTGCTTTCCAATTTTCTTATTTCTTGAGTCTCTATAGAAAGATCAGTCCTGGAAAGGGTTCAGGCGCCCAGCTGAGGGCTTTGTGAGGGTTTTTCATCACCAGGAAGGTCGAATTATTTTCTTCTCCACTTCTATAAAAAGCCATTGAAGGGATAATGGATATTACAGGTTCAGGGCAATGGGTTCTTTAAAAGGTTCTTCAGAAGGCCAAAGAGATGATTCTTCTCCGATCGTGGACATTTCTTCTCCCTTTGGGTTCTTGTAAGGGTTTGATGGCTTATTTGGGATGTTGAGTAAAAAAATTAGTCTCACAGTTAAAGATTTTTACAGGATATAAAAAAAGGAAAGTTCTACAGTGTCTCAGTAGATGAGCGCAGCTTCTTAGATTCCAGTGATGTTTATCTACACTTTACCATCCTTGAGCTTTAGTATCTCACACACACTTATCTTTAAGAATTATTAGCAATAAAACATAAATATACCATTTCTAAGCCAAACTTCGGAAAGTGGGAGCTCTGTACTGTCTGTGTTAGATTCCTGATTCAAAGACTGTGGGTTTAATACTAAGCAGGTCCAAGTTGCCCCTGCTGGGCCCCTGAGCAAGGCCCTTAACCCCCATAGAGATAAATATATGTTGCTCTGGATAAGGACGTCTGTCAAACACCCGAAATGTGAATGTTTATTCAGGATGGATGATTAAAATGTTGTTCGACAGCAAGCGGGCATGAATTTACTGCTTTAAGAACTTTTCTGACTTCTTCAAATGTTACTCATAACTACTCATAACAGTGTCTTTACTGTATGAAAGGGTTCCGTAGTCAGGACGGCGTGTGGAACCCGATGAATTGATGTTAATGATCAGGAGACGTTACACTCGTTATCAGGGCCCTGATACTCAATCGTGACTGACGCTCAGCTGCAGTATTTTCCTATACTGAGCTATAATTAGCAATCCAGCTCCATCACTGAAATCCTTCTTATTAGAGACGAGCTGTAATTAAAGCGTCGCTTCTAAAGAGAAAGAGTGTAATCATCATCATCCTCATCATCCTCATCATCCTCACAGATTCAATTCCTGCTAATTTACTGATTCAGATACGGGAATGAACCCCATTGGAACTGATGCCTTTGGTTTAAAAACACACACACACACACACACACACACACACACACACACACACACACACACACACAGATGTTTAGATACAAGTGAATAAGTGTAGAGAAAACATGAAACAGCTGGAATCGTTCTCCCTGATAGATTCAGCTTCCAGTCCGCTGCTTTAAATCATCTTGCTTTTTTTTTCAAACTCTTGAAACCTCTAAGCAATTCTTGTAACTTCTCAGTACCTCTAGAGACCTCTTAGAACCTTTCAGTAACAATTAGAACCTGTTCTTAACCCTTAGAACCTCTAATTAACTCTGGTAACGTCTCAGTAACTCTTAGAATCTGTTCCTAATCCTAAGAAACTCTTAGTAACTTTTACAACCTCTTAGTATCTCTTAGAACCTGTTCTTAAAAATTAGGACCTCTTAGTAACTCTTGGAACCTTTTAGTAGCAATAAGAACCTGTTCTTAACACTTAGAACCTCTAAATAATTTTGGTAACATCTTAGGATCTGTCAGGAAGGGAACTTTTATTTTGTTACCACATGTTTAACAAACAGGCGTCAGGAATGGTTTATCAGGCCTTTGAAGGTTCTAGCTCTCTGACATGAAGACACTGTGGTGGATTCTAAAATTAAAGTTCTTTAGAGTAGAAAGGTAATCTTCATGGCACTAAGAGAAAAAAACGGGTTTCTATTTGTTATAGGAACATTTATTCTTCAGGGTTACTTAGAAGGTGAAGAACCTGTAAGGGTTTCTCACTCTTCCCTCTGGAGAAACCACCTTATTAAACATTTAAGTTAACCAACACATAAGAACCGACAAAGAACTTCTGAGAGTGTTTGCAGTAATGCAAGTTTCGAATGTTTACAAAGCAATTCCAGGTAGAACCGTTACAGGAACTAAATTTGGATGTGTTCACTGGACCAACACTCCCCAAATTAGTGATCATCTATTTTCTTGGTTTAATACCGGAGCACAAACTTTGTTCTGTTCTATTGAACATTCTCATGGGTTCTTCAATCATTCCTCTGCAATGAAATGGTGTTTGATATCTAATCTACTTTACGAGCTTAGAACTGAAAACTTACTGCTGCCTTCATCATCCTGTCATCTCTTTCTCCTCCTTTCTGTGTGTGTGTGTGTGTGTGTGTGTGTGTGTGCTTGAGATGCAGTTTGGTGCTTATGGTGTGCTTCATCCCCGAGCCCCAATTTGGAGTCAGCTCTGATCAGATCACGCTCAGCTCCAAGGAGGAAATCCAATCTGGCCCATCTGATTTCTCCCAGCACATCTGACTGTGTGTTAATGTGTCACAGCCGACAGCAAAAAGGAGATCAGAGACTGGAAATGGGATCAGAGATGCAGTCTGGATCATGAGCTGCTCTCTCTCTCTCTCTCACACACACACACACACACACACACACACTCTCACGATCTCGAATGCTTCCCAAATTGAAATTTTAATTTTATTAAAGTTAAGTGATGTGATGTGGTCGGGTGGAGCGGCATGGCGGAGGGATGGGGCGGCAAATGACGTGTCAGACACATCTACAACACGGATACTAGATTAGAATGATCTGAAACTTTCTCTGCAATCAGAAGAACATCTGCAGCTCATTCTTAATCTGACTCCTAATGATAACATTCCAAATTTACAGTATGTGTTGTGTGGATTCCGAGTTTTTGGTAAGCTTCTTAGCAATGATTGTTCATACAAAGTCTGGAGAAAATAATGTTCCTTTATGTCCATGATATGCCCAAAGATGCAGTCCATATCTGATCACCTTCTCCAGCATAGCTGGATGGAAGGACATGATCTTACTACTAACACCATAAAGTCTCAGCCTTTTAAGAAAAACAGTCTCCGTGGTAACTTGGAGCAGATAGTTTCACACACACCTTCCACATAGAAGACATCTGCATCATGAGAGCAGTATGAATAGAAACTGGACTATGATCTCCAATCAAGGGACTGCTGGAAATGTTGGTCCCTTCTTCACATGGACAAGAAGATAAGAGATAATGAACATCACACTTTACTAGCGGTTCCATGTTCCTTTGGAGGGATAGAATATGTCTTGATCTTTTAAGCCAATTTAAAGACAAGCTAAAAATAGCAGTGGCAGTGCTCAATGTTACAACATGCGGTGAGGGAAGGAATATAATCTGATCCCCTGATGGTTTTAAACGTTTGTCCACTGACAAATAAATAATCAGTCTGTAGTTTAACTGGAAGGTTTAAGGTGAATATTAATGAATTTTATGTTGATGAGTGAAATAATTATTGGACTCCTTCACCAAACAAGACGTAGAACTTGAGTTTGGCAGTCACTGAGAACAGACGGTTCTGCAGATCTTTCCAAAGTCATTAAGATTTTGAGGATGATGTTTGATAACCTTCAGCTTCCTACACAGAATTTCTATGGGTTTCTATTAGGGTCTGGAGACTGACTGGGACATTTAATGTCCTTCTTCTTGAGCCACCCCTTTGTTGGACCATTGTCATGCTGGAATACTCATCCCTGTCCTGTTCTCACCAAACTGCTTGGCGATGATCTTGTAGTCTATTTCAGCCTTGTGTAGGTCTACAGTCTTGTCCCTGACATCCGGCTGATTGCTTCTCTGGACAGGTGTCTTTTATACATGTAATGAGCTAAGATTAGAAGCAGTCCCTTTAAGAGAGTCCCTATAAAAGAGTCCCTTTAAGAGAGTCCCTTTAAGAGCGTCCTGTTAAGAGCGTCCCTTTAAGAGCGTCCTGTTAAGAGAGTGCTTTTATAGTCTCAGTTTGTTACCATGGTGATACTAATGATGGTCATGATGCTGTTGGTAATGGTGGTGGTTTCTTGGTGGTGCTGTTGGTGATGATGTTGATGACAGTGTTGGTGGTAACGTGTGTATGATGCAGTTAATAAAGTAGGAGATGAAGGAAAAGGAGGTGGGAAAGATTGAGTGATGGCAGTAATAGACCCTCAGAGTGGGAAGATGAAGAGCTGGAATTTCCTTTAGGACAGTGATAACTGCAGTGTGTGAGCGATTCTGTCTTTCTGAGCACAAAGAGATGGACGGGGAAATCACATCCATTCTTCCATTTCATCCATCTAAAACCACTATTGTTCTCTCATCTCTCTCTCTCTCTCTCTCTCTCTCTCTCTCTCTCTCTCTCTCTCTGTAATATGGTCAACAGAGCATCTGTCTTTAACCACAGCACTTCTTTCCTCCGAGAATTTTGTTTGTAGTCAGGAAAGGAATCTCATTTTGAGTGCTTGGGTTCGAATGGGAAAGAGAGGGATTCTCTCCATCCTGTCTAATCCGATTGGGTGTAAATTATTTCTTTCATCTTTTTCCTGAATTATGTGTGAATGCATGAGCTGGTTGACTTTTTTTTTTAATTTTCCAGTGGCTAAATAAGCGACTCTACCAGGACATCGGGGCAGAATTACACACCACCAAGTGCCCTCTGACACCACAAACTCACAGGGTGTATATCAAGATTCGAATCCGAGCGGAGAAACGCTATTTGGAAAACATTACCACAATGCACCACGAAGAGTCACATTAATTTAATACAGGAAGAAACGGACACAGACAGACAGACAGACAGACAGACAGACTTTTCTCCTGCTGTTTTTCGGGCTTATTGTGTGCGTATGATTCGCACCATGTCGGCTTCACATGTCGGGTTCTGCACAGCGTGAAACTCAAACCACTTACTCAAGAACAGAGAAGGTAAAAACAGGAATATGAGTCTGTGCGTATGTATATTTATATTTATCCAGCAGTTTATTCTCTTCATTTCGTAGTGTTTCTCTCGCTGCACTGCTTCCAGTACGTGTGTGTGGATGTTAGATTTTTTGTCCAATCAGATTTCAGTTTCTATGTGCTGCCATGTTAATCTAATCTGCTTCAGAATCAGTAGCGCTACCCCGCTAGCTGGTGCACGATAACATCAGCATTTTTCTGTCCTCTGATTGGTCGATCACAGTTTCAGCCCAGCACAGACTAGCGAAACTCGTCTGTGCAGTAGAATTTTTTTTACCCCACAGTGTCTGACGGAGGAGAAATGAATTCGGTCTCAGACAAACTTATAAATCAGTTATTAATGCGGATTTTTCCGGTAAAGTTGTAGATGGTGTGTAAAGTTCTGTATCCTGTCTGTCTGATAGATTTGATTGATGTCTGTAATGTTTTTGTGATGTTATATTAATATTAAGATAAATATTGATTCTGAACTGCTCCAGATGTTGTAGGTGGTACAGTTGTGGTTGTAGAGTAGAGGTTTGGAGTTGTGTGTTAACGGGTGTCTTACTTTATTTAAAATGGTGTGTTGTGTTTTTGTATAGTATGGGTTGTGTAAGTCAGGTAAGTGCCCACTGAAGGCCCAGGAACCAAATGCAACCCCTGCCACTGGTATATATGTGTGTTTGTGTGTGTGTGTGTGTGTGTGTGTGTGTGCATGCACAATATAGAATTTGTAGTGTTTACATTACATTATTATTAATTAGCAGAGGCTCTAAAGCAGAGTGACGTACAAACCACTTTAAGATTCATCATTAAACAGATCAAAGTGTAAAAAGCCAGAAAACGAATGTCTGTCCAGCGCAGGTTTTTCAGAAAGAGTTCGGTTCTCAGTCGTCTCCTAAACACAGGCAGTAACTCTGCTGTTCTGATGTTAATGCAACCTTCATTACCTTCATTACAACACAATCCATTACACAGTACTTAACTGCACAACACTCAACATCACAACACAACTCCGGCACACACACACACCTAAACAACCGTTACTTCCGCAAGAGGAAGACAATATTTAATCACAATATTTTATGACAACACAACTACACACCGTGTGACATTACAGAAGAATCTGATGGTGTGAATGATTGAAGAGATGAGTGAGTTGGGCTCTGCTACTGGCTGTGGATGTTCAGTTGGTTGTCATGGTAACAGTCTGCAGATTAATTGGACTTTTTGTTAAAGCATTTCTCCATCCAGCTGTTTTTCTATTCGAAGGTTTTTTCGTGTGTGTGTGTGTGTGTGTGTGTGTGTGTGTTTGTTGAGAGGTGAGTCTGTGATGTCACTGCTGTGAAAGGAAACAGCTTTCAATCCAAACCGAAGCTTTCTCTATTGTCCTGAATAAACAACACACACACACACACACACACACACACTGCTTCATCTCTCGCTCTCTCGCTCATCCGTAGAAAGTGTTGATCTGTCATCGCTTTCCCAGGATGGAATAATAGAATCCGAGCCGCTGACAGTGCAGCCATTTTACAATCTGAGTGCCAAAGCAGGAATAGTTTAGAACACGTTACTGCACCTAAAATCTAAACTCTGCTTTCATTTACCCAAATCACAAGATGGAGTGATGAGAAAAGGGTGAGGGTGGGTTAAAGTGGTGGAGTAAGGAGAAGAGAAAAAGTGGTGTGAGAATGATGGAGAGAGATGGAGGTAAAGGAGGTGGAGTGGGATGGTGGAAAGAGATGGAGGTAAAGCAGGTGGAGTAAGATGGTGGAGAGAGATGGAGGTAAAGGGGGTGGAGTGAGATGATGGAGAGAGATGGAGGTAAAGGGGGTGGAGTGAGATGATGGAGAGAAATGGAGTAAAGGAGGTGGAGTGAGATGATGGAGAGAGATGGAGGTAAAGGAGGTGGAGTGAGATGAGAGAGATGAGATGGAGGTAAAAGGAGTGGAGTGAGATGGATGGAGAGAGGATGGAGGTGAGAGAGGAGGTAAAGGAGTGAGGGAGTGGAGAGAGATGAGGTAAAGGAGGGAGTGAGATATGGAGAGAATGGAGGTAAAGGGAGGTGGAGTGAGATGATTGGAGAGAGATGGGAGGTAAAGGATGGGGGAGGTGGAGATGAAGGGAGAAGATGGAGGGAAAGGAGTGGAGTGAGATGAGGGAGGAGAGGGGGAGAAGGAGGGGGAGTGAGATGATGGAGCGAGAGAGGGGGAGGTGGAGTAAGAGAAGGGGGAGTGAGGGGGAGGAGAGAAGGGAGGTAAAGGAGGGGAGGAGAGGATGAGAGAGGAGGAGGAAAGGAGGAGGGAGACGAAGGAGGAAGAGGAAAGGAGGGGGGGAGGAGAGAGATGGAGGAGAGAGGGAGGGTAGAGGGGAGAGAGGAGGGAGGGAGTAAGAGGAGTGGGAAAGAGAGGGAGTAAAGAGGGGGGAGATGGAGAGGAGGGGAGAGGAGCTGGAGAGAAAGGAGGGGAGGAGAATGATGGAGAGAGGAGATGGAGGAGGGTTAAGGAGGGGGAGATGAGGAGAAGGAGGGTGGGAAGAGGGATGGAGGGAGGAGGAGGGGGAGAGGAGATGGAGTGGAGATGGAGAGAAGGAGGTTGGAAGGAGGAAGGAGTGGATATGGAGAGAGAGGGAGGTAAAGGGAGATGGAGGAAGAGGAAGGAGGAGAGAGCGGAGAAAGGTAAAGGAGGTGGAGTGAGATGGAGGAAGAGAGAGGGGACGGTAAAGGAGGTGGAGTGAGATGATGGAGAGAGATGGAGGTAAAGGAGGTGGAGGGAGAGGGGGAGGAGATGATGGAGAGAGGAGGGAGGTAAAGGAGGTGGGAGGGAGAATGATGGAGAGAGATGGAGGTAAAGGAGGTGGAGTGAGAGATGAGGGAACGAGAGGAGGTAAAGAGAGGTAAAGGAGGTGGAGTGAGATGATGGAGAGAGAAAGGAGGGAAAGGATGGAGAGTGAGAAAGATGGAGAGAGATGGAGGTAAAGGAGGTGGAGTAAGATGATGGAGAGAGAACTGGAGGTAAAGGGAGGTGGAGTGAGTGGAGGAGAGCGGAGAAAGGAGGATGGATGGGAAGATGGAGGTAAAAGGAGGAGGAGTAAGATGATGGAGAGAGATGGAGGTAAAGGAGGGGAAGTGAGATGATGGAGAGAGATGGAGGTAAAGGTGGAGGAGATGATGGAGAGAGATGGGAGGTAAAGGAGGTGGAGTGAGATGATGGGAGAGAGGAGAAAGGAGGTGGAGTAGAAGCTGAAGGAGGGGAGGTAAAGGAGTGAGAAGATGGAGAGGAGATGGAGGGAGAATGGAGGAGGAGGTGGAGTGAAAGAGATGATGGAGGGGGAGGAGTAAGAGATGGAGAGAGAGGGAGGGAGAGGGGAAGAAAGGATGGAGAGAGAAAGAAGATGGAGGTAGATGGAGGTGGAGGGGAGTAAGGAGATGGAGAGAAGATGGAGGGAAAGGAGGTGGAGTGAGATGAGGGAGAAAGGAGATGGAGGAAGAGGAGGTGGAAGGAGGTGGAGAGAGAGAGAGGAGGTAAAGAGGAGGGGAGGTAGAGGAGGGGAAGGAGGGAGGTTAAAGGAGGGGAGGGAAAGGAGGGAGAAGAGGAGGGAGGGAAGGGAGGGAGTGGAGATGGAGAGAGAGAGAGAGATGGAGGGAGAGTGAAGGGAGGAGAGGAGGGGGAAGAGGGGGAGAGGAGGGAGTAGGGAGAGGGAGGGGGAGGAAAGATGATGGAGAGAATGGAGGAAGGAGGGGGAGTGAGAGATGGAGAGAGAGAAGGAGGGAGAGAGAAGGAGGTAAAGGAGGTGAGGAGAGGAGGAGGGAGAGAGAGGAGGGAAAAGGAGGGGATGAGAGGAGGGAGAAAAGGAGGAAAAGGAGAGTGGAGGAGAGAGGAGAAGAGGAGGTGGAGAGAGAGAGGGGGAGGAAGAGGAGGAGAGAAGGAAAATGAGAGGGAGGAGATGAGGAGGAGGGGGAAGGAGAGATGGAGGTGGAGAGAGAGTGGAGGGAAAGGGGAGGGAGAGGGAGAAGAGGGAGGGAAAGAGGTGAGGAGATGGAGAGAGAGAAGAATGGAGGTAAAGGAGGTGGAGGTGAGATGATGGAGAGAACGGAGGTAAGGAGGTAGGAGGAGATGGAGTGAGGTGGATGGATAAAGGAGAGAGATGGAGGGAAAGAGGGGGGTAAAGGAGGGAGTAAGTGGATGGAAGAGAGATGGAGGGAAAGGGAGGTTGAGGAGGGGAGACAGGAGGAAGGAGGGAGAGAAAGTAGGAGGGTGGGAGTAAGAGCTGGAGAAGATGGAGGTAAAGGAGGGAGTGAGATGAGGAGAGAGATGGAGGTAAAGGAGGGGAAGATGGGAGAGAGGGAGGGTAAGGGGTGGAGAAGAGGAGGAGAGAGAGGAGGTAAAGGAGGTGGAGGGAAGAGATGGAGAGGAGAGGTAAAGAGAGTAAGGATGGGAGAGAGATGGAGAGAAAGGAGGGGGAGGATGAGGATGGAGAGAGATGGAGGAGGTGGAAAGGAGGTGGAGTAAAGAGATGATGGAGAGAAATGGAGGTAAAAGGAGGGGAGTGAGCTGATGGAGAAGATGGAAACTAAAACCAGGCAGCATAAATATGAGAAAAAACAAAAGCAGGGAAAATAATACTAAACCCACACATGACTGAGATCAACAGGCAAGACAAAAACACTGGACAAGACAAAAATAACCATCAAAAACCATAACCATCTAAATACGAGAAATAAATGTTTCAGAAAATACAGAGTAGAAAACACGTCACAAAATCTGCCAGTGGCAGTGAGATAGTTTACACTCAATGCAGTGAGATAATTACGCTCTCGGTGCAGTGAGATAATTACACTCGGTGCAGTGAGATATTACCTCAGAGTGATAATTACACTCTGTGCAGTGAGATAATTACACTTGTGCAGTGATATAATTACACTCTGTGCAGTGAGATAGTATTTACACTCAATGCAGTGAGATAGTTACACTCAATCAGTGAGATAGTTTACACTCAATGCAGTGAGATAATTACGCTCGGTGCAGATAGTTACACTCGTGAGGCGTAATTACACTCTCAGTGCAGTGAGATAATTACACTCTGTGCAGTGAGATAGTTACACTCGTGTGCAGTGAGATAGTTACGCTCAATGCAGTGAGATAATTACGCTCGGTGCAGTGAGATAATTACACTCAGTGCAGTGAGATAATTACGCTCTGTGCAGTGAGATAGTTACGCTCTGTGCAGTGAGATAATTACGCTCTGTGCAGTGAGATAGTTACACTCTGTGCAGTGAGAGTAGTTACACTCTGTGCAGTGAGATAATTACACTCTGCAGTGCAGTGAGATAATTACACTCAGTGAGATAATTGCAGTGAGATAATTACACTCAGTGCAGTGAGATAATTACACTCAGTGCAGTGATCAGTGAGATAATTACAGTGAGAAATTACTCTGTGCAGTGAGATAGGTTACACTCTGTGCAGTGAGATAATTACACTCGGTGCAGTGAGATAATTACACTCTGTGCAGTGAGATAGTTTACACTCGGTGCAGTGAGATAATTACACTCGGTGCAGTGAGATGCAGTGATAATTACACTCGGTTGCAGTGAGATAATTACACTCTGTGCAGTGAGATAATTACACTCGGTGCAGTGAGATAATTACACTCGGTGCAGTGGAATTTACACTCGTGCAGTGAGATAATTACACTCGGTGCAGTGAGATAATTACACTCGCTGGTGCAGTGAGATAGTTACACTCTGGTGCAGTGAGATAATTACACTCTGTGCAGTGAGATAATTCACTCTGTTGCAGTAAGATAATTACGCTCGGTGCAGTGAGATAATTACGCTCAGTGCAGTGAGATAATTACGCTCGGCAGTGCAGTAAGATAATTTACACTCGTGCAGTGAGATAATTACGCTGCTGCAGTGAGATAATTCACACTCTGTGAGTGAGATAGTTACACTCTGTGCAGTGAGATAGTTACACTTGGTGCAGTGAGATAATTACGCTCAGTGCAGTGAGATAATTACTCTGTGCAGTGAGATAATTACACTCTGTGCGTGAGATAGTTTTTTACACTTGTGCAGTGAGATAATTAACACTCTGTTGCATGAGATAATTACGACTCTGTGCAGTGAGATAATTACACTCCTGTGCAGTGAGGATAATTACACTCTGTGCAGTGAGATAATTACGCTCTGTGCAGTGAGATAATTACGCTCGGTGCCGTGGAGATAATTCCACCCTGTGACACCCTGTGCAGTGAGATAGTTACACTCTGTGCAGTGAGATAGTTTTACACTATGTGCAGTGGATGATAATTACACTCGGTGCAGTGAGATAGTTTACACTCTGTGCAGTGAGATAATTACACTCTGTGCAGTGAGATAATTACACTCTGGTGCAGTGAGATAATTACACCCTGTGCAGGAGATAATTACACTCTGTGCAGTGAGATAATTACACTCTGGGCAGTGCAGTGAGATAATTACGCTCGGTGCCGTGAGATAATTACACCCTGTGCAGTGAGATCGTGTACACTCGTGCAGTGAGATAATTACACTCTGTGCAGTGAGAGATAATTACGCTCAGTGCAGTGAGCGAATTATACGTGAGATAATTACGCTCAGTGCAGTGAGATAATTACACTCTGTGCAGTGAGATAATTACGCTCGGTGCAGTGAGATAATTACGCTCGGTGCAGTGAGATAGTTACAACACCCTGTGTGCAGTGGAGAAAAATAAGTTACACTCTGTGCAGTGAGATAATTACGCTCGGTGCCGTGAGATAATTACACTCTGTGCAGTGAGATAGTTACGCTCTGTGCAGTGAGATAGTTACACTCTGTGCAGTGAGATAGTTACACTCGGTGCAGTGGGAATAGTTACACTCGGTGCAGTGAGATAATTACACTCGGTGCAGTGAGATAGTTACGCTCTGTGCAGTGAGATAATTACGCTCGGTGCAGTGAGATAGTTACGCTCTGTGCAGTGAGATAGTTACACTCTGTGCAGTGAGATAATTACGGCCGGTGCAGTGAGATAGTTACACTCTGTGCAGTGAGATAATTACGCTCTGTGCAGTGAGATAGTTACACCTGGTGTGCAGTGAGATAATTACACTCTGTGCAGTGAGATAATTACGCTCGGTGCAGTGAGATAGTTACGCTCTGTGCAGTGAGATAGTTACGCTCTGTGCAGTGAGATAGTTACGCTCGGTGCAGTGAGATAGATTACGCTCGGTGCAGTGAGATAGTTACGCTCTGTGCCGTGAGATAATTACGCTCTGTGCAGTGAGATAGTTACACTTGGTGCAGTGAGATGAATGACTGTGTTGGTGCCAAATTAAAGGATGATTACTTAATTTCTAGATTGTTTGATGATGTCACACATCACGTCACGTCACGTCTTCCTTTGATTAACTTTATAACTGAAAGAATGATTTGTCTTTATTTTTATTCTGAATTCCTGCAGGTCACCGTCACCGTTACAGTCGCGCAGGACGTCTGACGCAGCTGCTGAGTTTATACACCAACGCAGGAAATAGCGTACACAGCAAACCGCCTCAGTCTCCAGCACGTCATCACACCGTCACTCAACACTGAACAACTCCAGGCTGTAACATTCACACTGAGACTGAGGAACAGCTTGATCGCTCAGAGGGGTTTATAACGAAACACAGTGTATACACACACACACACACACACACACACACACACACACTCACACACTCATTTTCCATCTGTTTGTTTTATATGAGCATGTTGTTATCAGGATTGTTAATTCAGATCTTTTAGCTCCCCTGAACAGAACATAGTAAAATAAATTTTAGCACTATCCTAAAATCCTAAGCAACACACAAACACACACACACACACACACACACACAACACACACAAACACACACACACACACACACACACTGGAACCTGGAAAGTGGGAAATATGGACACAGTTCCTAGAATATGACTTAAACTATTTCAAAATAAAACCAGACAAAACTAAGACCAGACTTGGTTAAGATCAGATAAGACAAAGATCTGTGAGGTATTTTAAAAGGATCATTTTCAGACTAAGACTATGAAAGACTAAGACATTATGAGGTCAACTATAACTAAGATCAAACTAAAACCAGACAAAAAAACACTATAACCAAACAAGACTAAGACCAGCCAAGACCTAAATCCAAACATCAAAAAACTAAAACCTGCACAGACTGAGAATAGACAAGACTAAACCCAGAAAAGACTTGAAGACCAAAAGACAAGTCCAAAGAGATTTCAGAAGGTTCCATGAAGTTTCAGAAGGTTCCATGAAGTTTCAGAAGGTTCCGTATGGTTTCAAAGTGGTTTTAGGAAGTTGTGTGCGGTTCCATGTGGTTTTAAAAGGTTTCATGAGGTTTGATAAGGTTTCGGATGCTTTCAGAAGATTTTAGTTGGTTTCAGGAGGGTTGCGTCTGCTCCTGTGCAGCTCTTGGCAGCAGCTCTGCAGGTAAACGCTGGTTTGTACAATGTGATGTTTCTCCTGCTCTGTGTTTCAGGTTAAACAGCTTTTTTTAAACTTTTACAGTGCTTTTTGCTGGTGTCCGATACAAAACACAGAGAAACAGAGAGCACTGCTGAGCCTGCAAACAGACACACACACACACACAGACACACACAGACACACACACAGACACACACACACACACACACACACACACACACAGACACACACACACAGACACACACACACAGACACACACACACACAGACACACACACACACAGAAACCACACACAGACACACACACAGACACACACACAGACACACAGACACACACACACACACACACACACACACACACAAGGCCGGGGGAACCCGGAACAGCAAGTGTGCTGGTTTGAAAGTTTCAGTGTAAATTAAGGAGGCTGCCGTTCATCACACACTGCCTCAGGGGTTTAACCAGCCTGGAAATGTTTTCTAGCTCATTTAGGAATGGCAGCTCGCTCAATTAAACCTTTAAGGATTATAAACATGTGCGTGTGTGTGTGTGTGTTGAACAGGGCTACGTAATGAACCGGTCCTGCTCAGTTTTCTGCACATTGTGGCAATTCACTGCTCCAATTTCTTTGTGTGAAACCTTAAAAATATTAAATATTAAAATTCACAGGATTTCCTCACACTGGAATCTCATTACTTTATTAAAATGAACTGAATAATTGTAAAAAAGTAAAGAAGAGTTTCATGTTCGATGGTCGGGTACTTTATTGTGTCCCGTTTAAATGGAAGAACTGCAATCCTCCTGCAGGTTTCCTCCCTCGTCTCTCAGAGATCCATCATTTGTTACTCAGTGCAATCTTCCGAAGCGCTCACGTCCTAACTGATTTTCCCGGGCCGTGAGATTCCTCAGCTACGGTTCACAAAGTTCTTCTCTCTCTTTTCTTATAAAGAGTGATGGTTTGATCACATCCATTAATCTTCTGCTCTTTCCCCAGGTTCCTCACGTTAGTGCTGAAAGCGTGTTTTTACCTGGGCTCATACGGGTCACTTAGCCCCAACACTGGAGGAGCTTTTTTTTTCTTAACAGGAAAACAAAAACCTTTTCCAGATGCACCTTCATCTGCACCTCACAAAGATGGAGCACTTTACACACCATCAAGTCACACATTTTTAACACGAGGCTATACAGCCATTGGATCCTCCATCGGGAATTAGTCAAAGAGAACTGAACACTGTCCCTGGTGCAGCATCTGGGGTGCCAAATTGATGTTAGATAATTAGGAATGAATTTCAGAATGAAATGTTTCCCCAATTCTAACTCCAGACTTCCATTGTTGCCTTGATTATTTTAACTTTTTATCCTCTTCATTTCCTGAAAATATTCCACGAAATGCAGATTTTCATGTTCTAAAACTCAAACATTCACGGTAAAGCAGGACGGACCCCCCTATTGCTCACGTGGGGGCGGGAAAAACTGAGTTTTGTCCCCAGGCGCTGAAAATCCTGTGTAAACTGAGTTGTGTAACAGAGACTCATTTAGAACAGTGAGAAACAGGCTAGTAGGACTGTCACAATCAGTAAATAATCATACGATCGCAGTTATTTGCTCTAACCGCAATTGTTGAATTCAACCCCAATTATTGCACAGTTTTATTAGCCATTAGGGGGAGTTGTAGTACCTGCAGCCCCCTACTTTCACCCAGAGTAAGTAAGTGGAGTGGCGTGATTTGAAAGTCGGAGCTTTGGACTTTGGGTTTTCTGACACTTTAACGTAACCAAGTCCACATCACCAGCGCAACTCATGTGATTATATCCCATAATGCAACTGCATGGATTAGCGATTCGAATTCATATGTTGCTACAACGGATAAACACCACTGACAGGACACCACATACGAATTTCCTTAAATTCTATTTATCTATAATAAAATATTTACAGTCGAGCGTTAATAAGGCACAGATTGGAACGATTATAAAACACTTTGAGTCGCTTTTTTTAATTCTTAATTATTTTTTTAAGCTTAAAACAAACTATTAATTGTAATGCTAATAACCCAAATCCAAAAAGGAAATTAAACCCAAGGGCCTTACAAATCTGAACACAGCGGAAAAGTGAGGCATTCTTCGTCAATTTAATGTCATCTGCAAATTTAATAATGGTGACCAGCCCTAGAGTGAAGGCTCAAACTTTAAAAATGGACTCATCTGACACTGAAATGGTTGTAACGGGTTGTAACGCTCGTTAGTCCTGGAAGTTGAACACAAGACTCTATGTGAAAGAAAAAAACTCGGATTCGTAAACACTGTGATTTTCTGAGGAAATAAACACCGCACTCGCCAAAAACTAACGCCAGTATGGAAATCTACGGAATGTAAAAATGCAGGAGTGTCAGCAGTGGGCGTGTTTGTGTGTGTGTGATCGCTGTGCTTTCTGTGCCTACACACACTCGTCTCTCTGAACTAGGTGTGTGATGGATGTGTGTCTTGTGGCTGTAAAAAAGTGCAATCCGTCTCAGTTCAAATAGATTTCATTACATTTATACAGCTGTGTTGAGTTGCGGGTTAGGGGTCTTGCTCAGGGGCCCAGCAGTGGCAGCTAGGTGGTGATGGGAATTAAACCGAAAACCTGCTGATTAGCTCAATCAAACCCCCTTATCCAGGAAGATGGCGCCACCCCCCGAGATCAATGACACAAAGATTTTATTCAATCGACGTAAATCGGTTTTCAATAAACGAAACTCCAAAGTTCAAACGTTTATATATGGAAATATTCTCATTTATTCGTCCGTCAGTGCAGCAGAAGGAAGTCAGAAGGCAGTACTGTAGATAGCAGAAGTTCTTTATTAGATAATTATTCGCCTTTTTCAGCACCTGACACAGAGTTGTGTAATAAACTCCACTAACTCGCATTCTTACCTGCGGTACGTGAGATACTGAAGCTCCTGCGCATTACTGCAGTTATGCATATGAGCTCATTTCATCCTTATTGTTTAATTTTACTTTAAAGTTCGCTGCCGAAAACTGCAGTTCCTGCTTAGGATCAGCAACAGACTAATTACAGCACAGGGGTGGAGGGGTGGAGGGGTGGAGGTCAGGGCATAGAAATAGAGGTGAAAGTTTAAAACAGAACTATTATCACTAGACTAGAATAATAATAATAATAATAATATAATAATAATAATAATAATAATCATTAATAAATAATTTCCCAGCAGTCTCAGAATTTCGCTCCACATTAAAGCTTTGGTTTTAAGTTAAATTTAAACATTTTTCTTTAAGTCTTTGAGGGTTTTTTTAAGTTATATTTTGGAATATTTTGCCTTCATTGATGGGGCTGAAACAGGGTAGAGAGGGGTGGGGGTATGGGACCACCTCAAATCATCATCTCAAATCATTTCCTTTCTATCTCCTCATCATCATTGCGGCGTGTGTCGGAGTGTTCATGAGGAGTGAGGATGGAGAAATGGATCTGGACTGAATACATGCAGATGCTTTAATAAAGGTGAACCTCACCAGCTGGAGTGAAGGTACGGAAGCAGATATTGGTGTTGGCCTTCTTGTTATTTGAAGGACATCTTGGAGAGACACTCCTGCTGGTCACCTCATAAGTCTGGGTGACATTTTCAGTCGTGAGCGTTCCGTCTCAAGGCCCTGCTTTCATTGGACTCAGCCTTTTTTTATGACCCACATAATTCCCAGTCTCACGCTGACGCGCGGCTTTATAATAAACCTCCATCAGATTGTCAGAGACGCGCTGGTGGACAAGCATGTTGCTCTGTAAGCAGGAGACATTTTCCTTATCAGAAACGCGACGTACATCTGAATGTGTGTGAAAAGGAAATAAGGATGCAGTTAATTTCACAGCTCGCTCGTGCAAGCAATAACTACGAGTCGAGTGACGGAGTGTGTGCTGCGGCTACAGCTTTATAATACCATTATCTGCACACCGCTTACTTAATACATGTATTTAAATGATATAAACAGTATGTCCCATGAGTGCGGGAATCCGCTCATAACACAAATATAGAATTACTAGTTTTATGAATTAAACATTGAAATAAAACACTCGGTTTTGGACACTGATGGGAAGTTTGTGGGTTTAATTCGCTGCCCTTCAACCAGTTAACTGCTCAATTCTATAAAATAATGAGAGAATTGCGAGTTCTGCATAAGGACATCTGCCCGGTGCAAATAATCCAATCTAAACTGTAAGGGCAATAAAGCAGGGGTTTTTTGTTTATTCTGTATTATTAATTTTATTCTTTTGGCTTTGACTTTACTTTGTTTATCGTCGCTTCATTTATTTTGATTTTTACTGCTTCATAATTAATGTGTCTGGACATTCATTGGTTTTAACCAAACATCCCACACGCCCCATGTGTTTATAAAGTGCCCCCTGCCGGCTCATTGCCCCGCAGTAACTGTTTTTAACAAAAGCTGATAGCTAAAAACAGTTCAGTTTCATTCCCCCGCCTGTGAACCTGCAGCCGGTCGGCTCGGTCTTATGAACTGATGTTCCAGTTTAAACTCCATCTGGACTGCTCTGGTCACGTCTCCCGGTGCTCTTGATTTGCGGTAATAATGCGATCGTTCACTGAAGTCTGCAGCAAGAGACGGAGAGAAGTGTCCGTCAGTAATAACCTCAACAGCCACTTCTGCTCAACAGCCGACGACATCACGCGCATCCTAATCAGCACTGATACTCCAACTTCACGCTGCCTGCTTTTTCTCACCTTTGGTATTGCTGTTAAATCGACAGCCGCTATGCTAAAGGTCAGCCGTTAAACAATCCCGGCTCGACAGCTCTGTCTGTTTCTTAACGTCTCCCACAAAACACTGAAGACGGCTCGCTCGGCAACACAAATCCACAACGACAGCTTTACAACCGGGCACATAAAAGAGGATGAAGAGCCCTGATTTTATCCGATTTCCTCATTTGCTTATTTATGGCCTGCGCTTTCATTCGCTCCCTCGCGTCTCCGAGACATCAGTCCTGAGAAATACTCCGCCGTCTATCACCGGTTTATTAACTGAACGAGAGACACAGGAATCTCATAAGCAGAAGACTTTAATGCTGCTTTAATGAATAACAAATAAACAAATCCAAGCAAGATTCAGTGAATCAAACAGAACAGAATAAACAAGAGATTCAGTGAATCAAATTTTTACTCTCTACAATAAAAAGAAAGAAGCTCAGATATGATCAGAATGACAGATTACACTGAACAAACAAATCACAAAAAAATGTGACTCTCTGCATTGGAGAGCTTAAATATGACTGCCTGACCAATCAAAACACACTGACCTGCCAGAAACACAAAAACAAGCGGTCACGTCCACATCAATTCATACACGCCACTGCTTAACAGGAGGGCAGAATTTACATCATGACTTAAAAGATTCATAACCAGCTCAGAGACTCAAATATGAAAAGTGGAAGATCTTGCGAGGTTTACTTGAAACCTCAAGTTAAGTTTGTTAAGTTTGTTGAGACCAAGTTTGTCCCCCGCCGATCTAAACTCAAATCCAGGAAATAACTTGCGGAATCTAAACGATGAACTAAATAATTCACTAAATAAAACCTGAGCTGTTAAACTGAAAAGAATGAATCACGTGTATGCGGCTGTTCTGACTCATTAGGAGAATATGAACAGAAGAACTATTTTTTGGGGTGATTTAATGCCAACCGAAGTCTGCTGTGAAAGCATTTCTGAGGTCATGTTAACCTGCAGAAAGACTGGTCCTGCGGGGGACACAAGGTTTACCAGTTTATCATGTCTTGAGAAACAACTAGTCTTGTAATAGCTGCCATAAGCTTCGTGACTTCGTGGAGTGTTTTCACTGAGTTAAACACACAACACAAATGAGTTTTTGATTGCACAGTTTTGATAGCGCATTCTCCACAAAATCCAAAGTTTAAAAAATGTCTGAGCAACCACAAGGTACGTTATATTAAGCAACAATTATATACAGATTGTCTTAAAAATATATGCTTGGTGGTCTTTAACTGCGTCAGACCAAACCAAAATGGCCCCAGAATTGATCCTTGTGGATCCCAAAGTATATTTGTCAAAGCCACACGTTCAGAAGAGGAACTAGATTTGAAAATGGAAGCGAATAATTTCCTTCACATGCCACATTGTTGCCAAACAAGTCAAAGTTGCACAGGTTTTCTAAAATCATCTTAGCACAATTAGCACATTTACACATCTAACACCTCATCGTTATCATAGCAGAGGCTGTCAGCCCGTCTCACTACAGCCTCATTGTGTGAAACCCCGTAACAGATTACAGCAAATAAACTACTAATGAGCTTTAGGCATGCGCCAAAACCTGAGCTCATCTCCTGATACTCATCAGCACCTTCAGAAATCTTCATTTCTTTCTCTGCTGGGCATAAAACTACACCAGAATCTGAACTTCACACAGCGTATGGACCTAGGGCGGGATTGGCTAAGATTGGTTAAACTTCTGGTAAGAGTGGGCGGGATTGGTTAGAATTGGTCTAACAATCTACTGGAATAGTCATACTTTACTGAAACAACATGCCAGTACCATTCAAGGGGCAGAGACAAGATCGGGTATCGGATCCTGTAGATAATTGAGTTAGTAAGATGGTTAGCATTAAGGTTTATAAAAAGGCTTGGATCAGATGCTGCTCCACATTACAGTTAGCAGTTCATCAAGCCACACCAAATATTTTTTATATTTCCGTTTTTTAAAAAAGTTTGGTTAACCTCCTTCAACTGTTCGAGTTACACTCCTGAACTGAACCACGGCTTTGCTGCACTGCAGATTTTCCTGGCATGAAGAGACAGAACACAATGAACCATTCCTCAGCTAATATTGTCTCATCCTCCCCTGAGCTTCTCACAGAGGGACTCATCCATCAAAAGGCAATCAGATAAGATTATCAATTACTGCAGGGTCAGGAAGCGAGAGCTGTCTTCCACTCTCTATTGTCCCACCAAAAACAAAAGTGGCTGATGAGGGACTCGCGGGCCTCTGGAGGACTCATTATTTTATTAAGCACACAGTCCAAAGAGACTTTATATCAGTCCATGTTCGGAAGGTTTCTCTTAATTAGCGCAGTGTGTGGAGACTGGGGGGGGGGGGGGGGGGGGGGGGGGGGTGGGGGGGGGGGGGGGGGGGAGGGGGGAATACATGGTATGAGCTAAGAACAAGAGAAAATGTTAGCAAGAGTTTCGGAAAGCATCATTACTTACACATAACGCATATAATAACTGTAAATATTAAATACAATAATTATTGTAAATAACATTTACGGAAGTCGGTAAATCTGAAGCACCTTACAATTTTTTTTATTCAGCTGAGCAATTGAGGATTTAAGGCCTTGGTCTGGGGCCCTGCAGAACCACCTTAATGTTGCGGGAATTAAACCCATGACCTTCCAATTAGCAGTCAAACCCAAAACAACAGGCTTAAATGAAGATCTTATTGTTGCTATAGTAAAAGCTCACTCTAAAGGACTCATGAACACAAAAAGACAAAGGCAAAGCTTCACGTGGAGTTTACGCATCTACGCAGATTCTCAGTAATATGAAATGGGAAATAAGGGAGAGAGAAAACAAAGGCGCCATTAAGGGGGGGTTGGGGGGACAATTCTGAGGGCCATTGCCCTTTTAGGGCCCCCAGGGATCTGTTCTATCAACAGTAACAGTACCAGCAGTAATGTTATAGTATTTTAGTGCAGAATGGGTGGGTTTTGGGGGTCAATCTCATTCTTTCATACAAGCCAAAATGAACAGCGGCGCCTCTGACAGGAAGGAACATGTTTCGTGTTCTCGGCGTACAGCAAACTCAGCTGGAAAGTTCAGGATTTTCGAGGTCGTTCTCTGATTGGTTGATGCATACAACAGGATTTCCGGTAGAAGTGCTTGTTGCCCTGTTTAACGGTCTGCCTGGAAAGAAGTCTGGCGGAATAAGTAACGATGTGTTGTGTTGTATTTAACCGTCGGCAATGAGCTTTGAATCAGTTTTACTGGATTGAAAAGTTTTGCCAGATGCAAACCGAGCTTTTATTGTGGGGTCATTTTCTCGCCCCAAACACAACAAAACGTCGTTGGCTGCATTACATGTCAGTGTCCTCTTGGACAGGCTTTAGCCATTCAAAACGACCGAGGTCCAAGGTCCAAGGTCCAGACCATGCTAGAACAAATAATTTAATAGAAATGGATGAATGTTGCTAAGTGCTACTGTTGCTAAGTGCTTATTTAAAAATTAAACAAATCCAAATAAAAGGATTTGATTTAATATAAAAGAACCCCGAACCCAATTTTGTTTCATTTTGTTTAAACGAAACTTAATATGTCACAAAACCCAATAGAACATCCCCTCATTTTCTCAGACCCCCTTTTTATTTGCTGTAATTCCAGGCCGATCCTGAGCGCTGATGCTCGCTGGCTTTTCATTATCAGAGCACCATTTGACTTCATTTACTGTCTGCAAATGTCCGTGTGCAAAAATAAATGCACTTCATTTAAGCGTGATACAATCCTAACCCCTCCGTAGCAGCTCTCCGCTCGTTAAGAGACAAACTATAATTATGGAAAATTCTGCTTAATTAAACAGATACGACACACTAATTAGTTGCAAGTCCCTGAAATTTTGCAGGATTTCCATGGTGACAGCGCCAACCGCAGGTGCGACCACTCTGATCTTCTAGCTCACTCCTGTTACTCGCTGCTGCTGCAGTGTTAAAAAGCTTTACTTTAGTGTGGCTGAAGGTAACAAACAAGTGAAAATGTGAACAAAAGCCGGACATCGCAGAGCGGACGGAGGGACGGGGGCGGGAAAATTGTTAATGTCAGCAAAAATGTCAGTGCTCCCACTGAGACGGGACACAGAGGGGGACAATCTTGGTGCACCATTAACTTTCCAACTCATTCAGCAGGAGGTGACGGTATCTCACACACACACACACACACACACACACACGCTAAAAGCAGACCAGTAGGTGAGTTAGTGAGGTTTTTCCCCCCATCTACTGTGGTCTCTGCGATAAATCACCAGGACATACTGAGATATCCAGAGACATGACATGTTTATGTTCATTAATAATATGTGAACATGACACTAAAAAAAGTGTTTAATTATCATGTCTTACACACAAACAACACAATAAACAGCAGATCAGAAGCCGGGAGATTGCGACAGCGTTGTGATGATGACGTTTGTGAGACAGGTGCATCCTAATATCTGTACGGCGTGAATATCTGGAGGCATGACGACAGTGTTGATGGTGGTGATGAGAAAGGTCCATTGCAGTGTGTCAGTAGGCATGGTATTGGTGGTGGTGGTGGTGGTGGTAAGGTCTAATAGTAACAGAGTGAAAAAAAAGACCTTCAGTTTTACTCCTCCATAAATTTCGTGTGCAACAGTCAATAAAAGAGCTGCACAGAGATGAAACTGTTTCATACAGGGGGTGAGACTTGTTCTCTAGAAGGGACAAGAGCTTAGCTACCATCCTATTCACTGGGAAGTCTAGGAGCATCCCAAACACTCAGCTGATCTTTCCTGATCTGTCTGTGGAAGAGATGTTTCTACAACAGCAGATCACTCCATATGGAATGACGAAGGCCACCACAGTGTCAAAAAAAGCTCTTCAGTAGTGCTCCCTGTACTCCAAAAGACCTCAGTCTTCTTAGCAGAAAATGTCTTCTCCTGTCCTTTCTTATAAATTGCATTTGTTTTATCAGTCCAGTCCAGTTTTTTTTGTTCAGATGGATTCCCAGATATTTGTGAGAGTCCACTCTTTCAATGTCCTTTCCTTCAATGTTCACTGGTGATAAAGAGGAGTGTCTGCGGAAATCCATCCTTTGGTTTTTCTAGCAGTTATCTAAATGCAGCTGCGGTGGCAATAGTCCAAAAAGTTCTGGATCCATTCTCTGTACTTTCTGTTGTTGTCATCCATGATCAGACCGGCAATGATGTCATCAGAGAACTTCTGCAGGTGACATGTTGCTGAGCTTAACATGCAGTCTGCAGTGTAGGCAGTGAAGATGAACACTTGACTCGGAAGAGTTTCTTGTGAGGCTTCTATGTTGCAGACAACCATATTAGTATCACAGCCTCACATACTGTGTTTGGTTTGTGAGATCGATGATGGTCCACCCCTATGGACACCAGCTCATCTTTTAGAAGCACAGGTTGGGTGGTGTTAAAAGTACAAGAGAAGTCAAAAACTTTGACTTTCAATGTTCTCACAGCTTTGCAAAGAGAAAGATGACAGAATCTTCAACTCCTATGACTGGCTGGTAGGCAAACTGAAGTGGGTCTATTGATGGGCTTAGAGTTCAGAGCTGGCTAAGCACCAGTATCTCCAGCGTCTTTATCAGATGTTGTCTCTATAGACCCCAAGTCTTTTGGTCAAGACGTCCCCAGCCTCAGGCTCAAAACAAACATGTTCAACAATATGCTCTACTGCTGGTATGCACAGGTCTTGAGGCACCTGGAGCCGATACCGTCTGGGCCTGGAACCTTTCTCGTCCTGACAGTGGTCCAGGGAGCATCACAGTATTAAAGTGTGATGGTTGTTGTGGTGGTGACGGTGTTAGAAAGCATGGCAAAGGTGGTGAGGCAGGTGCATTACAGTGTGTGAGGTGTATCAGGAGTGTTGGTGAAAAGTCTACTACAGTTCCGTCTAGAGTGTCTTAGGAGATTCTGAGATGTCATACACACACTTCAGAGGAGGTGTATTAGTAGATTCATCTCACCTGTCTTTTTTTTTTGGATGTTATACATACATCATTCAGCCTTAGAAGATGGCCTTTTTACACAGTAAACCTGAGAAAGCTGGAGGGGGTTTACTACCAATCAGCAAATCCGAGTCAATAATTCAGTGTCACACACACCGGGGTCAGAGGAGCGCCAGCGTGAAGGTGTTAAAAGGTCTGTGTACAAGTGTGTTAAGCTTCTGAATCTGTGTTTATTCACTGCGGATGAGGCGTCTGTGTAATTCTTCTCAGACACGTCGATATCCATTTCTGTAAGAAGCCATTACAAGAAGAGTAAACAAACACACACTGAAGGAAGTGGAGAGGTGAGCATGGAGGGGCAAGTCTATATGTACACATTAGAAGCTTCACTCATGTGTTTGTTAAATATAGACATAAAAATCAGGGCAAATATTTACCAGCGGATTAATTCATGTTACGTGTCTGTGCTGAGGGGTGGGAATGTTCTGCCTCACTTCCCTGTGCACTGTTGTTGCTTGGACTCTGCTATGTTCCTATAGGTGGAGCCCTCGATCTGTGACGGACCAATGAAGATTGTGGATCTGATCAGATAAGTTTTTTAGTTGCTAATATTGCTAGCTGTGCTAATTGTGTTGGCTTGTGAGGTTTTTTTTATCTTCCATTGCTTTGTTTTGTTTGGCCTTGTTAGCCATCCCAACTTTTTAGCCTTGCTAGCCTAGCTAGTTGCTAACCTGTTGGCAACCAGCTAACCTATTATTTATAGGCTTGTAGTAGCATTAGGTCTGGAAACAGGGAAGACTGTGCGCGCACCTACATACCACCACATAGGTTTGATTACTGTCTCGGGTAAGAGGGCATGTGCCACCCTCTGTATTTTTTTAGCTTAGCCTAGAGTAGGTAGTTAGGGATTACTCTATCGTTAGTTAGGGTTATTAAAACACAGCCTTGGGTAGTTCTTTATGTTTTGTTGACTCCTTTGGCACTGTCCATGTCCCCCTTCCTCTGTGTCCAGTTTGACTGCTCATTAAATGCAGTTGACTGTTAAAAGCAGTGTCTTACTTTATTTCCGTGGTCCGTTGTAGCTACCATCACGCCTAACCAAACAACCCATTACTGCTAGTTTACTGTTCCTGTTCTACCCTCGGGAAGGAAACAATTCTCCAGAACAGCAGCTCTGTGTAGCGCAGGTTTAGATTAATGCTACCGTTTCCATAGTAACCCTTTTTTTTATATATATTTAGCATTTATAATATAAACGGAGTATCACAGATAAACATCCACGTTAACATTCTTCAGTATTTTCAGGACAGATGAGTTAAGATTTCTTTGCTGTTGCCAAAAATGACAAGCTGATTTTTTAAAAGAATAAAATAATCATAATTTTCGGCTGGACAGCCACGCCCACATAGATCAATCACCACAACACGCTTCCAAAACTACTATCAGCACTTATTCACTTTCACCTTGCTTTTTTTTTATTCAATTTGTACTAAGAGGAGGTAACACACACACACAGTGTTAACATTTTAGCTTTGTCAGTGCGTTTCTGCCCCCTGATGGTCAGATTCGAAGTCTGTTGAAGACGTCAGGATGAATTTAAGAAGCCATCAGGAAAAAAGAGGAGCGTTAGCCCGATTAGATTAGCGTTGAGTGCGGCGTGGTGCTGAGCGCTTGATTGTGCTCCGCTTGTATGCCATGACTCATTCACCGACTCGACCGAGGGTATTAACACCCTCTGCTCACACAAACCCGAGGGGCGTAGACACACAAGTCAGCCCCACCACAGAGACACATTCTGAAACATCTGTTAGTGCTACAGCATTAG
>VCAZ01000186.1:202492-214992 GCA_005784505.1 Bagarius yarrelli
AGGAACCGTGGAACCTGTGGAACAGATACAGAGAACCCAGTGGAAACCTGTGGGAACGCTACAAGGAACCCCAGATGAACCTGTGGGAACAGATACAGAGGAACCCATTGGAACCTGTGGGAACATGATACCGAGGAAACCCAGAGAACCTTTGGGAACATATACAGAGGAACCCAGAGGAACCTGTGGGAAAAGATACAGAGGAACCTGGGAACCTTGGGAACAGATCCAGAGGAACCCAGAAGGAACCTTGGGAAACAGATACTAGGAACCCAGAGGAACCTGTGGGAACGATACCGAGGAACCCAGTGGAACCCCTGTGGGAACCGATACAGAGAACCAGAGGAACCTGTGGTAACAAGATAAAGGAACCCAGCGGAACCTGTGGAAAAACAGATACAGAGGAACCCGTGGGACCGTGGGAACAGATACATAGAACCCAGAGGAACCTGTGTGAACAGATACAGAGGAACCCGAGGAACCTGTGGTAACAGATTACAGAGACCCGTGGAACCTTTGGGAACAGATACAAGGAACCCATGGAACCTGTGGGCACAGATCAGAGGAACCCAGGAACCTGTGGGAACAGTATACAGAGAACCCAGTGGAACCTGTGGGAACAGATACGAGACCCAGAGGAACTGTGGGAACCGATACAGAGGAACCCGTGGAACCTGTGGGAACAGATACAGAGGAACCCAGAGGAACCTGTGGGAACAGATACAGAGGAACCCAGAGGAACCTGTGGGAACAGAGCAGTCTGGATATGTGAGTGTTGATGATTCAATCCACAGCAGAGTTAAATTAAACGCAAATTTTTCGCTTCATTATTTATGATTTTTATGTTGTTTTCCAGTTCATTTTTTATTCTTGTCTGTTTTTTCAGCTGCTTTTCGAATCGAGTCTCACAGGAGAATAATGAAAAAGCTTCATCAGAAACATTTCCGTTCACACCGTGTAGATCAACGCATCTTGTGTCTGTGCGTGCGTGTGTGTGTGTGTGTGTGTTGGTGTCTGTGTCTGTCCGTAGTGTGAGACGCTCCCTCACACACATGATCTGGTTTCGAACCCTAACCCCTAAACCCCCGAACCCCAAACCCTAAACCCCGAACCCTAACCCCGAACCCGAAACCCCAACCCTAACCCAAACCCAGACCCCAAACCCTAGACCGAACCCAAAACCCTAACCCCGAACCCCCAACCCTAACCCCCGAACCCCAAACCCTAAACCCCGAACCCTAAACCCCTAACCCTAACCCCCGACACCCTAAACCCACAACCCTAGACCCCAAACCCTAGACCCCACCCTAGACCCCGAACCCCAAAACCCCGAACCCCCAAACCCTAAACCCCGAACCCTGAACCCTAAACCCGAACCCTAACCCCGAACCCCACCTAAACCCTGAACCCTAAAAACCCGAACCCTAACCCCAAACCCCAAAACCCTAAACCTAAACCCCGAACCCCAAAACCCTAAACCCCGAACCCCAAAACCCTAACCCCGAACCCCAACCCAGACCCAAACCCTAAACCCGACCCTAACCCCAAACCCCGAACCCCAAATAACCCCGCCCTTAAACACCGCTCAGATGGATAAAATAAATACTGCACAGATGTTTTTTTGTGCTTTATTTGAGTCGCTGAAATAACAGCCGGTTTCCCGAAACAGAATAACTTCCTGAACAACAGCGTGATGGTTTTCTTGCCCTAAGAGAAACTTCACCGTCTGCAGTGTGTAAAACAAAGCGCGTCGCACCCTTTGACCTTGAATGAGCACTAAATAAAGCATGAAATGCAACTGCACTAACTGTTCCATTATGCATAATCAACTGCCCTAATGCACCTAACGCTGTAAACAGAATCGGAGAGAATCAGCTACGGAGGACATCGGACACCGGCTGAGTGCTCCGGCTTAGGGACACACACACACACACACACACACACACACACACACGGAACAATAGCAGTCATCTAATGTCCGATATGAGCAGGATGAGTGAAGATTCACCCTGATTGTTAACAGGAGGAAAAACAGAAGAAAAATTATTACGAATTAAGTTTAAGTGGTTTAAGCAGCAAAATCTTTTAGTCCTGTTTAACATGAAGCCCACAGACACCATAAATCCTATATGATTCAAATGAATCATATGCAAGAGAGGGTTCATTCCCAAACGATTCAGTATGAGTCACTAAAACAAATAAATCATCATAATGTCCTTTTATTAAATGTCCAAAGATTTATGGGAAAATCCAAACTGATTTACACGTCCTGACTCAGTGAATTATTTCATTCACAAATCTCTTCTGTCATTTCTTTCTTAAGTAACTAAATTAAACATCTGTCCCGGCTGCAGCATCTGGGGCGCCATATTGAATTTCAGAATGAAATGTTTCCCCAATTCAATCTTTAAACTTCCATTGTTGCTTTAATTATTTTACTTTTTTCATCCTCGTCGTTCCCTAAAAATAGACCAAACATTCAAAGTAAAGCAGGACGGACCCCTTTATGGCCCACCCACTGTCACCAGGGGGTCAGGAGGGGGCGCCAAAACTGACTTTGTCCCCGGAGGCTGAAACTCCTCAGAGCTACACCTCTGGGTCGCGATTCAATGGTCTTCTTTAGACCAAATCAATTGAATCGGTTTAATGAGTCAGTTAAAAAAAGAGTTGATTATAAAAACAATCAAATGATTAAATATAATAATACAAAACCTCCATAATCATTAGCTATGAACTGAACATGTGCGGGATTCAGTGCATGGACCAGCAGCGCCCTCTCGCGGTTCTGTAAGGAATAACACTCTAATGTATAAAACCGACTCCTTATTATTAGATTTAAAGAAGCGGCTCAGATTTATTGTTAAATGCTGTAAATAATTTCTCAAATAAAAATGTATTTAGACATTTAAACAAGAGAGAAAAATACAAAAGATGTTTTTCAGGGTTTCCGTAAACTAAATGTTTGTATACACACACATTTTGAAATACTTGATTCTGGACACTAGTATGATTTTAAAAACACAATGCAATAATTAACCGGGGAAATCGTTTTTGTTGCTCATTATTTAATTAATATTTATTTGCCATTTTTAATATTTTTTTAAATAATAATATGCAATTTTTAAAATCTTATTTAAAACTATAAAATAGCACGTGCAAAAAAAAAAACCCACATTTAAGTATAAAATTATTTAAGTTCACTGTCCTGTCACAGCTTAAATCTTCCCTTCGGACCCTGAATGATATTATATGTTATTGTTAATTCAATAATAAACTTTCTTATTATTTCATTGATTCAGTTTGCAGTGTAAAGTGTTAGTGAGAAACAGGGGGCGTGGTTACAGAGCGCTGGATTGCGGGGGGGGGGATCTAACGAGCTTCTGTTGCCATGGCCACGCGTCTCTTACACAGCACGCGGATGAAACAAGAGCCGCAAAACCTGTGTGATTTTTCCATTTCATCTTTATCAGTTTTTGTGATGGCGGCGTGTTTAGTGCCAGACCAGCCTGCTGTAAATATCACACTGGAACATCTGGAAGAACTGGGTAAGATCATCAATCTCAATAAATCACACAACACCTCCTCCAGGAGGTCATGCAATGTTGTCTGGATTGAAATGTCAGCTTTACGGCAGAGATAGAAACGTTTTCACTCGTTTATTTTACAGTCTTTATGGTGTTCCAGACAATAAAATCATTACAGGAAATAGTTCTGTTTCCCATATGATGAAAACATAAAAGTGAAGAGCAGGTAAAAGTTCTAATCAGAACAAAAGCCTAAACCCCTGACAGTAGCTGTGATGGAGTGGGAGAGAACCACAGACTGGTGCTGGTGTCTCCTGGTGGTCGAGAGGCTGAGATTCAGTGTGATCAATGCTTTGACCTGGGTTCAGTTACTGCTCCAGGAATGATGTTGGGATTTTGGGATCACTGAGCAGAAGATTATAAGTTCAAATCCCAAAGCCAGTAAGAACCTCTAGCGCGCCTGTAGAACATTAGGATTTCACTTGGCTGTTTTTAATGAAAGCTGGTGTTATTAAAGCATCTCCAGATAAAGCAGCTCAACACTGCGCGAGTGTTTCGATCACACGCTACAACACGTTTCAGTGACAACCACAAACCTACAACAAGATAATCACTCAAATAAAACACCTACCTGTGAGAAGCAATTTCTGAACCTTAATTCTGCTCCAAACACTGTTCTCCAATCAATCAATCAATCAATCAATCAATCAATCGATCGATCGATCGATGACCGCTCCTGATCCAAACAATACTTCAGTCAGTGCTCCAAATCTGAAGCACTGCAAAGGTAATTATTATCTGTATATGCTAAACAGGAAGTTAACACAAAGTTATGAGTGTTGAAGGAGGTTGCCCAGCACTCTGGCGACCTCTGCTGCTGTGGAGGTTTAAAGTCTGTCTGTGTGTTCTATAATTCAGCGTTCCCCGATCTTTTTTTGTACCAAAGTTCCGTTTTATGCATGAATTTCTTCCCGGGACCGGGTGGAGGCGCGGGAGTTCCAATAACCAAACCTTTTCTCGGTATATAGTCTGTAATGTGAATGTAATAATGACACTTTATTTTAGGCAATTACCAATAACAGCTAGGCCACAATAACTGCTGCCAGTCTGTGACTCCTTCGGCCGTCCCATCCTTTGCTCGTTCCTTCCTGGAAAAGTTCTCCAAGGAATTTCGTTTTTGGCTAATTTTTTTTAAGGGTTGCGTCACTGATGTGTGAAGTAGCGCGCCAGAGTCGAGTGCGATAGTGAGGCGGGACGGAAACAGTCCCTTTTTAACCTAAGATTAAAAATATAATAATAATTTTCACCACTTCTTTTTTTTCAGACATGGAAAAGACGGATTTACACAAAAACCCTGATAAGATTAGTTTTTCTGTGATGAATCAGTTTTTTGAGTTCAGTTTTGGCGTTCAAGCCCCACCTCCGGCAAGTCACCACTGTTGGGTCCTTGAGCAAGACCCTTAACCCCTCCTGCTCCAGGGGCGCTGTATCATAGCTGACCCTGCGCTCTGACCCCCCCAACTTACTAAGATGGGATATGCGAAAAATGCATTTCATTGGCTCTGTACACGTACCTTCCACAATGACAATGAATATACTTATCTTTATTCATGTAAACATTACATAGATATTAGTGCACTATACACTCGTATGCTATACATGTCTCAGGTCATGTGATGCTGCAGACTATCTCCTCGATGATCCACGTCTCATCTGTCCCCCCCGATGCAGCTCCGCGATCATGTGACCCATGGCATTAAAATTCAGAGCAGATTTACTTTCTTGAAGCTCATTTACACCTGAAGCGCTCGGGGCTCATCTGAGCTGATGGTGTGTGTGTTTGTACCTGATAGATACGCAGCTGAGAGCAGAGGGAGTGGCGTTCAGTCCAGAAGCCAGTCATCACCTAAGGGAGACAGCAGACGCTATTAAAGAACTGGTAAAATAAAGAAAGGAATAAACATCACCTTCTTCGCAGTGTGATTGCTTTGTCATTAAACACCTGCTGATGAAACCTTCATTAGGATTTCAACAACAGCCAATAAACTGCTGGTCGAAAGAGGCTTTAGTCCCTTAAATAGGGCAGGAAATTAATGAGTAAACATCTGTTCTGCATAATTTTGTGCTCTTATACACCACCATTAAAGGCAGCCTAATTTCCTTCCCATCTCAAACAACCTTAATTTAACAAATTGGACCAGATACATGTCTAAAATCAGCTTCCTTCCTCGATTGTTTTCACTTAGTGCTACCAGGCTAATAACGCTCATAGCTACCAGTTTAGCATTATTTAGTGTTTTTTGATAAACATGGAGGCTCCAACAAAAAAGGGTGTGATCAGTCGTTTGAGGGCTGGAATTTATTTATTTATAATTTAATTAGTTCATCTTATCACCTTGACTTGTTTTTTTTTTTACCATACTTCATTTAGGAAGCTTTAAGAAAAGCGGCACATGAGGAACTCGAGGTGGAAACGATAGAAACGGGAAAATTGCGTCATCGGCTCCTGAGCCAGCGTGATGGTATCATCAGCGAAATATCAGGTGATCCATCAGAGATTTAGCCTTGTAGATTTATGTGTATGATTGTGTGCATCATGTATTCATTCACAACAAATACAATTTTTCCGCGATTTCTAGCCGCTGTAACTGCTGCCAGAGCTGCGAACGCCGCCGAGTTCAGTCATCTCCAGACGGAGACAACAAACACGGTTCAGGAGATCGAGTTGATGGAGAAAAGACGGAAACTTCTGGACGAACAGAACGTTCTACTTCTGTAAATAATATCAGCAATGAATTGAATCTGATTGGTTCTTTTTTGTAGCTACTGTAGTGGGCAGGTGACCAACCCGATACAAACAGCAGGTGTCTGTGTTTATCATTTTTATAGACCAGAGCACCAGCGTCTGGACGGCTTCTACACCGAGCTGATCAAGCAGCTCAATCGGCAGCTGTCTGAGAAAGCCCTCACACAGATCAGGCTGAAGGAAGCCAGGAAACAGATCCAGACTACAAGGGAGAAGATCACAAGAGTGCACTCGATCAGGAAAGACCTACAGGAGAACCTGATGAGGGAGAGGAGGCAGTTTAAAGAATCCAAGAGAATGCTAGAGAAAGAGGTTCTGAGTGGTTTAGTGATCAGTGACTCCAGTTTATCACACCGCTTTATTAAGTGATGTTTTTTGTTTTGTAGATCGAGGAGACAATGTGCGCCGTTCACGAGCAGACCAAAACGAACACCGAGATGCAAAACCTGCTGGGCGTGGCTTTACCGAGCTTCTGAGGAAAGAAGAGCGAGTTGTGGAGCCTCCAAACGTAAACGGATTCCTGGGGTTTCATAAATCCCAGTGCGATATGTAACGTAGGCATGGGTCCACTAGAGGAGCTGTTTCTTAGGAACTCAGGAAGCAGTTCTAGAAATCTAATATTAGTGCCGCTGATATCTCTCTACATGGACAGAGTAGCCGTAACGTTCACATCAATCATGGGTTCATTATACACAACGAGTTCTACACTCATTATTATTTACCAGCTCACAGAATATAACTCGATCCAGCACTAAAGTTACTCATGTACCACATCATCATCATGTCATTATCATCTATCAAATCTAAGGTTGGAATCTTGCATGACTAACACGCCTTCGTTTTAGAAAAGACCCTCATGTAGAACTCTCAGTTTAAGTGGCTAATTTATTATCAGTGTATAGATTCAATCCCTGCTTGTGTTTTTAGCAAATCTCATTGCTGGAGAAACGTTCAGACAGACTGAAGGCAAGACAACAGGAACAAGAAGAACACATCAAGAACAAAATGAATAAATCAGACGAGCTCACTGAGCAGAGGTGAGCCAGCTAATAAAATTCCGCCTTTCAATCCTCACTGTTTTTTATTCTATCTCTGATTTTGTGTTCTTCACAGAGAGCGCCATGAGAAAGAGCTAGAGGAGCTGAGAGAGACGCAGAACCGGCAGCTGCTCAGGCTTCAGGAGAACATTAAAGCGGTAAGAAATGTGCTGAGTGAACTTTCGGAAGGAATCAAAGCCAAATCCTGTGTCTCAGATGTGAGCTCTAAGGCAGCGATCTTGCTGTGCCAGATCTTCACGCTGAGCTTTTGAAAAACACACCTTCAAAGATGTCGTGTAGGGATGACCTTTAGCAGTGAAGAGGACCGGACCAGACTCCGATCCACTACTGAGTGACTAGAGGCTGTCACGTCTGAGCTGGTCAGGGTAACTAAAGCAAAACGAACTCTACGTCTCCAGATGATCTGAAGAGCACATCAGATTAAGATTAGCTGGGTTTCATCTTACAAGCAAAATTAATATACATTTAATCAGCTCATGTTTGTGTGTGTGTGTGTGTGTGTGTGCGCGCTTTTTTCACTGTTTATGTCTTGGTTTCAGGTGGACCGAGAGATAGAAGAGGAACAGAGAAAGAGCAGCGTTCGTCTTGAAGCTCTCTCTAACCTTTCCTCCATGTTACAAGCCCAGAGAAAGAAGGAAGAGGAAACACAGATAAATCACAAACGGCTGAAAAAAGAGTGAATATCAACTCACATCAAGTAAAATTAGTTTCATCCATTTAATCACATCTCAGTGTTAATTGGAAGATCAGGGTTTGATTGCCAACACCACCATGTTGCCACTGTTGGGGCCCCTGAGCAAGGCCCTTAACCCCGAATTGCTCAGTTGTGTAATAGAGTTGAGCGTAAGCGGCTCTGCATGAGGACGTCCGCCGAACGCTGTGGTAGGGTTTTGCTTTTACAGAAGATTTTTTTTTAATTTCTTTCCAGCTTTGAAAAGCGGAAGCAGAGGCTGGATGAACACTTTGCCTCGATCGCCAAATCTAAACGTGAAATCAAACAGATGGAGCAGCAGATCAAACATCTCCGTCAAGCCATTGAGTATGTTCCTCTCCAAGCTTTCTCAGATATGAGCAGGTTCCACTTCCTGTCTATTACCTGCTCAGATCAAAGCTCAGCTGTAGATAACAGTTATTCAGGACTACAATTCATCATTATTACGAATATTTGAACGTTTCTGAGGGAAATGTTGATATTTGTTGATGTTTCTGTATTATTTCCTGTGTGTTGGATAAGTCAGAAGTTAGCGGTTGATGCTAAATGTAACTGCAGTTATACATAAATAGCTGAGGGAAATGTTGATGTTTCTGATGCATTTAAAGCTCAGTGAAGGTGTAGCCAGTGACGCTAAGTGTGATTATAATGTAAATATAGACACACGGGGTGTTTTTCACACCATATCATAACATTTCACAGAGAGTAACGTTAATATATTTCTGATTAACGTCTGCTAAGTTATAAACTTATAAGTTAGCATTTAATGCTAAATTGATACAAGATGTCCTTTCAGTGGTACATAAATATTCTTTTAGTAAATTATCAGCGTAAATGACGTCCAATGGGGTCCAACGTAAATATTCCTCATGTTTCTAATTTATTTCTGATGATCCAAAACTAACAGAAGTTTGGCGATTGTTGTTACGTAAAATTTTTTCAGCTATTTAGCAACACGTCTGAGGTGAATGTTCATATTTTACAAATAGATGAACCCTTAAATATGTAAGTTAGTCAGAAAGAATCTTGTGTTAGTATTTTTAAAATAAATCTGAGGTAAACGTTGATGCTTCTGACAGCTGAAGCCTTAGAAATCAGGAGTTGCTGTAAATAGACTGTCATTTCAGTTAAATCTGATGTTTGAGCGTTTCTTTTGGAGTCAGTGTGGAGATGTGGAAGAGGAACCTGGTGGAGCTCCAGACGCAGCTGGACAAAGAGAAGCAGAGCAGGTTAGATTCCTAAACCGTAGCACTTATTGAGACGTCTGAAACAACTGAGAAATCAAACTGTTCGTCCTGCAGAACTGTAGCTAACCGAATGCAGTGATGTATCAGTAGTGTAGCTGAAATAATAATCAGAATAATAACCGCTGTTTAAGGACGTAATAAAGGGAGAACTAATCGGGGAACTTACGTTTAATAAGGTTTAATTATCAGTTATTAAATAATCATTTAAATAAATAGGAAACACAATAAAAGGCATTATTTACACCACATCCAGCTGAGACTCAACAGTCCAAACACACGAGACCAAAATTAGAAAAACAATGCTGATTCGCTAACAGCGAAAGTGGGAGGGTCCAGGACGCACAGACAATGTAAAACAAGCCAATCAGAGCTCAGTATAAACTCACGTTTTTTAAAACCAAGAAATTTCTTAGTTTTCTTAGTGGGACGAATAAAGGTATATCTTATCTTATCTACCAGACCCCAACACCCCCCCCCCACCACCACCACCCCCAAACACACATGAACGTAATACCGTTGACTTTTTTAATAAATGATATGTGGAACAGTGTAATAGTTTGACTAAATTCTGTTATTTTACTTTACTTGACTGGCGGCCACAGTGATCACTGCTCCACTGAATTCCTCAGAAACAGATGTGTGATGATGTTTTGGTGGGGTTTTTTTAGAGCATCATTCGAGCTGGAGAAAGAAGAACTGTGTGTGGGGATGGAAACTCTGGAGGAACACCACAGAGACAGTGTGAGGAAACTCCGCTCAGCCATCAGCTTCCACAAGACCAGATACAGCGAGCTAACAGAGGAGGTCAGAAAGAAAAACACCCAGAACGGAGAAATCAGACTGGAATTTTCTGCATCTTCTTATATCATTAAATGATTTACAGAAGGAAAAACTCCAGCAACAGGAAGTCCTGAGCTCTTTAACTGAGGAACTAACACACCGGATCTCCAAAGCCGAAGAGGAGCATAAACAGACAGAAATAGAGTACAGCAACGAAATACAGCGGCTAAACGTAAGATCACCTGGCGTCCAAAAGTTTTGGCACCCACTTTGTTGTTTTTGAGCACTGTTATAATTTTTCTGTAACAAAAATTATTTATAAAATATTCAGCATAACTAATAAATGTATCCACTTTTTTTATTATGCCAATTTATTCTTTACATTTGTATTCTTAATATATATATAATAAATAAATATAATATAATAAAAACACACTTTATTACAGGATTTTTTCAGATTCGTTTAGTAAAACATTTCAGAGGAAACTCCTTCACTGACTCTGAACTTTAAACTCAGTTAAAATCAATAATAAATCTGACACTGCTGTAATTTCCTAGAGATAATAAAAGCTCAAAGACACTCATCCAAAATCAGTGGCCAGCGTAGGAGAGGAATAAAATAATGCTGCAGCACACAATCGCTCAGAACTCGGGATATGCAAATGTATGCAAATGTATGGTGATGTTTTTTATATCAATTGTTTCACATAATAAATCTTCAGAGAGCTCCTGTAATAAACACAAACACACACGCTTACACTCACACACACTCTCTTACATACAGAAAGCATGCGTTTGATATTTTCTGATAGACGCAGGCGAAGTCAGTGGCTCGAGCTTGTCTGGATGAAGAACAGGAGTTGAAGGATCAGGAGGTTATACTGTCGGAGGTTGAAGCTCAGTTTAACATTAATCATTCTCAGCATCAAGCCTTTGAACAACAAACAACTGGTAAACACCACACACACACACACACACCCCCCCCCACACACACACACACACACTTTCTATGATGAGAAAAGTTTATATAACCTGTGATGGAACAGTGGCTGTAATTTGTTTGAAATGATTATATTTTGCTATTTTGCCGAACGTTTAACATTTTCTTCCTGCTTATTAGAGCTGAACGACATTAGATCTCATCTAGAGCTCTCCATTCAGGAGGCAAAGGAGCGAACAACAGCAACGCTACAGTCGAAGGTACCGCAGAGAGGGTGTTACTGTTATCCAAGCGTTACTATAGAAACCTGGGCAAGATTCAGAGCCACTGTTATAAAACAGTTAATCTGCTGTAGGAAGATCTACAGAAGGAGCTTCAGACTTCGCGAGACTATCACACAGAGCTTCTGCGCTCCAGCGGCGAGCAGATCGTCGCTGTGGAGGAAAACGTTTCTGAGAAGGAACAGATGCTGGAGCAGGTGAAGATGGAAAACAGTCGCCTCCATCTGGTGAGTTCGTTACTCGTTACTGATGGTGCGTCTAAACAAACACTAACGATGGTTCTGATTGTAGTGTATCGAACACATGAAGATGGACGTCGTTAATGCGAGGAAAGAGAAGGAGAAGAACACACAGGAAATGAGCTGGATGAAAGAGGAAGTGCAGTCCATCTACAGTGAGTCGACTCAATATACTGAATGGTTTCAGAACATTCTCTTACACCAGTGGGGTCCAAACTCGGGGTGTCCTGCAGAGTTTAGCTCCATCTTACCTTAACACGCTTACCTGTAAATTTTATGTATACCTAGCCAGATCTTGATCGATTGGTTGATGTGTGTTTGATTAGGATTGGAGCTAAACTCTGCAGGACACCCCGACCCTCCAGGACTGAGTTAGGACACTCCTGTCTTACACTAACAATCCAATGTCTCTTATCCACAGGACGTTTAGTAGAGGCGTGGAGCAAAGATAAACTGTCGAGTGAGGTACGTATCCTAATGCGACACACCTTAAAGTGTGTTACTGCTTTTCTACAGCAGTGGATATTCTAACAGTTCCATCCTTTATTAACGTTTCCTGAACATCACCAGCTTCATACATTTCTTGATATTTAATGTATTTACATTAGAATAGTTATAACATTATTTACATTTTTGGCTTTTTGGTAGACACCCTTATCCACAGCAACAAACATTAATCCAGCTGAGGTTTAGGGCCCTGCCTAGGGGCCCTAAACCTCAGCTTGGTTGTGCTGGTCTAAATGTACAATATAAGAAGGGGAGTGGTAGCTCATTGGTTAGAGTGTTGGACTGCCAATCAAAAGATTGTTGCTAATTTAAATTCCAAGCACTATCAGGATGCCACTGTTGGGCCCCTGAGCAAGGCCCTTAACCCTCAACTGGTCAGTCAGGTTAAAAAAAATATAAGGAATGA
>VCAZ01000186.1:219992-227492 GCA_005784505.1 Bagarius yarrelli
ATTTAAAATCTTTTCTTACTTTATTAAAAAAAATAAAACCTTAAATGGACAATTATTTTTTTCTGAATCTAGCAAACTGTTTCAAAGTTATGCGGTTGAAATGGTGTAATTAATTACATTATATCTGTGCTTAGCTTAAACCGCTCAAGCTAACTAGCTTCTTTTAATTTTCCACCCGTTGCTGACGTACAATAATCCCGCCCCTTCGCTGGGATTGGCTACAAGAGGTGTTATGGGCGGTTAAATCTTTTAACCACCCAATCAAAAGAACAATCCTGTATACGTCACTCGGCACAGCCAATCGCAGAGCAGAAGGAGGATATATCGAAATACGGATGTGGAAAATATGAAGCCAGCTAGGTCTTCCTTAAAAACAGCTAAAGCGAATTTACTGGCATATCAAAATAACAATAGTTAAATTAGTGAACACTTACCCATTACATTAATGTATATTCACCGGCTGTTACAGAGAAGAGTGCTAAAGTGCTAAAACGCTAGCTTAGCTAACTACATTTGCCAACAAGTAGCTTATCGACGCCGCAGGATGAATTTTGCCGTAAACGGTAGTGATGAGTCGTTCATGTAGGAGTCGTTTCGTGAAGGAGTCGACTCTTTGAACCGATCGACTCTTTTGAAACTAGCATACATGAGATATTTTTCCTGTTTCATAGATAAAAATATAAAAACTTCCAAAATGTCTGATATATTTGCACAGAAAAATTACAAACAACAGTAGGGCGGAATGATTCTTTAACATTTCAGTAGACTAGTACGCTGCCTATGTTGTCATGGTAACACTACCTACGTCATAGCTTTTAGGACCAGCGGGTGCAGGTTGCCATAGTTCTTGATGATCCCCCTTTTTTATTCTCCTCTAAAATAAAATATTTTTTAAACTAGAAAATGTCTTATACGCATATTAAAGAACTAAAAAATCATAATTAACTTTAATCTTTAGACTTTGAAAGTAACAGTAATGGTTGTACATTTCTTTGCGTTGTTCTTATATTTGTTTTTAGTATTTTTTTTTACCCAATCTGGCAACTTCGAGCAGAGTCGGAGGAGGGGAACTGCACAATGTCCAGCTCAACATGCACAAATAAAAGCGTGCTTCTGCTTCTGCTTCATTGGAGCAAAGAAAAAAGAAAATGCACCTGACGAAGAAAACGTTCTTTTTAAAAAGACCCCGTCCATCAGAAGGAGTTCCTCAGGGATGGATGCGTGGCGACGCTTCCCTTTTCTTTAATCCAGTGTCTCCTTTCTTAGACTGAGACTCATTACCGTAAAAGGGATGAGTCCTCTCCGACCGTGTGCCTGCTCCTCGATCGAGTCCAATGGATGCGAGCAGCAGCACCTTCACCACAGCCGTGGACAACGTATCGACTCCAGCTCTGATCTGGGAAACGGGGACAGTGAATTCTCTGGCACCTCAGATTGCAGCTGTAAACAGCACATCTGGGGCGATGCAGCTGGAGGTTTCAACGGGAAGCTCAGTGCTGCGAGGCATAGCCATGGCTACTCAGGCTCTCCTCCTCCTGACCATCTTTCTGCTCTCCAGCTTGGGAAACTCAGCTGTGGTGATTGTGATCATCAAACACCGGCAGCTGCGGACGGTCACCAACGCGTTCATCATGTCGCTCTCGCTGTCCGACTTCCTCACAGCTGTTCTCTGCCTGCCTTTCTCCTTTATCATGCTCTTCAGTAAGGACGGTGTATGGATGTTCGGCGAGCGCTTTTGCATCGCCAACGGCTTCTTTAACACCTGCTTCGGGATCATCTCCACGCTCACTATGACACTCATCTCCTTCGATCGCTATTACGCTATCGTCAGGCAACCACAGGAGAAGATCGGGAGAAGGAAGGCCATCCAGCTGCTGATGGCTGTCTGGCTGTCAGCGGTGATCTTCTCTTTTCCGTGGTATCTCCTCGTACGGTCGTCAGAACACCTCGTCATTCACAAGCGTGGATTTTACCACTGCATGTATGTGTTCCACTCGGGGACGTCCCGCATGGGCACGGTCTACAGCCTGTCCCTGATCGTCGTCTGCTACCTCCTTCCATTCGCGCTCATGTGCTTTTGCCATTACAACATCTGCAAAACGGTGCGTCTGTCCGAGATCAGGGTTCGACCTGTCACCACGTACGCGCACCTTCTCCGCTTCTACAGCGAAATGAGAACGGCTACGACCGTGCTCATCATGATCGTCTTCATCATCTTCTGCTGGGGGCCCTACTGTCTCATGGGGATCATAACAGCCATTGGAAACTATGCCTTCAATCCGGCCATGGACGCCGTGGCGGTGTGTATGGCATGGGCCAACGGCGCTATCAACCCGCTGATTTACGCCATGAGGAACCCCAACATATCCATGTTGCTGGGTCGCAGTCGCGAGGAAGGATACAGGACTAGAAATGTGGCGGCTTATTTGTCTGCACAGACTCGAACACGCAGACGAACAGCGTCGCGCTCGCACGCGATTCAAGATCGCTACATCACAGGAACTCGTCCTGGTGGAAATAGTCGGGTGTCGTCGTCAAGCCCGGCCAATGGAGGAGAAGTGGCCATGTGGGCGTGCAAGAACCCGGTGGTGTTCTTCTGCACAGACGCACATCTCGACATGGCCACCGAGCTTGGACACGAACCCAAACAGGACACGGCGAACACCAGTCTATGACTCGACATTACAGCCGGTTTAATATGAGGTGATGGGATGGCGTTTAAAACATCATTCGCATTAATGTTTACGCAAATTTTAAGTGCCAAACTCTACACCAGGGTGTGTGTTCGCATCACAGCACTGTGGACTCATCCAGATGTAGCGTTCTGACCCGCGGCGCTTTATTAAGAAGGAGGCGCGGGATACTCGCAACACTGTTCACTTATTTTTACATTTTCTCTCTTTCGCGCTGCAGTTCGCTGAAATCTGCAGTCCGCTTTTGTAAACAAACTAAAGAAATGAAATGAATTTATTAAAGTTTATCCGAAAATAATTTACACTGCAGATCTGCCACGCAGACTGAACACCCCCCACACACACACACACACACACACACACAGGACTGGTGTTTCTGTGCTGAATAAAACGCAGAGTTATGCGGCTGAATGAGAATGAGTGATTCCTTTAAATTCAACACACTCGCATTAAACACACACACACACACACACACACACACACACACACACAGGGTTTGTATCTGGCGCTGCAGATGACGTCCTCGTGCATGAAATGCTCTCATTTTATTGGTTGATAACTTTTCGTAATTTCCTTAAACTGACATTTTTCTGATTTTACATTCTTTAAGTGTGAATTTAAAGAACTGCTCAGTTTGTGATGCAGCGATAAATGTAAGACTGAGAACTGGGCGTGGCCATGCGATCCTTTTACATCATTACACTCCTACACTGTTACACTCCTATACTGTTACACTCCTATAGTGTTACAATGTTACACTCCTATAGTGTTACACTCCTACACTGTTACACTCCTACACTGTTACACTCCTACAGCATAACACTCCTACACTGTTACACTCCTACACCATTACACTCCTACACTGTTACACTCCTACAGTGTTACACTCCTATAGTGTTACACTCCTATAGTGTTACAATGTTACACTCCTATAGTGTTTACACTCCTACACTATTACACTCCTTCAGTGTTTACAGTGTTACACTCCTACAGTGTTTACACTTTGGACCACCCCCTGTGCTATAGCAATAAACTAGACATAAACTAAACTTTAGATGTACAAAATGACATTTCGATTTGTGCCTTCAGAAAAAATTCCAATTCCAGCTGTGGATGTGCAGGTTAAAGAGCAGAACTTTAGTTCAGTCCTGGTTCAGACGTCACTACACAAACTAAACCAGCTCCATTTTAGACTTAAAAACTTTATTTAGATTTAGAACACTGAGAAAACCTGCATACAGAGAGAAATAAAACGTTCACATGGTTTAAATCAGAGAGGAACCCTGAGCCACCACTTCCCAATTTAAGCTACTTTTCAGCTAAATAAACTTCATGTTCTTTATGCTAAACTATCAGCATAAACTAGTCCATCAGCTTTCACTAGTAAAGTGGTGCAAACTAAAGTGTTGGGATTTCAGCGCGACTCCACACACTGTTCTAACACCACATAAACCGCATGAACATTTTATCTGCTCTCTCACCAGCCAGGAAATCGGGTCCCCAGGGGTTCGGGCCCTCTACCACACCCATTCCACACTGTTACTACTAATAAAATAAACCTCTGGGGGCCCCCCAAAGTGCACAGGCCCTTAGAATCATCCTAAGCAGTAATGTATGTTTGGTGCTAGTGGCGGCCCTGCCGTCTTTGATAAATAAAAACAAGATAAAAAGTCTGGATTTTACTTTATATGGAAATAAAACACTTCAAACACCTGCTTCATCTTTGTGTTGAAGTGTGTGTTAATAAACTGACTGATATTAATCATCAGAGCAGCAAACACACACCGACGCACACGCTAACCATCAACGTATAATGAAACTTGAACTAGCCAGCTTTTCTTTATCTTATAAAAATCACTAAGTCCTCCTAAAGTACCAGAAATCTGAGAGATAAAACACACTTTGTTCCACGCAGATTATTTGAGTCAGTCATTATTTACAAATGAAAATTAAATTCGTGTCATTTTCCCCCTGAAAAAATGTGGGTTGTAAAATTTAAAAGGGTGTAATAACTCGACCTAACCACGAGATGGTAGTCTTTCACCCTTTCAGAGACGGCTGGGACAGACTCCAGCAGATCCCCGTGACCCTGAACAGCTGCATTGCTCTGTTATCTCTAAAGAACGATTAATGTTTAGGTGAATTTGTTATAAATGACTAATTTTCCATCTCAGAGATTGAGTTTGGTGATTGGTCTCTCTCGGCTCATGTCCAGGTTCTGTGTGGTTCCGCGTTTGCGGTTGCGCTTCATTTTGCTCAGATCTTTGTCGAACACTTCTCCAGAGCGGAGAGCAGAGACGAGGTCGTCAAACTCGCCGTCCTCCTCACAGTTCTCCCTCGCTTTACGGGCTTTTCGCTCCTTTTTCTCTTTGCTCTCTTAGCTGAGAAACACAGAAAAGAGAGAGAGAGAGAGAGAGAGAGAGAGAGAAATATTTAATATTTTTCTTTTCTTGAGTGTAAAGCACACTGGACGAGGGGTAGGTAGTGATAGTGTTGTACCTGAGCATCCCTCTGAGCCCTGCGCTCCTCCTCTTCCTTGCGTTTGCGCATGTTCTCGTTGTCCTGTTTGGCTTCAGCAAACGCCTGAAGGAACTGATCAAAAATCCCGAAGAAATCATCAGGCTGCGTGGAGCTGGGATCTTCACCGAAAACCTTCACTGCCTTCTGGAACTGAAGAAGAGAAAAAAGATTCATTAAAAACATCATTTCCTTCATTACTGTTTAAATACAGACGCTTTATCTGCACAGGGTGTCCTATAAGTCTCCATACACAGGAACAAGAAACATTTCAAGGAACATATCACCAACACCATCACAAGCAGAACTTATACGTGTTCTTCAGCAGTGGAGGAACCGCATCCAAACAACGCTAGTGTGAAGCATATTACCGAAATCAAGAAAGGGACATCCCGTATAACTAACAAACATCCAATGATCAAAAAACATGATCAGAGGAGAACCTATCACAGGACAGAGACATCCAACACTTTTGTTCCATAAAGATAAAAGATGAATTGTTTTACCGTCTCTTTGACGTCCTGCAGTGAATCTTCCACTTCAGAGAAACTGAATCCGGCTACAGTGATGAACTGACTGACCACAGACACAAACTTATCCCCTGAGTCTGGGGGACAGGTCTTCTGATACTCCAGCTCCTACACACACACACACACACACACACACAGGGCTTAATCACAGAATTATTTATTATATATATAATAATTTACTGATCTAATTCATTGATCCGTTTGGTGTGTTACTGACTGCCTCCATGCTCCTCAGGCCGCTGCGTAGGTTGTTGATGTCTTTCTCCAGTTCCGTCATGCTGTAGGAGTGACAAACAGCACAAATCAGTGTGTGTGTGTGTGTGTGTGTGTGTGTGTGTGTGTCTGAGAGAGAGATTGCGCGATTTGGAAGAACCTACTTGACTCTAGCAGCCTCCGGGACGTTCGGCAGGTCCTCATGGAACAGCGCCACCTTGGGAAATTTCTGCTCCAGGAGCATGATCAGGTAATGCAGCAGAGTGATGTTCCTACACACACAAACACACACACACACGTGAATGAATGTGAAAGGAGCGCAGTCAGGGTGTGACTGTGTGCTGGACTGCTCACTTGTCCACGCTGGACTTGGTGTCTGCGATCTTGTTGAGTGAGGAGACTCTGAAGCCGTAAGCGTTTCCTCTTTGTCCTTTGTTCATGTAGTTGCCAAGCGCGAGGACGACCTCCAGGAGCTGCTGCAGGTTCCGACTCATCAACACTTCAGTGGACGCCTGACTGAGAGCTGAGACAAAAACACAACCCGTCTCACATGCAACTCACTCAGATTTTATTAGTTAATATTAACATATATACATATATAAAAACACGAATACCGTATATCTCTTAATATAATACTAATACAATCATAACTTTATAACGGGGACTATTATAAAAATAATAACTATTTTATATTTCAATAAATAGTATATATATATATATAATTTAAAAAAAAAATCTTTAACATATTATTGTAAAATGTATTAAATGTATAATTACTGTTATATTATTCTATATTCTATATATGAAAGTATTTTAAGGGTTAATTAATTTTGCGTGGTACTTTTATCCGTTGGATTTCCAGCAGTGATCAGATGTCTTCATCCAGAGCGATTTACAGTTATATATACTGTATATATTTATTCATCCGAGCAGTTGATGGTTAGGGGCCTTACCCAGGGGCCCTTTGTGGTGCTGGGAATCAACCCACCCACCATCTTTCTGGTTAGCAGGTCAACATTTTAGCCACTGCACTACCACTTCCCCGACCCTTATCTAATGTTTAATGTCATTATATAATAACACTGAGGTTATAGAATAATTATCATTAATTATTATTATTATTGTGATATTATTATCACTAAGTGATTTTTGTTATCTGAATAATTAAATAGCAATAAGTCGTAACTCTTTCTGTGCAGAAACACACCTTCGATTTTCGGTTTGATGTCTGCGACCCTTTCAGTGAACTTCTTCTTGAAGTAGAGCGACTGCAGTCTCTGGTGGTAGTGATTAATCCTGCAGGTCCAACAGAGACGAGTGTTAAATCAATCACTCAACTCTCAGTATCACGCCTGAGGAACAAAACACTCACATAACATAGTGATGAACCGGAGGGGTGTGTGCGCCCGCGTGTGTGTGTGTAGGTGTGTGTGTGCGTGCGCACGTGTGTGTACCTGCTCACCTGCTCATGTCATAGAGGAAGCGGTCGGCTTTGGCCATCCTGTCCAGTTCGTGTTTGTGTTCTTCCAGAAGGTCGATGTCGCTCT
>VCAZ01000186.1:232492-234992 GCA_005784505.1 Bagarius yarrelli
TGTGTGTGTGTGTGTGTGTGTGTGTGTGTGTGTGTGTGTGTGTGTGTGTGTGTGTGTGTTTGTGTGTGTGTCGTGTGTGTGTTGTGGTAATGTCCTGTGTGTGGTGTGTATGTCTGTGTGTGTGTGTGTGTGTGTGTGGTGTGTTTGTGTGTGGTCCTCACATTTTCACCACATTCTTCACATTAAAGTTCTCCAGTGGAGCCACGTCGGGGTCATGACCTTTATCAGTCTGTAGGACGAATTGCTGGACGATGCGATCGAGGAGGAGCCAATACTGCAGTGTGTTTCCACTCCGTGTATCTACACACCCACACACACACACGCACACACACGTGCACATCATAACATGGTTATCACTCTTTCACATTGCAGCTGGAGCTCTGAGTTCTGGTTGTGTTTCTGAGCCGTCTCACAGGGCATGTGGAGGCAGTGCTGGAGGATAGACAGGAAGTGTGGAAACATCTCAGTGTGGTTGATCTTCTTACGGATCAGCTCGAACACCTGAGAGGCACTTTTAGTGTCGACATGAACCTGAAGACACCAGAGACATGATCCGGGTCATGTGATTAGATCATCAAAAAGGAAAAAAGTGAAAAGCATTGGTTTACACAGAAACGTACGTTCTCGAAGCGTTTGGCTAACGTTAGCTCATCTTCATTTCTTTTCATTTCAAAGTAATCCAGATGCCTGGAGAAACAGACGGGTGGACCAGTCATGTGATGATGATCATACTACAGAAATATCACCGCATTGTTTCAGGAGTCTCACCGGTCCAGCGTCTCGTTCTCGTGGCTCCGGAGTTTATCGATGACCGGCTGGATTCCCAGCATGAGAAACTCGTAGCGTAAATGAATCCTGAAGTCCAGACTTGACTGCAGGGGACAAATTCACTCAGAGTTATTCTGTGTCCTTTAGAACGAAAACACACACACACACACACACAGTCTCACCTCTCCAGCTCCCTGACTGAGCACAGCGTTAATGAAGGACATGACGGCCGTCTTCAGGTTCACTTCGTCCCTGTAACGACCCGTACTCCTGTCCATCTCATTTACCAGAGTCTGAGAGAGGACAAGACAAAGATAAGAAACAAAAAGATAAGAAAAGAAAAGACAAAGAGAGAGAGAAAAGAGAAAGACAGAGACACAGAGAAAGACAGAGAGAGAGAGCAAGAGAGAGACAGATACAGAAAGAGACAGAGAGATAGAGAGAGAGAGCGAGCGAGAGAGACTGCTATATATTGGTTTGTTTTTCTACATGTGGTGGTCTGTGATGCTTTGATGGTGTTTGAGTGATTTGGGATGCGACCCAGCATCCCACAGTGTGTCTCACCTGAAAGCGCGTCCTTTCGCAGGCGTATTTCTGGTAGTGCATCATGGCCTCCAGGACTTTGCGGTGGCCTCCGGGGACGAGACAGACGGCGCCCAGGATCTCCAGCACGGCCACTTTGGTGCGTATGTTCTCAGTGTGGAGGCTCTGGGCGATGATGTTGATGCTTTCAGGGTGAGCGAGGACGTGGGCGCGGCCCTGAGAGTTGTTCATCAGAGCCTTAATGCAGCCAATCAGAGAGGTGTGGATCTGAGACTCACTCGTCTCATACTCCATGTTCTTCAGGAAGTTCAGCAGACAAGTTAGACCATCCTGATCGATGAAGCGTGTCACAAAACTTCAGAGAGATGAGAAGAGAAGTGAAGAGAAATGAAGAGAAGAGAAGAGAAGAGAAGAGAAGAGAAGAAAAGAGAAGAGAAGAGAAGAGGATGATAGAGAGAAGAAAGAAGAGAAGAGAAGAGAAGAGAAGAAAAGAGAAGAGAAGAGAAGAGAAGAGAAGAGAAGAGAAGAGAAGAGAAGAGAAGAGAAGAGAAGAGAAGAGAAAGAAGAGAATAATGAAGAGAGAAGTTAGAGAAACGATAAGAGAAGAAAGAAAGTGAAGAGAAGAGAAGTGAAGAGAAGAGAAGAGAAGAGAAGAGAAGAGAAGAGAAGAGAAGAGAAGAGAAGAGCAGAGAAGAGAATGAGAGAGATAGCAAAAGAGAAGAGAAAGAGAAGATAATTGAGAGAAGAGAAGAGATAGAAGAGAAGGGGTTTAGAAAAGATAGAGAAGTGAGTGCACGTGAAGAGAAGAGATAGAAGAGAAGAGAGCGCAGCGAAGAGAGGAAAATATAATGATTCTTGTTTGTAAAGCGTTTGCTCTGAACTCTTTTGACTTTCACACTATTTGTGTGTGGTGTGTGTGTGTGTGTGTGTGTGTGTGTGTGTGTGTGTGTGTGTGTATACCTCATGGGTTGTGTCCTTAGTGCAGTCTTCAGTCCCTCTACCATTTTGTTCCTCTCCTCTTCATCCTCCTTCTCCAGCGCTTTAAAAATGGTCCTCCTCTGATTTCCGGTCACATTTATTACACAACATCAAACACACACTGAACCACAACTAATGATCTGATTAATCAATCAATACATCAATAAAACCATCAGAACTGTGTTCCAAATGAAGATCTTACAGCAGCTAT
>VCAZ01000186.1:242492-259992 GCA_005784505.1 Bagarius yarrelli
GCAATGATTCAAATAGCACACACACACACACACACATACTGTGCACACACAGGTGTCAAAGTACAAAGTTTAAATAAAAGTTTAGCCCCCTTTTATTTTACAGAGAGTGAGTCTGCATTACTGTTCTTAAGAAGAAGAAGAAAAGGAGGAGGAGGAGTAGATGGTGTGTGTTTACCTGTGCAGGTGTGTGATGTGAAGCAGCAGCTTAAATCCTTTTCCTGTCTACGTGTGTAAACTCCATGCCATCGTCCCAATCCACAAAATCCAATTCCAATAAATTGTAGTGTACAAATCTAGTGCACTTCCACCAAGTTCACTTCATTTCACAGGGTCTTGGAATTCATATGAGTTCGACACAAAGCGTGTGTCCCGTCTTAGACTCTGTAGACTAAACACACACACACACACACACACAGACAGCTGTTCTGTGTCGTCCCGCTCTGTGTTAGCCCCGCCCACTCATTTTCTGATTGGAGGAAGTAGTGTGAGGCTCGGCCCAGATGTGTTACAGCTGTATTTACTCTATTAATAAAGATGTTAATTGGTGGTGAAACAACCCCAAACTCCAAACCCAAACCTAAGGTGTGTTTCCATAGAAACAACGACAAACTTCAACCTGCCGTTCTCTCACCTGTAATCCTGTCTGTGGTGTGTGTCTGTGTGTGTGTGTGTGTGTGTGTATGAGAGAGAGTGTGTTTTATTCTGTAGTTTCACAGTGTCTCTGTAATTATATAACAAAAATACTTTTCATTCATTTTATTACAAACCATCATCGGCATACGAACACACACACACACACACACACACACACACACACACACACATACTGGGCACAGATTCATTTCAGGACACACATGAAGGAGAAGGAAATCCTGAAGTTCAAAATACCGAACAGACCACCCATAATCACTAACATGCTAGACTACACAAAGAAGGCATGGCCTCGGTGTCCATCACAGAAAAAGGAGGCGTGGCTACAGTGTCCATCACAGGTGACCGTCCAACACGGTGTGTTAGAGTGAAGGAGGTGTATGTGTCATTCCCATAAAAGAAGGTTTGGCCACAATATATCAGTCACAGAAAAGGAGGCGTGGCTACTGACTGTCAGTCACAGTAAAGGAGGCGTGGCTACTGACTGTCAGTCACAGTAAAGGAGGCGTGGCTCCTGACTGTCAGTCACAGTAAAGGAGGCGTGGCTACTGTGTGTCAGATAGGAATAATGCCGTGTCTGTGTCTCTGTCACATTCATATTATAATTATTATATTACTCACTAATTTTTGACTCCTATAATAACTCTTTTATAAAGACTGTGATTTCATTTAATTGCTGTTAGAAGGGCGTGTGTGTGTGTGTGTGTGTTTGTATGTGTGTGTGTATGGGGTGAGGCAGCTCAGTGTTTTTTATAAACAGCACCAAGAATTATGCCACGGTTCATCATGCCGGGTGCGTCAGAGGTGCAGGAGTGTTCACGACTGTGTTCCTGAGTTTCTCTGGTTCCTCACCTCATCAGATCATAAACACACCTTTTACTAGGAACTTAATGCAGACAGTGTGTATGAAGGTGTGAAGATATGACATATGACTTCAGGTACTGTTAAGAAAAGTTCTGGAACCCTTCGAGAAGATTTCAGATAGGAAGAACCTTTACTGAGAAAACTTGACCCATTTTACGAGAGATCCTGCACTCTTCACCAAGAGATTCAGAGGTCCTTTGGAAAAGTTTAGCAAAGATCACGATTTCTAAGTCACGCCTCCTTCATTCATGTAAACACATTGCTTCAGAAGCCACGCCTCCTTTTTACTGCAAATTACATGATTTGTACTGAGATACATAGACCACATGCCAACTATCTTTCTATATCAGCTCATTGTTGTCCAATTCTCTACAGACACACACCACACACACACACACACATACCTGGCAGCTGCTTAGCACACAAGCAGACTAATTATCAGAGTTTAATTAAAATTGTTGCGGCATAAAAACACACCACAATGTGTGTGAAGTGAAAATAAAGTCTGATGCATTGCTGGAGGTGTGACGTTTGTTACACACAGGAACTCCACCCAGACTATCAGTAACTCTCATTACCAACAATTAACCTGCTCTGACCCAACTCCGGTGTGTGTGTGTGTGTGTGTGTGTGTGTGTGTGAGAGAGAGAGAGATTTTAACCCCCCCACTCCCCCGTCTGCTCAATCCATTAGTAAACTCCTGCTAAACCGGAAACGCTCCTCATGTCCATCTCTGTGAGATCAACCATAAACACCAGCGCCCTGCAGTGAAACATGAAAGAGCAGAGTGAAAAATATTTGAAATCTTTATATTAACGTCGTCTGTTAAATAATGTTATAAATATAGCAGTGAATTTTAGTTCATTCATTCATTTATATCACTTAGAGTCAGAGATAAAAACTGCAATATTAATGTTGTCCACTAGAGGGACCTAACCCTAACCCAATGGAAAACAATAAAAGACATGACTTACATCACAACAGTTAATCACAAGGCCATAAATCTAAAAAATATATATTTTTTGCTAACAACAGAAGTGGGAGGGTTTAAGAACCTGAAACAAGCCAGTGAGAGCTCACCCTCAAATCACATGCTTGTTCAAAGATGCTGCACATACACTCGTTTGTCCTGCACCCTGTACACACACACACACACACACACATTTTTAATGTGATAATATGTCTAACAGTGGAATTTTTGTTTTGACTTTTATTTATTTATATTTATCTTTTTGTTGATGTGTTAAGTTGCTTTAACCTTCTTGGGGGCGGTGCCCCAGCGTGCCCTAATGACTGCCCACCACTGATGTTAAGTGATTATTTCACAGTGAAACACATACCACGATGTGCAGTTTTAGAACAATAATCAGTGACCAGGTTAAGGTGAATTTGATTCTTATAACAGCACCTCATGGAGTGTTTTATTGCTTTTATTGCACTGCAGTTTCCCACTAACAGTTACTTCCTGTTTTTACTTACAGTTCAGCAGCTGTGAAGATTCCTGCAACATTCCAGAAGTTACTCATGTGACCTGGATTTGGTTCAGGGTAAATATTTAAAGTAAATATTTCAGGTGATGTCGACTTCCGTTAGCATTTAAATACATTAGCCTCGTAGCTCCACACGTGCAACGACGTTTCAGCTACAATCCAGTAGAGGAAAGAGGAGCAGTCATCATTAACATTCGAGTTTACAATCATTTTTATATATATAAACTAATATAAAATTAATATACTCACTTAATAATGTAGTTCCTCTCTCTGTCTTACACACACACACACACACACACACACACACATTCACATACACATTCAAATCTTTAGTCCAGATGTTTACCGTATCTACTGACCCCATGTTGTTCCTGGTAACATGCAAGAAAAACATATCACACACACACACACACACAACGCACACACACACACACACACACACACACACACACACACACACACACACACACACACTGTACAGCTTACAACACTTTACTTTACTTTACTGTTACAGAAGCCACACCCCCTTTTATTTATTAGTACTGATGGATCCTGAAGCCAGACCTTCTCCCTACATCCGGATCCATCGATTTAAAAGCCACAAAACATTTTGGCTCCTTCATTCATTGGAATTCATTTACGCCTCCTTTTTATTATTAATATTAAGATGAAGGCCCCGCCTCCTTTTTATTATTAATATTAAGATAAAGGCCCCGCCTCCTTTTTATTATTAATATTAAGATAAAGGCCCCATTATATATTAAGATAAAGGCAAGCCTCCTTTTTATTATTAATATTAAGATAAAGGCCCCGCCTCCTTTTTATTATTAATATTAAGATAAAGGCCCCGCCTCCTTTTTATTATTAATATTAAGATAAGGCCCCGCATATTAATATTAAGATAAAGGCCCCCCGCCTCCTTTTTATTATTAATATTAAGATAAAGGCCACGCCTCCTTCTGTAGCACAGTGTATCTGTGTCTCACACCAGTTCCTGTCCTGCTGCGAGGTGTTTGGTATCGGTGGAGTGTTGACGCAGTCTCACCGCCTCCTCCTGGCATCCGGAACATTCTCTGAATTTACTGATGTCAAACAGGCGTGTGATCTTAGACCTCTGATTACCCTGTCTCACACACACACACCTGCATCAAACACAAATTTACACATCACACACCTTAAAACACCAGAGGATAGAGATGAGTGCAAAAGTTTGTGCACCCTTACCAACAGGACAATTATATTCATTCATAGTTTTAATAAATACCTTTTAGTATCTAATGTTTTGAGAATAATAATAATATAATATTTATAACACAAACCTTGACTTTTATTAAATACTTTTAGATTCGATTATTCAGCTTACCGGCTTCAACTTCCCGGACTATTCAGATATAAACTAGCTGCAGTATGTGAATAATGTCAAACATGAGTGTTATGTCAAGCATCTGAGATCAAACAGCGAATGAGGTCAGAGATCTGACTGCTCTGAGATTTAGCTCGGTGGGCGTGGCCTAATATTCAAAGCAGCATGTTTGATTGACAGCCTTCTCTAAGACATCTTTAATAGAATGATAATAAACTGAAAATGGACTATTCGAATGTTTTACACATTAAAGCTGCACAGAACTTTAATTACATTCATGCGAATATTAAACAGGCGCATGTTTTCTCCAACATTAGCTCCGCCCACTTTATGTAAAAAGGGGATGAATTCTGACACTGGAATGTTAACATACAGTCGTAGTTTTACAGAAATTATGATAAAGACTTTTTCAGTAATTAGGGATCAACGTTTCTGCAAAATTGGTGTCTGGACGTTGGACAGTAACATTAGAAAAACCAAATAACTGATTGATTAATAATTTATTAGAGAACTGTAAAAGGAACCATGTCAACCACACTCGAGGGGGCGGAGCTAAACACAAATACTTTGCATACTGAAAAAAGATGGGTTTTTTTCAGCATAACTACAAATTCTTAACCTGAGGTGGGTTCTGAAAAACACACTGATTTTAAAAGCACATGAACACGAGAGCTGGAGTGATTAATGAATAAACTCTGGATGTGAAAGATGTTCTCCTGCATTCCGTCTCTCAGAACAGATAAGAAACGGAAAGCAGGTGATGACCTTCACACAGTCAAACATCAACATGCCTCAGTTATCTGCGTTTTGGCAGCAAACACAAATGATCACATGATCTTCATCACATGACCTCTGAGGAGATCTTTACTTCTAACAAATGTTCGAGAAGCTCATCACTGACAACAAACTGATTATTCACCACTGGACCGATATTAGCATTATTATTATTATTACTATTAGCATTATTATTATTATTATTATTAAAGTTTTCCCAGTCTAATTCATTTAGGCAAAATATGTATTACTAAATCATATCTCGTATTTTTGGCAGATTTAAACTACAAATAGAAGAAAAAACATGCATGTGTTCAGCATTTGTTTGCTAGCAGAAAGCTAACCCGCTAACATTAGTGATACAGATTTACTTTAGCAATCCTTTCATTTGGTTGGTCTAAAATAAATCTGAATAAATAGCGAGGTGATATTTTGATTCACTTTTGGATCCGCGTCCTGGATCCACCTTCACTCAGATTCACACACACTTCCTGTCTTTATTCCCACGCAGTGTGATGATGATGTCATGCGTCTCTCCAGTTTTATTCTCCAGCCTCAGAGTTTAATGGGATGTGACTCATACAGTAACTGATGATCCACAGCACAGACTCAGTTCGGATTTCTACACTTCCACCGTCTCCTCATTGCGTTCAGATTTGTTTGCGTCACCTTTATGCAGAGCTCCAGATCGATGACGCAACGCAGCTCCAGCAGGTCTGCTTAATATCCTGCTCTTCTGAAGGACTGGACAAGTGATAACACACTGAATAAATATTTACAGAGTGCAGCTCTGGGTGGTGTTACTGGTGCCAACTCTAACGGACAAACGTAGGGGTTGGATGAAACCTGGAGGTGGGGCTGATGAGGGTTGGTGAGGGAGCTGGGGTGGGGGGTGTATCCAGCTCAGAGTTCCGATTAAGTCCCTGTAGTTCAGGGTTTCCCAAACTGGTGGTTCACAGGAGAATTGCAGGGGGTTTGTGATGCTGATGACGGGCAGATAATTTAATTAAACTGATGTAATATTTAAATAAAAAATCGAAATAAAACTTATTTATTTAATTTGTGTCATGTGACAACGGACATAATATCAGAAAGTCACGCAAAATGGACAGATTCATTTCATTCACAAATAAAGGGAAATTATCAGGAGGTCCAATCACACGCCAGCACAAAAAAAGCAAGAAAAACAGTGTAAATCTAACGAGGACATCATCAGATTGGGATTGGACATGGGATTGGACAGTGGACAGTGCTGATGGCAGGTCCTCTCCTGTGTGTGTGTGTGTGTGTGTGTGTGTGTGTTATACTGTCTGTCTGACAGATTAATGTATAAAACCAGCTTTTGGAAACTAAACATGGTCAAATTTTATATGTTGAAATGTTTAATAACAATAAAAACTAATTTAAACTTTACAAAGAATGAATAATAAAAGTTTTAGGAGTAAAAATGTAAATGTGCTGTTAAACTATTGGATAATATATCATTAAAATCTTTGGGGGACTTTAAGGAAATTATCTGGTTAACAGTTTAAAACCCTTGTGCTGTAGATGATCACATGAGTCCCCAGCACTTCCTGCCCTCGCTCTGATCTGCCCTAACTGGAATTGCCACTGGCAGGATTTGTCTGTTGCCCTTAGCAAAAAGCACAACATTAACCTGGTCCCTCCCAGCGCTGAAAAAAGTGTTCAGAAAAGCAGGAAACTGACACCCAGGAATCATTCCATGAGCTCAGCACTAATTCCAACCTCACTCCCTCACACACACACACTGTAAAACACTGGTTAACACTCAGTACACACTCATTCCGGAACACACCGTGTTAACGAGAGTCTGACTGAGGACAGAAGAACATTAATCAGGTGTTATGAGAGGCGGAGGTGTGTTATTGTTGTTCATTTCCTGTAAATGTATTCACTGATTTGGCTGTTAATGCTAAGCTAATGTACTGCTGCTAACTGTGTTAGGTTTTCCTGGTTAAACTCGAATTCCTCGAGTAAACCGGCTTTTAGGGACTCACCTATGTTAGCAGGCAATTACAGGAAATCAGCTGTTTACTTAAAACATTAATCAAGTATAATTAATATAACTGGGACAGACGTCATTTAGTGTTTTATTGAGTTATTAATTATAGCAGCTGCATTTAGGATCTTCATCATTTCATTAAAAGTATTCAATTCATTTCGTTTTTACTGTTTATAACATTAATCATTAAAATAACTTCAATTAAAATAATAGTTCTCATTAACGATCTTTATGATTGACGGCTTGTACTGCGTTATTCATGTTGCAGCAGCGCCACCTGCTGACCGCAGTGTGTTTCCAACATTAATTACCAGTTTTTCCCAGTTGCCTTTAAACAATTGGTAAATAAGAGTGTTTTGTTTAGGACTCTGAGGCATCATGGGAAATGTAGTCCTGCAGTTTGTCTCACTGTTTGTGGTTATTGATTCTGAAAGAGTGGATGATTTCTGTGATCACTTGCAGACGGTGCGCAGATGCTGCAGCTGAGTGAGATTAACGCTGCTTCCTCCACACACAATGACCACCAGCGGGCCGAGAGGTTTCGGCAGCCGACCTTCGACCTGCAGCCGCTGTATCACTCCGCTGTACACTGCGGCTAATGAAGCTGCACACGCCAATTCCACTAACACACGTTCCTCATCTGCGCGCACACACACACACACACACACACACCCACACACACACACAAGAGCCGAGAGTAAATACGCAGATTATAACAGTAAAATTCAGTGGTTTTGGGGTAAAAACAGAAATAAATACAGAAATTACCCAGGAAGAGTTCTAGAGCCTGTAGAGCCTGAAGATCCGTCACCAGCTCCGTCATTACTCCGGCTCGGTTACTGTATTCAAACGCTTTACTACACGCCGTCTTTGCTCCTAAACATTTGGCTTCACTAATAAAATCAAATCAAATCAATGCAAACAACATAAACTTACATTTACAGCGTTTATCAGACCTTCCTATCCAGAGCGACTTACATTTATCTTAATTATACAACTCAGCAAACGGGGTTAGGGGCCTTGCCCAGGGGCCCAACAGTGGTGGCTTGGTGGTGCTGGAAATCTAACCCTGATCTTTTAATTAGCAGGCCTTTACCACTGTACTACCAACCCCACCCCCACCCTCCAGATATTAAACTCTACCTTCTACCAGCAGACTTTATTATTATTCAGGGTTACGAACATTAACAGAGAAACATTATAAAGTCATCAGATGTTTAAGGTCAATGAACATTAAATGATTATTGGCTGTTTAATTCATGTAACTGTCTATACTGGAATCTGGCGCCATCTTGTGGGTATTTTGAGAACTGTACATTTATTCAATTAAGGAGGTTTTTATGTTTATTTATCTAAGCTTTTATATTTATTTTAAACTTTTATAATAAATAAAATCATCATTAAATATAATTTTCCAGATGAGTTCCAGATGTTCGAGTCTTTTTTACCTGGTGATGTCTGGTAAAGTGACTAAACGTCCAGCTTTCACAGCTGCATTCAGACAATCTGCTCCCACGGTCTCCATACAGAGGACCGGGACATGTCCCCAGCCCACTTCATCCAAACCCTGAACCACTCCGCAGAAGAGTCCTCCTCCTCCGACGGACAGAACCACGGCACCCGGTTCACACGGCAGGGCCGCCTTCAGCTCATGGACCAGACTGGAATGACCTTTCCTAATAAAATGCCAGGATTTTAGTTAAAACTGTTCACCAGCCAGCAGAAGGGTGGGTAAGTGTTTATCACTGTTTCCTCACAGTAAAAAGGTTTCAGGTTCGAGTCCCCTGCAGGGGTCTTTCTGTGTGGAGTTTGTATGTTCTCCCTGTGTGTGTGTGTGTGTGTGTGTGTGTGTGTGTTTACTCTGGGTTCTCCGGTTTCCTCCCACAGTCCAAAAACATGTATGTTAGATTGACTGGTGATTTTAAATTGCCCATAGGGGTGTGTGTGTGTGTGTGTGTGTGGCCCTGTGATGGACTGGCGACCTGTCCAGAGTGTCCCCCTCCTGCCTTCCACCCTCTCAGACAGCATTAGGGAATAAGCGGGTACAGATGATGAATGATGAATGAATGTTCACCAGCGCAGTCCTGATGGAGGGTATTTGGCAGATGTTTTTATCCAGAGCGACTCACATTTATCTGATTTTATATCCCAGTGAGAAGATAAAGGTTATAACCAGCGAGCTGCCACTTCCCCCAGTTCAGCTCAGTTACACACATCCCACCGCTTTACATCCCAAAAACACTGTGAATAATGTTGAGGATCAGAGTTTAAACACCTCACCAGATCAGAGGATGATCAAACGGTGGCACCAATGTGAGCTTCTCGCTTTCAGCCAAACGAAGAGCCTCAACGTTTGCTTCATCCCAAACCTGCTCGTATCACACACAGGAGGAAAGACGGCTGTAATAATCATCATGTCTCTCAGAACATTACAGAACATTAATTCCCTGCTGGTTGTCTCACCTTGCCCACCACTCGCACCCTGGCCCCGTGATCCCGCAGTTTCTCCAGCACCAGCTTGGGTGAGGACGAGGGCACCACGATGGTGGCTGGGATGTTGAGTTTGCGAGCTGCGAACGCTGTAGCTAAGCCCGCATTTCCTCCTGCATCCAGCAGTCACAGTAAAAACACAAAGGCAAATAACACAAATCCTTTTTTATACAAAACATCAGATTTTCACTAAATGAGATAAAAGCATTGGTCTCCTTCAGTGGGCTGACCTGAGGAACAGACGACTCCGTTCGAATCGGAACCTGCGAGCTAAAGAACACAAAAATGATTGGGTTCTATATTATTTATTGTTGTGTGACACCTGTTAGAACTGGTACTTATTCGAAAATATACAAACAGTTATTATTTTCTTCTAAAACTTTTTTAACACAACATTAATTACACAATCTCTTCACAATGTTTGATATTTTACTCAAACTATTTTTATACATTAAACTTCCCTCTCTTTCCGCTCGTAAAACTCCATTTCCCATAAACACCTGCTGTCTTATTTGCTAGACACAAAAAAGAGTTTACGCTCACTTCATAAAACGTTAAAGGGATTTTTATATATTATTATTTATTATTTATTATATATATTATTTATTTTTATAGAGAACAAAAACCTAAATATGATCATTTTTGGCTGTCTAATTATTTGGCTAACACTGCGCAACGGAACACCTGATTGGCGTAGACGCAGTGTGTTCTTCCGGGTTCTATGCCAGTTACAAAGAAAAACAAAATAAAATTAAAAAAATGAAATAATTCATGTTAAATTCGGATATGAATTAAAAGTTTATAATTGATGTTTTTATGTTATTTATTGAATAGTTTAACAAACACAAACAGTGAGGTCCCCCGCGTGGGTTGGGCTCAGCTGGAGTGGATGGAGTGTTTTTGGGTGCTCACCTGTTGGATCAGGTGTCCGACTCCTCTGATTTTAAACGAACCGGAAGGTTGGACGTTTTCCATCTTTAAATAAACAGATGATCCGAGTCGCTTCGACATGTTAATGCTCTCAATGAGAGGAGAGTTGATGTGAAATCCCTGAATGTCCGACATGATGAGGATGATGAGGATAAAGACTGACAGACAGACAGAACTCCTGCAAAGCACACTACTGAAAGTAAAACAGTAGAATAAGACAATGAAAGGTTAGGAGAACATGTCATGCAGCTCCAAACTGGTTTCACTCAGATTTAAACTGGACTCTGCTGGTTAAACTGGTCCAGAGTTTATTTGGCGCTATAATGCAGGATGTTGCTAATCATATCTGATGATCTACACTGTTTTTTCTTACAGCTCAGTAAATTGGATTGCCTACCTTTCCCCATGTGCAGAACAACCAGAGAACAAACCTGCAGCCTGGAGATATATTTCATATAGCTGAACTTTCTCCAGGTCCAGAGGTTGTTTATCAGTGAGCGACTGATTACAAACTGCACAATCAGCAAGAAAAGCCACTCGTTTAACCCGCTGACAGTAAAGGTGCAGTCAGTGCCGTTTTTCCAGTCTTTGCACCATTCTCTGCTCTCTGTGTAGCAGGAAAAGTGTAACGGAGAGCAAAAAAAAGTGATTCAAAGAGTCAGTTAATTCAAACCAACCGATCCGTTGATTCATTACGCTTTTAATTCACCCACCAGAATGAACTGCTCACTAAAATAAACAGTCAGTGGAGGTCGTGATGGTTCGCGATGGCGAGGACGTCTTTATTGTGCACGTTTCTACGGCAACACTCAAATTCCCAATCTGTTACACTGCATTGTTAGTATTACTATTATTCATTATCGTTTATTATTATTATTATTATTATTATTATTAGTTTATTATTATCAGAACTCAAACACTCAAACACCCAGAACTCTTCAAGCGGTACATCTCGTCTGTGTTTGAAAGAAATGAGAAGAACAAAACAACATGAAAAAAGTTTCAAGCTTAAAGATGTTTTAACAGCATCGAACAGAAGCAGACGCTCGACTGAGACTCGGTTACGGGTCGGGGGTTTATAGTTCTTCAGCTGTAAAACCACTGGATTCGTTTCAGACAGGAAACTGAACTGGAGGCTGTGGGTTGGTCAGCCTGGTGGTAGCAAAAGTTTAAACTCTTTTGTCCATTCGGTGTTTACGCATAAACGCTTTTTTCTTTGTGCATGAAAAACACACACTTTCACCCTTTTTTACGACTTTACCGCCATCATCGTTATTTCAACATACATTTCCTGTCTCTTATAGTGCCATCACCTCATCCACACATTTCCTCTGCACTTTCTATCTTTTTCCTTTCTTTCTTCCTTTCATTAAAACAGTCGACAGTCACGTGTCCTTGAGTCTTTCCTTTGTCCAACAGAAATACACCACCGTCTCTTCCTCCGCTGTCTCAGAACAAAAGGAAACAGGAAAACTGGTGTGTTTTGCACTTGGAGGATTTTTTTTTAAATGATGAGCTCTGATTTGCAGGCTGAAAACAGAGCACTGATCTCCAAATCTCTTCTGGCATTAATAAATCCAAGCTTTGTCGGTGTCAGGTCCCAGCTGCCACACCCGTTTCTCATCTTTGTGGCACTAAAAAATGGAAATGGGACAAGGATTTTGAAGCTGGAGGTCCTGTCCATCGAGGGGCGCTACGCCAGGGACCGCTGACGAGGTTTAATCCTCGGGTACAACTGCAGAAAAAAAATGCAGAAAACAAATAAATAAATAATCTGATTGATTTTTATTATCAGTGGAAACGATGCATTATCAATCAGAGTGAAAGGGGCGTGGCCTCTGGGTCAGGTCCAGTTAAAGGAGGCGTGGCCTGTGAATGCATGTATACCAGGCGCAGAATATGTGGCTTCCCCATATGAAGAAGGTGTGGCCTATGAGTCAATCACAGTAAAGGTGTGGCCTTTGTGTCTTGGTCATAGTAAATTTGTAGATGTAAAGAAGGCGTGGCCCATATGTCTGAGTCAGTGTAGAGGGGGCATAATCTTTGTGTCTGAGTCAGTGTAGAGGGGGCATGATCTTTGTGTCTGAGTCAGTGTGGAGGGGGCGTGGTCTTTGTGTCTGATACATTGTAAGGGGGAGTGGTCTTTGTGTCTGATTCAGTGTAAGGGGGAGTGGTCTTTGTGTCTGATACATTGTAAGGGGGTGTGGTCTTTGTGTCTGATTCAGTGTAAGGGGGCGTGGTCTTTGTGTCTGATTTAGTGTAAGGGGCGTGGTCTTTGTGTCTGATACATTGTAAGGGGGCGTGGTCTTTGTGTCTGATTCAGTGTAAGGGGGCGTGGTCTTTGTGTCTGATTTAGTGTAAGGGGGCGTGGTCTTTGTGTCTGATTCAGTGTAAGGGGGCGTGGTCTTTGTGTCTGATTTAGTGTTAAGGGGGGTGGTCTTTGTGTCTGATTTAGTGTAAGGGGGCGTGGTCTTTCTGTCTGAGTCAGTGTAAGGGAGAGTCTCTTTGTCTGTTAGTCTTAGTTATGTTTTCTTCCAGGTGGTGTATTTGCACTTACCCCCAGCAGGTTTCGGGGTACGTAGCCCTCCCTGTCTTTAAGTCTGGCCCACCACCACTCGGTCTCACTCTCGTCTCTGCGCTTCAGCACCGTTAAAGCTTCTCCATCACGGAACGAGAGCTCGTCTGGACTCTGAGCTTCGTAATTCCACAGAGCGTAAACGGTCCCCTTATTCATTACCCCCAACTTCTCCTGCACCCCTGAGAGAGAAACAGAGCGCTGAACCTCCACACTTTACGCCATCGCTCACTATTAATCTGATTATTCAAACCGTTTCATTCAGATTCATTCCTCAGGGTTAGTTCATAAAAGTCAGTGTGACTTCCTGCAGTGTGTCTCACCGTAGAGAAACTGCGAGCACTGCACGTAGCCGTTCTCCATCTCCTCACACTTATCCGGCGCCGTCTCCACGTCGCTGATGGTGGTGGCGAAGATGGCCGCCCCGGACTCCACCAGCAGCTTACACAAATGCACGCTGTTACACGAGGCGGCGCAGTGCAGCGGCGTCCTGTCGCATGCAACAGACTATCGATTAGTAATCTGTCGTTATGTTATGGATATATGGAGATATGGATATGTTTTTGGGTCAGAGGTTGTACCATCCATCACTGTCTGCTGCGTTAATGTTCACGCCGAAATCCAGCAGGAACTTTACGATGTGGTAATGACCAGCACACACAGCGTTGTGGAGTGGAGTGATGCCTTCATCGTTCGGAGTGCTGGGGTTCTCCACCTGAAAACATACACAGCCATAAAGAGATACAATTCCACTAATTCCACCATCACAAATTATTTTAAAGACAGCAAAGTTGAGTATTTTTAATAACAGTATTATTACTAGATGGTGTGACGGTCGTGTTTTTGAAGATATCTCGTACCTCATATATGATCCTTTGCACCAGGTCAAACTCGCCCTCCAGAGACGCGTCCAGAAGCAGCGCCAGCGGGTTAAACTTCACCCGGAGACCGTGACCCGTCCGCTCAGAACCGGGCTTCTTCAGGTTCGTCCTCTTCACCTAATATGAGATCAGAAATTTAAAAAACCGAGATTAATCTGATTTTAAAATATCAGCTTGGGATTTAAACTTTTATGTTAATGTGAATTACAGAGAAACGAATCGGGATTTTCTCGAATGTTGATTCGATTGCTGTTCGTTTGAATGTAAAGAAATGAACCAAAACTAAAAACTCAAACGCTGTCTGAGAGTCTGGGAGTCATAAAAAGTTGGAAATATATACACACACACACACACACACACACACTCTCGCTCTCTTTCTTTATAGGTTAGAAGTACTGAGATTTTAGAAACAGGCTCGTTCTGTCAGAATTCTTTCTTTAAGTGGTTAAAAAAGTCTACAAAGAAACTTGGCATGTTTGATTCACTTTCTGCAGTTGATTCTGAGTTGATTTGTAACTGATTCAGAGTCGAAGCTTCACTCTGATGTAATGCTGTTTTTTCAGCTGTATAAAAAGGAACACAGAGTGAACTGAGGTTCTGTATAAACAGAATAAATTCAGTGTCTGTGGAAGCAGATGGAGTGTTTACAGCATTACTCTCCTGATGTTCAGGTGGAACTCTCACCATGTTCTGCTCCGGGTTGTCTTTCTTCTCTGGTGCTGACTCCACGTCTTCATCCCGGTTGTTGTTATGACTATCCTTGGTTCCTTCCTGAGAATCCGTAGCGGCTGCATTTTTTTCGGTATGATTATCCGTAGCTTGATTCTCGTTAGTGTCGTCTGTGAGCGATGGGGATGGTGACGTTGCGGACACAGGCTCTTTAGCAGACGCTGGTTTTAAAGCTACAGCAGCTTTTTCACCTACTTCTATTATGTTTCCATTCACAGACTCAACGTCAGGTGGTAAACCGAGGGCGGCGTCCGGCTGGAAGAATGGCGTGATGGTATCCATGCCTCCGGCGAGCGTGTTGAAGCGCTGGTAGAGCAGTTTCTGTATGTTGGGGGGTTGCCGTTGGGACCTTCAGGCTCTGTGATGGAGCTTCGTTTTTTCAGAGGACGGGGAGCGTTGGCGAGCTTTCTCCTCAGCACCTCCAGGTCGATGTCGCTCTGGTAGCGCAGGGGCGAGTGAGCTGGCGTAAGTTTAGTGGGGCTCAGCGGCCGGGGGATGTTCTCCACGGTGGACTGAGGATTGTGGGGAACCTCAGGATCAGACTCTCGCTCTGAATCGTCTCTGGAAGACTGATGATGGAAAGGGAACTGGAGACGAGGAGACGGAGTTCGGCAGCACCGGTTTTCCGTAGACTGGAGACAAAAAAAGGGTGAACATTTTCTGTAAAAAAGGTTTAATGGCAACCACAGAGTTTAAACAAACCGATTCGCCAGCTGGTATAGCAATAATGCAAAGATTCCAAAAAATATAAGAGGAGATAGCAAGTGATTCCAGTCAGATGTTTGTGAGAAGAAGCGGTGACTGGCTGAAGCTCTTATGTAAAAATAATTAACAGATTTTATAAAATTGATTAAATTGATTTAATTAATAATATGTATCATTAATATTCATGATTCATTTATTGATTTAGTCATTAATAATTATTTATTAAGTTAATTAATGAATAAAAAACTTTATGTAAATCATTATCTTCTGTAAATTCCTCCGTACCTCCAGCAGCTTTGGTGGTATTTAACAGATGTTTTGGACTCTGACCTGCTTTGACTGCAGCTCTGGTGCTGCTGCTCTGGTAGTTTTTGGTGGTTGGCTGCTGCAGGTACACATGATAAATGGAGCTGGAGTTCATAGTAGCAGGACCTTTGCGAGGCGACTGAGGTCGTGACCCCCGGTCCGTATAAAATGGCCGAACGGCTGCAGCCAGTGGGGCGTCATTACTCCTCTCGCTCGGGGGAAAGATGGGTGAGCCGGTGGACAGTGTGGGACTCGGAGGGACGGTGATCCTCTGCTGAATCTGTTGCGACGACGAACCCGAGGATCGTTGCCAGGACAGCGTGCCTGGGGCCGAGCGGGGCAGAGAGTTCGTGGCACAGACGGTGGAGTGAAGCCCCACGCTGGGGTATGTGCCGTAGATCGGGGGCGGATGTTTGGACAATGTCGTTATAGTGCCCAGGACTTTAGGAGACCCCTGGAGTGGAACACAGTGTGTCAGAAATGAGCCTGGAATCTGCTTTATTAGCGTTTTATCAGTGTCAGCTTCAGAATTATTGGCACCCTCGGTAAAGAAAAGTAAAAAAATGTTTTTAAATAAGTAGAGAAAGCGCAGAATTGTACATCCTAAATTCTTCTATAAACTGGATGTAATTGCAAATTAAACTGATTTACTCATTCATTTAAAATAATATATAATCATTAAAGAATTACACATAGTGCAGAAACTCAGAGTTTAATGTCCCACCTTTTCACCGGCAGCCATTTTTCCCGGGTTCTGACTGGTGTCCTTCCAGTCCGGGGTTTTGAGAGAGGCCATATTCCAATTCGCATCATTTGCTGTAAGGATGGACGGAGCGAGAGAGGAGCCAGAGAGGAGCCAGAGAGGAGCCAGAGAGAGGAGCCAGAGAGGAGCAATCAGCTATAAACAGAAGCTGTACAAATGTTCTGCGACATAACACACACGCTTAAGACTTCACTAATCACGGCTTGGCGCGGAGTGTATTTGTGGAGCGTCCTCTTCTTAGATCAGGCTAAAGAGATTACAATGGTGCTCTGTCTGTGTGTGTGTGTGTGTCTGTGTGTGTGTGTTGACTAATAGTGACACTTCCCTACTGACCCAGGTCATCCCTTCAGTCATCTCTCTGATTCACACAATATTTCCTGTACAAAAGAATCATTTAATTCGACCAAACATGTGTTGTGACAGGAAACAGGAAGTGAAATGTGGCTGTCAGCTTAATTCAGTGATGTCATCAGTTATAACCTGCTCAAAGCCTCACAACAAAATAGACTGAGTTACATAACGTCACCTTCTGAACCTTCCTCCAGGCGGGTCTCACAATCTGTCTCACGCTGTCTGCCCTCTGGTGGAGAATAACACACACTGCAGCTTTAAACACTCAAAGTCCTGAATCAAAACTCCAACAAACGGATCCTCAACACCGGAACTGGATCAGTGTGAAGAATCGATTTTAATGAAGCAGCTCACTGTGTTCCTCTGATCATGAGCTGAACTGTGTCGTCGAGCAGCTGTACAGGTTCTGTACAAGCAACACAAGTTGTGGTTTTTCTTCTGTCCTGAAGCCTACAAGAACTACAATTTACAATTTAAGCCTTACAAGCTGGCAGAACCATTCCAAAGACCAAAAGCCCCTTCTAAAACTGCTATTAGAACCACAAGCTTCTTCTACAGCCAGTGTGAGGAACTCCTTTCTAAGCTGCCCTTAAGAGCACCAGCAC
>VCAZ01000186.1:264992-274992 GCA_005784505.1 Bagarius yarrelli
GTAACCGCACTGCCACTTATTACTGTACTAAACTCGCTACCGTACTGCACTTATTACTGTACTAAACTCGCTACTGTACTAAACTAGTTACCGTACTGCACTTATTACTGTACTAAACTCAGTTACCGCACTGCACTTACTTACTTACTACTGTACCGCACTGTAACTAAACTCAGTACCGACTGCACTTACTGTACTAAACTCAGTACCGCACTGCACTTATTCTGTACTAAACTCCGTATACTGTACTACTCAGTACCGCACTGCACTTTACTGTACTAACTCAGTACCCACTGCACTTATTACTGCACTGTCTTACTGTACTAAACTCGTTACCGCACTGCACTTATTACTGTACTAAAACTCAGTACCGCACTGCACTGCACTTACTTACTTACTGTACTAAACTCGCTACCGTACTGCACTTATTACTGTACTAAACTCAGTACCGCACTGCACACGTTACATGATACAGGATTCATTATCGACCTGATTTCCAGTTCCTGATGTTGGTCTTATTCAGGAAGATTATTAGTGGAAACTAGAAGTTAGCGCTGGAGGGCACTGACTGCTTTGTGAAGGAACTTTAAGAGGAAATGAACTCAAACGTTTACGCATTAAGAAGTATAACGTTAGAATAATTCATCATGCTCATTAAAATACATTACAAACAAAACACACGGTCCAAATATCAAATATCGAATCTGTTTATTTACCAGATGATCGAGAAGTTCCTCAAACTGTAAACGAATCGTATCCATGAACGTTCTGAAGTCTGCTGAAGTTCTGAGACGAATCAAAGCTCATATGATCTCTTTCTCCTCCTCAACTCCCTCAACTTTCAGGATGCTTCATTCACACACTTCTCATTCAGCCACTTCCTGCCAGCTGCAGCTTCGAGCTGATGTCATTTCCTGTATCCAGGGAACGAGTTCCCTTCCTGCTGTTGTTTAAGACTTAGAGATTTACACTCTGACCTAAACCCCGCATGTACACACTCACACACACTCACATCAGAGTTGACTCATGACAGAGTGACGTACAGGTGAGAAGAAAACTCTAAAACACGTCAAGAAGAACCCAGAAGAGTCTCCTGCTGTAAAAAATCTTCATTTTAGCTGCATTAGAATTTGCGATTAACTGCAGAATTCCTGATTTGTGACGTGCGGCACCTCAGGCTGGTGGGGGTGGTGTAATGATGCAGGGAAATGTTTTACTGGACACACTTTTTTCGCTGTCTCGTTTTCGGAATGGTGTTAATGCCACAGTCTGTCCTCAACTGTCTGTCTGCTACAGTGAGAGTTTTACAGCTACATCTGCAGTAACAATGTCACATGGGTCAGGATCTCGAAGGAACGTATCCAAAAACCTTCTCAGATCCACGGCACATCAGAGGATCTAAAGACGTCCCCATGTCACATGTCTGGGTAACATTTCTTCTTATGACACACACACACACACACACACACACACACATATTCTCGTTCTGAAATTCTAGTTTATCACACACTCTCATCCTATTTATGCGGCTTTATTTACCAAATACATAAACAGCAACAGTGTGTAACCAAGGAATATACGTAAAACTCACACACACACACACACACACACACACACACACACACAGCTGTGTGTCATGTAAAGGTGCTTACCTTTGCCATGAGCATTTGTTGCTGAGCCTCAATCTGCTGCTGTTGACGTACAGCCATGTCCTGGAGCTCAGACAGAGTCAGCTCCACCCGCGGAGTCCCCATCTACACACACACACACACACACACACACACACACACACACACACACACACACACACACACACGATAGATTGAAAGCAACATACACATTTTCAAAAGATAAGAAGCCAGGCGCCAGGGTTTATATTAGGACTGATTATTTTTATATTACCGTCTGAACATTATGCGCCCTGCAATAAAGGCTACCTACGAAGTGCACTAGAAAAAACAATATACGGTGCATCTGTCACATTAGTCGCTGCTGCAGCACTGCAGTGCAGATGTGAGAGTGAAACATTTAAAGAAGAGAGAAAGAGAGAGAGCGAGTGTGCAGAGTCAATAGGAAAAGCCTGGACAGAGGGAACAGGAAGTCCTGCTGTTGTTATCACACACACTTTACACACACTTTACTTTACACACACACATGATAGGAAGTTAAATTACGACGCTGCACCTCTGCAGTATGGGTCACTGTGGTGCATTTAACACTGGCTGTGTCCCAATTCCCCCGAAATGCCTCAACGAACACACACAGTCTTCCCTAAACCATGAATCCGAATCGAATGCGGCAAATCAGGACTTCGGAATTATTTATTTATTTATTTATTTACGAGATCTTTGTATTACTTACATTATTATTATCATCATCATCATTATCATCATCATCATCATCATTATTATAATTATTATTATTATCAATCTGCCGATGACGTCAATTTCTATTTATTTTAATGTAAAGTGGGCGGGGCCAATCACAGGTCTCACATCCTACACTCTCACCAGTAAACTAGCTTAACTCTTACTAGCAAACTGAACCTGCTAAGTGAAAGCTGGATTACTCAATCATGTCTAATCTACCGAATGATAACTAGCAAAAAAAAACTGTCCAAACAACGCAAAGCTTAGTGAAGTGAGCAAGTAGTGAGTAAAAATCCTAAAGCTAATAAAGTGACTGAAAGTTCAGCAGTGAAAGATAACCTAGCAAAAAAACCTGACTAGCAGCTGAAACCGTTGCTAACTATTAAGCTAACGCTAGCAACGAGATTTAAATCCAATCTAGTCATTTTGTTTGCTAGTTAGCATCCAGACATTAGCGGTTAATTTTACTCTTCTGTTTCACTCCTGTCTTCCTGTCCTCTTCTATTCATGCTGTGTTTATGTCTCTCTTTCATTATTTTACATTTAGAATTTTTCTTTTGTTCATTTATTTCTCCTGGTGTGTCTTTCTCACTCCTTCATCATAATCTGTCCCTTTTTTCATTCTGTATACTGACAGAATTACACCATGATGTTGGATGCTCGTCCTCCATTATTATTGTATGCATTAATATGCTCTTCTATCCATCCATCCATCCATCCATCCATCCATCCATCCATCCATCCATCCATCCATCCATCCATTACAACACTCATTTCATCACTTATTTATCAACTGTACCATTTATTCATCACTCCATCTAAATGTTCTACATCACTCATTCATGCACCACACTATTTATCCCTCACTACTTATCTGTCCATCCATCTATCTATCCTACTATTATTCCAGTAACACTAATTCATCCACTGCATATCCATTCACTCATCTGTCTATCTATCCATTTATCTATCAATGTCCATCAATTCTCAAATATATGTACTACTCTATCTGTCTATCTGTCTGTCTATCTATCTATCCGTCTGTCTATCTATCTATCTATCTATCTATCTATCTATCTATCTATCTATCTGTCTATCTATCTATCTATCTATCTATCTATCTATCTATCTATTTATCACACTTCTTATTCCATCACTTGTTCATCAACTGTACCATTTATTCATCCATCCATCCATCCATACATCTATCCCATCATCACCCATTCATCCATCACACTATTTTAACCTCTATCCAATAATCGATTCTTTAATTTATCCATCTATCCATGCAGCAGTCGCTTTATCACCAAAACAAACATCCCATCATTCATCAACCTCCATCCATGTGACCACTTTCTCATCCATCTGTCCATCTGTATATCTATTCATTCATCACCAACTTAGGAACAGCTGAGCGATCCTCCTCCTCTAGGAAGTCCCAGTCTACCGATGCAGATGTAGCGTTAGGCAGTTTCCCCCACACACACACACACACACACACACACACACACACACACACTGCAGGGTTTGTACCTGGGTCGAATCCCAGCTTATCAGACACGATCGCACCTCGATTTTACTGCATTGTCCTTCAGTGGTGAATTCCTGCACTGCTTCGATGCGCTTCCACTCCATTCTGACTGCCTCGCTGCTCACTCCTATCCCGTTTAAGATGTGTGTGTGTGTGTGTGTGTGTGTGTGTGTGTGTGTGCAGTGTCCGTGAGTTAAAGTAACACTTCAGCACTGTCACGTCACAGCCTGCTGCGTAAATTGCAGAGGAAAAAATATGGCTTCTTTATCGGACCAGCACTTCCACTGCGCAACTTTTTCCCTCTCAGAGCACATCTGACCCGCAAGCACTTCTCCTCCTCTCGCTCTCTCACACACACACACACACACACACACACACACACTGTTTTCTGCAGCATCCCCCACCACACACACACACACACACACACTGCACCACAGCGCCACAGCTGTCTCACACTTAAAGGCAAAGCTTTATCGAGTCACATGCATCTGTACACAGGATGATATTACACCTCCGCTCAGGAACATCCTCCAAAATATCAACAGGAAGTGTGAGACACCAGCTCACCGAGAAAACAAGAGAATTCTACTAGAAATTATATTATTGATAAATTATTGATTTATTCAACTGAAGAAGATCCTATTGGGTGTTACAAACACTCATTCTACCAAAAGAAAAGAAAAAGAAAAGAAAAGAAAGTGACAGTAAGGGAGGACAAAATAAAGTGAAGGGATTATTTATTTGATGATAATCATTATTACTATTATTAATAATACAGTAAAAATAATAATATACAGCATATACACACACATTCTAAATAATAATAATAATTATTTATAATGTAAATATACTCTATTATATAATATATATTTTTATTATGTGTGTGTATATATATATATACTTTTTTTTTGAGAGCAGGGAGTGAGGTTGTGGGGCCTTGCTCAGGGGCCCAGTGGTGCAGTGGCAGTTTGAGCTTAAAAACCCCCACTGCTGCACTTCAGTCCTAAAGATTAACAACCTCACTGACTGGAACTGGAGACTCCTTCATCGCCGCTTTATCACCTGATCACCAACTGTTTCTGAGGACATTTTCTAACAGGGAAATAGATTTTAGTCAATTAAAGTCTGTGTGTGTGAGTCGTTTCTATAGAAACCATGCCTCATTCAGAGCAGTTGAGGGTTAAGGGCCTTGCACAGGGGCCCAGTGGTGGCAGACTGGTGGTGTTGGAAATTAAACCCACTATCTGCTGATCAGCAGTTTGACACTTCACCCCTGAGCTACCGGGTTTTATAACGTGCCCAAATCCCATTCCGACATTTATTAAACTTCAGTGATTCATAAAAGTTGAAAGCCAATGATAATCCGAGGTTTTATAAAACACATGCAGTCCAATCATAATAATCATCATAATAATAATAATCTTTTGCTTTATTAATTAGTTTACATACGAACCTTCGGTGCTAATAACCTGCTCAAAATGCTGCCTACTGAGACATGTAGTTGAAAGTCATGTGACTCAGACACTGAATAAAGTGTTGAGTTTAGCAGTCTGTATCCACAGGACAGGATTTATAAAGACATCAGAGGAGTTTATGTCCTGGAGAGAAAGACAGATCTATAAGAGAGCTCAGTGTGTACGGTGGGGACGGTGTGTATGTCGTGCGGGGACGGCGTGCGGGGACAGCGGTGGCGAAAGGAACCCGTTTACGATCCTGCGTCGTCAATCAAAGTCGTAATCATGCTGAGGGGATTTTATTCTCTGCAGGTTTACGGCGTTCATCGCTGACGTTATTCTCCCTGCAGCTCCTCCCTCATAACTCACACTCTCAATGCGTGCGTGCGTGTGTGTGTGTGTGTGTGTGTGTGTGTGTTGAATTCCAAACATCTTTTCTATTTACTGTACACACACACACACATATTACAGTAACACTGCACCAAACAGACAACCACACACACTATCTCCTGCAGCTCCAAACACACACACACACACACACACACACACAAGGCTTTACAGCAGGGGAAGTGTTCACGTCCTGAGACACGGCAAAAAATAAGTATTCTTTCTTTCTCTTCCCTCACTTTCCTTGTTTTGTTCAGTTCATTCTATCCCTCCTTTCATTCTATCCCTCTGCAGTATGGATGGACAGATGGATGAAAAAAAAGAATGAAAGAAAGAAAGAAAGAAAGAAAGAAAGAAAGAAAGAAAGAAAGAAAGAAAGAATGAAGTTTATGAAACTGTAGTTTAAGATTATTCATTAATGAGGTGGAAAAAAGAAGGAAAAAAGTTTTTACACTCTGTGTTTTAAAGTCTAAAACACAGCCGTCGGAATTCAGTCTCTCACCACAAACATTTAAAAAAACCAACAGAAAATCACCTTAAAGTGTTCTGATTGGTCGCCTGGACCGTCAATCAAACCACTTGCTGTTGTGAAGGATCTTGGTGTGTGTGTGTGTGTGTGTGTGTGTGTGTGTGTGTTTGAAGGGTGGGTGTATATACCTTACCCTGTTCACACTCAGTCTGTCCATCCTGCCCCTTATCATTCTCCCCAGCTGCCCTGATGTCTGTCTTCCTGAAGGACACAAGACAAATTTGTACACCTGAAAATAGAAGTCAAAGATTCTACACTTTTAGAGGAGTCTGATGGATATTGTCCTCCTTTACCGAGGCTTTGAGTTTCAGCTAGTTTGCCTCTCACACCTTACCCTAATAAGCTGTAGCTTTAAATAAATGTTAAGCGTTAATTCCAGCATTAATCCCGCAGAGACACTGACCCGCAGTCATTTCCTGTGGAAACTTTAAAATGATTCATTCATTTATTAATTATTGTCTTTGATCTTTAGTCTCGTTCCGTTCCATAGAAGAATAAATGTTCTGCAGGACGTCCAATAGCTCAGGAGTCAGAATGGAAATGTGAAGGGAAATGTGAGGTCGTGTCTGATCTCCTGCTTCTGCATTCATCATGTGACTTTTCCCAGGCATGGCACACACACACACACACACACACACACACACACACACACTTTAACAATGAGGTACATATATACATTGTGATGTGTTTTGGTGTTTAGTATGTGATTCTTAAATCCACATCAAGTGGAGAGGGCGGGTGGGGGCAGTGGTGGGACACACTAATCACACACACATGCACACACGCTTAGTTATATAACTCCAGGATCCACTGTGTGTGTGTGTGTGTGTGTGTGTGTGTGTGTGAGTGTGTCTCACCCTCGTTGTTGCTGCGCCGGTTCTCTTGTTGCAGGTAAAACTTCACCTCCTGCCTCCTCGGAACCCATTTCTGCAGATACTCCAGCATCAGCTGATCAGATGGGATCGCTCTCTCTGCAGATGCAAACATCAGGAATGGCAGTAACAGAAAATGTTTTTTCTTTAAAAGCACAATTTTAATCCTAAACATTATAAAGAATTTAAATACTTATTTAATTGTGCATCTTGTAATAAATTGACAATGTACATTTTGGAGCAGGTAAAAGTTCTAAAAACATCTCTTCTCTTATGAGACAGAGGAAAAATACTAAATAAAAAAAAAAACGTTTTTTTGAGGTTTGGAAAGTGTTTGAGTCCGAACCTTTTCCTCGGCAGACGTGGACGAGGCGGTAGCTCCTCTCTCCAGCCTCCCTGCAGAACTCCAGCACGTCTTTACAGCGCGTCTCAGCTGTGATGGCAACCGGTGTCAGAACCTGCTCACTGGAGCTCCGACACACGGTGATGAAGAGCTGAAGGACGAAGAGGAGGAGTGAGAATGAGAACAGTACCTGGATTAATTCTACTCATTTCTACTGTATTTAAAACTGTCTGAAATAAACAATCGGGTTAATCTGAATCATCTGACCAAAGGTGAAATCTGGATACAGTACTGGTGTCAGGGGTACACATACTTTTGAGCCTGCACTATCTCTACGGTCATCTTGCCTCAGGTGAAGCTCTTCTACAATAACAGTGTAATAACTGTGGGAAAGCTGTGATCAGGTCACAGGGTCAGGTGTCGAATACGCCGATTTGTCATGTGACTTCCTGTTTCTCAGGTGAGTTAAGGTTTCACTGCAGACAGAAGCTTTTTAGATACTGTGTGCAAACAGACGCATTGCTTGTCTTCTATCATCTTCTGGTGTAAAAACTTTCTTTTCTGAATGAGCCTGGAATCAGTAACCCTTCAAGCCAAAGAGTGAGAACGTCTCACACACCTTCTGCCCACACCACAGCGTCTCCTGACACACAGAAGATACCAACCCAACACATCAGTCAGAAAAAACAAGCAGCATGCATGCATTCCAAATTCACTCGGGATCTCAGCACCTTCAGGAACTCACTAAAATAAATAAACGCTCAGGTATGAAGCAGGACAGGATGAAGCTCACGCTGAGAAGATCTCGAACCTCAGAGCTGATTTACAGGAATAGAGCATGGGTCAGACTGCATCACGCTCAGATCCAACTAAATTACACAGGAGTTCTACATCATTCTCCATCTGTGGCAGGGTTTACTGGGTGCCTGCACAAAGAGGCTTCTTACACACACACACACACACACACACGGTATAAAGTGCAGAATGAATAGATACAGATTAATATTCTGTAACATCTGCATTACAGGGCTCAGCTACAATAATCCAATTATTCAGGGATCTACACAAATGTGTGTGTGTGTGTGTGTGTGTGTGTGTGTGTGTGTGTGTGTGTGAGAGACATAAAGCTGAATTTGACATGATAAATAGTATCCAATCGAGCAGTTGAGGTTTGAGGGTCTTTCTCAGGGGCCCAGCAGCTGCAGATTGGTGGTGCTGGGAATTAAACCCATGAGCTTGTGATCTGTAGTCCATCACTTCAACCACTGAACGGTTTTTTTTTATGCTGTTTACTACTATAGTTACATTCCAACATGGTTAAAGGGTTGATTTAAAGACTGATAACTAACACACACACACACACACACACACACACACCAAAACTGCAACAAATCCCCAAAAGTTTACCGTTGCATGAACAGTAGTCACGCCTACCGACTCCTCTATTAGACTCGACCTTAACCCAGTTTACACAACTAGCTAAAGGACGTACTGTGCAAAAGTTTACGATTCGATGTACTTCACATGTTAATCACGTTTTTTACCCATTCAATAAAAACTTTGGATCAGGTGAGATGAACAGATCAGTGGATTAGCATTTCCTTTTATAGAGAAATGTAAAGCAGGAAATGAAACAGGAAGTGTCTGATAACTCCACTCGGCTCAGCTGGTGTGTCCGGGGGGTGTAAACTTTTGCTCTTAACATTCCTCGTGAATAGTCCGAATTTCCCGAACGCTCTCGTCGTTCACTTTCATTGCCACCATAAACAGCAGGGTCACCCTACTGAACCCTCACCCTGCCCAACAAGTCTATTTTAAGTTTGCGTCCATCTCCTCTCCTGATCTCATCTCGTCTCGTCCCGTCTCATCTCGTCTCACCCCTCCCCTCCTCCATTTCTTTAATTTGTCACCTTTTGCACTCCGTCTGAATCCTGGTGTCCTGTCGCGCTGTTGCAATGGCGTTCCGTCCTCTTCTCCTTCTTCTTCTGGATTCTTTTCTGGAGCCATGGCGTGGACTTGGAAGTGTCGACCAGGCTGCGGACAAACAAAGTCCAAAAGCGCTTCATAGAGTGCTGGATGGGAGGCAGGAGAAAGCACGAGCTGCCGTTTTCCTTCTGTGTTCACTCTGTGTGATGTTGACAGGGGTAACGGGGTAGGAAGGCGGTCAGGGCATGTGGGGAGGGGGAATAATGGGTGGTGTGTGGCGTCAACACTGAGACTTCTGTCTCTCTCTCTCTCGTTAAGTGTGTTAGTGATACCAGACAAGCATGGAGGACACGGCGTGGGCTACACGAGGGGGAAATGGTGTGTATGTTGGTAAGGGATCTGTTGAGGAAGAGACACCGGGGGTATTAACACAGGGTCGTTCTGGGAACGTGTGGTGTCTTATTCACAATTCTCTGTCCGACGACATTCCTCAGGACCACCGGAGGTGTTAGTGACTGATGAGAGACGCCTGGTGACGGTAAACAGACACGCCACAGAGATCAGATTCACCGACCTGCAGAACATCTCA
>VCAZ01000186.1:279992-484992 GCA_005784505.1 Bagarius yarrelli
TTAATATTGACTAAATTTTTATGCCGTATTTAGCAGTGATGGACGGAAAATTAGGAATATCATCAATAAATTCTTTCCCAACAGCTTTAACATCCACAGGTTTCCTCACTGTCGCACAGGGCGGCCCGTGCCATAAGCCATAAGCGACATAGACAGTTGCCCCGGGGCGCAAAATAAAACTAGGGGGCACCGCATGAGAGGGTTTTTTGGTCGGAAGTGCGCCCTCTTTGTGACCCTTGTGCGCTCCCACATCCAAATATTAAGCAAAAATATATTTCAGGCAGTAACTAAATTTTAGTATGAATTTTTAGCTTAAGTGCTAAACTGATTAAAATATATTATTACAACAAAATAAAATTAACATTAAGAAAAATCATCATCATATTTAACATGTCATATTGGACTAATTTCAACATCTGCATTTGCTGCATCAGGACGTGATATTTAGAAAATACATTTCAGTTTATGTTAAGACTCTTATAGGGTCTAAAATAAATCCTCAGCGCCATCTAGTGGAAATATTACTGCACTGCACCCAAAATATCCAACTTTCATTTTATTAGATTCAAATGTAAAACCACTTCTTCAGTTTTATTCCAACAGTTTTAGTGAAATTCTTTGGTATATTAATCACCGGTATATAAATCTATCTGAAACCGGAATAAACTGAATATTTAATAGCCTTTTAATTAAACAAAAATAAGAACAGCTCCATGCATGTGGATGTGACCGGTGTATAATGTTTATATATTTTATTAAATTAATTAAAATTATACTTGACCTTAAGCATATCTCTATCTATCTATCTATCTATCTATCTATCTATCTATCTATCTATCTATCTATCTATCTAGTCTATCTGTCTAGTGTCTATCTATCCTAGTGTCTATCTACCTATCTATCTATCTATCTATCTATCTATCTATCTATCTATCTATCTACCTATCTATCTATCTATCTATCTATCTATCTATCTATCTATCTAGTGTCTATCTATCTATCTATCTATCTATCTATCTATCTATATCTATCTATCTATCTATCTATCTATCTATCTATCTATCTATCCTAGTGTCTATCTATCTATCTATCTATCTATCTATCTATCTATCTATCTGTCTATCTATCTATCTATCGTCTATCTATCTATCTATCTATCTATCTATCTATCTATCTATCCTAGTCTATCTATCCTAGTCTATCTATCCTAGTGTCTATCTATCATCTATCTATCTATCTATCTATCTATCTATCTAGTGTCTATCTATCTATCTATGTCTATCTATCTATCTATCTATCTATCTATCTATCTATCTATCTATCTATCTATCTATCTATCTATCCTAGTGTCTATCTATCTATCTATCTATCTGTCTGTCTATCTGTCTGTCTGTCTGTCTATCTATCTGTCTATCTATCTATCTATCTATCTATCTATCTATCCTAGCTGTCTGTTCTATCTATGGTACTACCGTCTCCCCCTGGTGGCCGAGTCGGGTATTACAGGTCAGCCATATTAGCACTGAGTCTCCTCCATCTCAGCCACTGCTGCTGCTCTCAGTGCCATGCAGCCGCTTTCACCTCCACCTCCAGCTCCGTCCCGCGGGCCGTAACGAGCAGAAGGCGAGAAAAAAACTCCCTAATATTCGCTCTGGTACAGAAACAGAAGAAAGACCGAGTGAATCATGGAGGCTGTGAAGGCGTTTAACGGAGAGGTTTGTTCATTAATGTCTGCCTTCATTTTCAGACTAAATATTATGGTCTGTCGCTAATGCTAATGCTAACCTGTGTAGGCCGTGACTCTACGTACAGCCGCTTAGCTAAGTGCTAACATGACAATTAACTGACTATAAAGCGGACTGAGCACAAGTCTCACAAGCGGTTAAAGCGAAAAACCAATGAATAAAAATAGAATATTAATGTTTGCCGCGGGTTTTTTTTTAAAGCGACACGGAACATCGCGGCTAATGCTAACACAAAAGCCGCTAGCATGTATGCTAGGAGTAGCTAGCCGTGTCATATTTAATAACTGGGGGGTTTTTGGCGCTAAACAGTGAATGTATTATTTTAAATATAATTTAATAAATGTAATCCTGGACCAAAATTAAAGTCCTGTTACAGTTATATAATTTAATACTGTTAGCTTGCTGCATTAGCTTAGCATGTTCAGGGTGATTAGCATTAGCAGTGTAGTGAGTAATCGCTAGCTGAAAGCAGCAGCCTGTTTTATTTATACTCTCATTAAAATATTTAGTTCATTAAATATTTAAAATCTGTTTAGTAAATTAGTTAAATGTAAAACTGTGTTTCAGTGAAATATAAGCTCATGAATAGATGCGGGCTTTATGAGCGCAGACACTGGAATATCTGCCCTGAGGTAAAAAAACACAAACCTGCCAGATGTGACGCGGCTGCCAACCGGAAATGGATCACAACAGTGGAAACATCTGGATTATTATTATTATTATTTTATACATTCGGTCTGGTTTTTAACAGAATAAATCTGTTTTTGATTTTTAAATGGCAAATTTTGTCACAAGAAAGAATAAAAATATAGTAAAAAAGCCTATAATAAAAATAGCTTGCAGTTTATATCTATATTATTATATTACAATATTGAACACACAGTAAACATTTAAATGATTAATTTGCATATGTAAATGGTTACCTAATTAACACACACACTTGCTTGTTTGGTTCTGAGTTTGGTTATAATACAAATTTAACAACAGGAAAAAAAGCTAAACTTTCTATATAAAACATGAGAATTTATCAACACACAATTGTTGGTGAATAAAAAGTGAAAAATATTTTTAGTCTTTAAAGATGTCCAGAGAATTACAGCCCTATTACCGTATTCCTTATAATATAATATAAAAGACGAGGTCCCCAGTAGTCCGAGTCCAAACCTTCTAAAACTGTTATAAACCTCCTGTCCTGCCCAGTACGTCCCGCTGCGCTCTAAACATTATACCGTATAACTGTAAATGTCCATCTATAAAGACGTCCGCAGTGAAATTATTGCATTTACTCCAGGAACTAACATGACAGTGTGTACATGTGCTGATGTTTAACCTGTGTGTGTGTGTGTGTGTGTGTGTGTGTTTCAGCTGTACTCCCTGAACGAATACAAGCCCCCGATCTCTAAGGCGAAGATGACCCAGATCACCAAATCAGCCATTAAAGCGATAAAGGCAAGTGTCCAGATAAACACACGGGTGTAAAGAGCGCAGGGTTCCGGATTCCTCTCAACATCCCGCTGCGTTATTAATCCCTTTATTGAACCTAAGTTAAAGCGTTCGTACGCATTTATTCCCGTCTCGGTCCGGATCACTAGCGGCTTCATTAGAGGAGTTGTGTTTGAACTGGAGCCTCTTGCATCAAAATAATCGTTATCCTTCAGACACCCAGTGGTGATGCTGTAAGTCTATACCGTGTGAACGGTGTGTGTGTGTGTGTGTGTGTGTGTATCCTGCAGTCGTTCTGGTGTGTTACAGTACAGTAACACACGGCGCTCTTTCCTATACTGGAATACTGCAGAACTTCACTCGTCAGTTCAGGAAGTATTTCCTGTGATTTCAGTATCGAATGTGAGAGAAGACTGTGATGTGATGGAGACTCTGAGTTCAGGTGTTGAGTGGAGATGAGACATGGTCACATTTTTGTGTTTTTCTGGCACTGCTTTATCTTTATTGTTCAGCTGTGCTGGTGGTCCTGATTTAATTCTGCTGTTGTCCCTTTGTCACCTCTCAATCTGCGCCCTGTGGTGGAAGCTCCGCCTACTGGTGTCATGGGTTCCCACTGGAGACCAGCAAGGTTTTAGATCTGGACACCGGGTCAAGTCTGTTTGAACAGTGGAAAAGCTCAGTGCGGTTCCTGATTGGACTCGGTTCTTCTGTATATTTAGTATATAAATAAATGAGTTCACCACACCGTTGTGATAGTAAAGATCAGAATTGCGTACTAGCGAGTCCTTTGTTTTATTTTTCTGATGAATATTATTTTAGAGATTTTTCCTCTGTTTGTTGTTAGTTGGAAGTGTTTAGTGACACACACTTGAGACCTGTATAAAGAGACGCCAGCTTTTGTGTGTGTGTGATTTAGGGTTTGTTCACACTTGTCATGTTTTTATATGAACGACAGGTTTTCTGTCCGCTTTTGAAAAAAGTCGCTGTGGTTTGACTGTAATCCCGTTCTTACACTTGTTAGTAAACTGATGTTGTGCTTCCTGGTCATTAATGACGCAGTGCTTGTTGGGAAAAGAGAGTCCGTCACTTCGCTACAGGAAAAATCACAAAGACCAGATGATTCATAATTATTAGTTGGACATGTTTAATTATAATAATAATAATTATATAATCGCAATAATTTCACCCAACCGCGATTGCTGAATCCAGCCGTAATTATTGCACACCTTTATTTATCTATAAAAAAATATTAACAGTCGGGCGTTAATAAGGCACAGATTGGAGTGGTTATAAAATACTTTAAGTTAATGTTCGATTATTTTTCACAAATAATTAATTGTCAAAACCTTAAAACAAACAGTTAATCGTTAAAGCCCAAAAACAGGCAATAAATCGTCACAATCGCAATTATTGCTTTGACAATTAATCGTCACCCAAATTTGGGACGTGGCGGCTTAGTGGTCAAAGGAACCATTCCCAGCACCACCAAGCCACCACTGCTGGGCCCCTGAGCAAGGCTCAGTTGTATAAATAGGAGAGGAATGTAAGTCCCTCTGGTTTAGCACATCTGCCAAACACTGTAAATGATAATCGTGACAGCTCTTAACTGTTTTTTCTTTCTTTCTTTTTTATTTCATTGTTTTACACACACAGTGAATTTTCCTGTAGATTTAAATGTGTTGTTTGTGAATAACACTTCTTTCCCCTTCCCTCAGCAGCTCTCCCAGCACCCCAAAGCACTGAAAGGACGATGGGGGGAGTGAGAGAGAGAGAGAGAGAGAGAGAGAGAGAGAGAGAGAGAGTTTCAGAGTGATAACCAGCTTAGGTAGGAGATGGGCTGTTTTAATAGGAACCATGGGACAGAAATAAAACAACTGAATGAGAGCGTTCTGAATTGTCTACACACACACACACACACACACTTCAGGAAGTAGTCCTTCTCATTTTATAGCTTGGTGTTGGTGTTGAGGCTGTGATTGGTTTAATTGCATATTTTAAATATGCAAATGTCAGAATGTGATTCGATTCAGAATCGATTCGGTTTCTGTATTTAAATTAATTCCGAATCGAATCTCATTCCGATTCAGAACCGCTTTAAGATGCAAATGATTCTGTACATAAATCTCATTGATTATTTATTTAACTCATCAGTTTAGGGTTAAGGGCCTTCATCAGGGGCCCAGCAGTTGTTGCTTGATGGTGCAGGGATTTGAACCCACAGTCTTCTGATCAGCATCCTCTGAGCTAACACTTCCCCCAGTACATACTGTAGACTCGCACTGGCTGATTTGTTTTGTTAATTATTTATTGATCGAAACATGTTACACATTTAATGTTTACTTTAATCAGAATTAGGCAACCCATGTTTGTTGAGTGCTGATTCGCTGATGATTCGGATCAGGTGTGTTCAGTTAATTAGAATCTGGGACCACCTCGGAGTGGAGGTGAGCAAGGACCAAGTGACTTATCGCTCAGGTTCTGATGAACTGAACACACCTGATTCAGGTACTCAGCAGTGGGCGGCAGCTGGAAAACCATCTACTGTTTACACACACAGATAAACATCTGGACAAATAAATCCTACATTGATTCTTTTTGCTCCTATAGTGTGTGTGTGTGTGTGTGTGTGTGTGTGTGTGTGTGTGTGTGTGTGTGTGTGTGTGTGTGTGTGTGTGTGTAGTGCTGTGATGTAACATACAGCACACCACATACCAACAGATTAACAATTATAGAATCGACTGTAAACACAGGACGAAACCTCCCGAGACGTGAGATTTAACATGGCGGTGTAATGACAGCAGGGAGACGTGATGAGTGGAATGATTTTGACAGAATATGAAAAAGGGTTTTAGGTGAAGTCGGTTTAAATTTGTGCTGTGATTGTATTCTGTCAGCTCGCTTTCTGATTGGCTATTGTTTCGATTCAGGTGATCATCTCGCACATTTGTCCAACACCGCCCCCACCCCACCCCACCCCGAAGGATTTCTAATTGGCGATCAGAGCTCCTCTGACGTTCCTCCGAGCAGATTCAGTCACTCTTAACACACTTTACACCACAGGAACATGTGATAAGGTCATCTTTACAAGCAATCGAGACACCTCGAACTGTCTTTTAACAGTAAATCCGTGACCTGTGGAACCCAAAACGTATTTTCAACAGTAAACGTTTGTCCTAACATTCATTTCAATTAAGAGGAAGGAAGAATAAGAAAAGGAGGGATCGTTTATAGCGCAGTTAATTTCAGCTGCTCAGAGTCTTATTATTATTTTAGGTTTTTTTTTTTATCTGGAATTGCACCGTTTTAAAATTCCTGTTCACCCCCCTCGGGCAGGTACTCTGCATATACCGACTGGTAGACCGACTGGTAGACCGATTGGTAGACACAATAACCATTGAGACGTCGGGCTAGAGGTTTAACACATCTACCTGACATTCTTTAATAAATAAATTTAGTAGTCGTTGGTAAACTTGTGATATCAGAGAAATAAAAACTTGCTGCAGTCTGCGGTTACCAGGAAATCCTTCACTTTGGAATAGTTATTAACAGTTTATAGTTATTTTTATGTGTTTATAGTGAAAAGTTATATTAAATGTATTTATATACACGGGTTACACCCAAAATCCCACAGTGTGAAACTCTGCTGATGGAGGATCTGATGGAGGGTCTGATAGAGGGTCTGATGGGGGTCTGATGGAGGATCTGATGAGGGTCTGATGGAGGGTCTGATAGAAGGTATGATGATGGAGGGTATGATGGAAGGTCTGATGGAGGAGGGTCTGATGGAGGGTGGAAGGTATGATGGAAGGGGTAATGATGAGGGTCTGAGGGTCTGATGAAGGGTGATTTGATATTTCTGATGAGGGTCCTGATGGAGGGTTTGATAGAAGGTCTGATGGAGGGTCTGATAGATAGAAGGTCTGATGGAGGATGGAGGGTCTGATGGAGGGTCTGATGGAGGTCTGATGGAGGTCTGATGGAGGGTCTGATAGAAGGTCTGATGATGGAAGGTATGATGGATGGGTCTGATGGAGGGTCTGATAGAAGGTCTGATGGAGGGTCTGATGGAGGGGTCGGATGGAGGGTCTGATGGAGGGTCTGATGATGGAGGGTCTGATAGGAGCGTCTGATGGGTCTGAGGGTCTGATAGAAGGTCTGATGGAGGGTCTGATAGAAGGTCTGATGGAGGGTCTGATAGAGGGTCTATAGAAGTCTGATTGAGGGTGATGAGGTCTGTGGAGGGTCTGATGGAGGTCTGATAGAAGGTCTGATAGAAGGGTCTGATGGAGGGTCTGATGGAAGGGTCTGATGGAGGGTTCTGAGAAGGTCTGATGGAGGGTCTGATAGAAGGGTCTGATGGAGATGGGGTCTGAGGGTCTGATAGAAGGTCTGATGGAGGGTCTGATGGAGGTCTGATAGGTCTGATGGGGTCTGAGGGTCTGATAGAAGGTCTGATAGGGTAGGGTCTGATGGAGGGTCTTTGTCTAGAGGTCTGATGGGTATCTGATGAGGGTCTGTATCTGATGGAGGGTCTGATAGAGGTCTGATAGGGGTCGATAGTCTGATAGAAGGTCTGATGGGGGTCTTAGAAGGTCTGATGGAGGTCTGATAGAGGTCTGATCTGAGGGGGTCTGATAGAAGGTCTGAGGGGTCTGATGGAAGGTCTGATGGGAGGGTCTGATAGAAGGGTCTGATGGTCTGAAGGGTCTGATGAGGGATCTGAAGAAGGTATGATGGAAGGGTCTATGATGGAGGGTCTGATGGAGGGTCTGATGGAGGGTCTGATAGAAGGTCTGATGGAGGGTCTGATAGGTCTGATGAGGGTCTGATAGAAGGTCTGATGAGGGTCTGAGAATGGTCTGATGGAGGGGGTCTGATAGGAAGGTCTGATGGAGGGTCTGGAGGGTCTGATAGAAGGTCTGAATGGAGGGTCTGATGGAGGGTCTGATTCTGATAGGGTCTGATAGAAGGTCTGATGGGGGTCTGAGGGTCTGATGGAGGGTCTGATAGAAGGTCTGATGGAGGGTCTGATAGAAGGTCTGATGGAGGGTCTGATGGAGGGTCTGATGGAGGGTCTGATGGGTCTGATGGGGTCTGAGGTCTGATAGAAGGGGTCTGATAGAGGGTCTGATAGAGGTCTCTGATAGAAGGTCTGATGGAGGGTCTGATAGAAGGTCTGATGGAGGGTCTGATGATAGAAGGTCTGATGAGGGTGGAGGGTCTGATAGAAGGTCTGATGGAGGGTCTGATAGAAGGTCTGATGGAGGAGGGTCTGATAGAAGGTCTGAGGAAGTATAGAAGGTCTGATAGGGTATGATAGGGTATGATGGAGGGTCTGATAGAAGGTCTGATGGAGGGTCTGATGGAGGGTCTGATGGAGGGTTGATCTGATGGAGGGTGATGAGGTCTGATGGAGGGTCTCTGAAGGTCTGATGGAGGGTCTGATAAGGAAGGTCTGATGGAGGGTCTGATGGAGGGTCTGATGAGGGTCTGATGGAGGGTCTGATGGAGGTCTGATGAAGATCTGATGAGGGTCTGATAGAGGGTATCTGATAGGAGGGTCTGATGGAGGTTCTGATGAAGGTATGATGGAGGGGTCTGATAGGTCTGATGGAGGGTCTGATGGAGGGTCTGATAGAAGGTCTGATGGAGGGTCTGATAGAAGGTTGAGGGTCTGATAGAAGGTCTGATGGAGGGTCTGATGGAGGAGGGTCTGATGGAGTCTGAGGAGGGTCTGATGGAGGGTCTGATAGAAGGTCTGATGGAGGGTCTGAGGGTCTGAGAAGGTCTGATGGAGGGTCTGATGGAGGGTCTGATGGAGGGTCTGATGGAGGGTCTGATGGAGGGTCTGATGGAAGGTCTGATGGAGGGTTCTGAGGTCTGAGGAGGGTCTGATAGAAGGTCTGATGGAGGGTCTGATAGAGGTTGATGATGGAAGGTCTGATGGAGGATCTGATGGAGGATCTGATGGAGGGTCTGATGGAGGATCTGATAGAAGGTATGGAAGTCTGATGGGGGTCTGATGGAGGGTCTGATGGAGGGTCTGATAGATAGAGGTCTGATAGGATCTGATTTTAGAGGAGGTCTGATGAGGATCTGGATAGAGTATCTGATGAGGTCTGATAGGATCTGATAGAGGGATCTGATGAGGTCTGATTTGATGATGATAAGAGGATCTGATAGAGGATCTGATAGAGGATCTGATAGAGGATCTGATAGAGGATCTGATAAGCGGATCATATCTGAAACAGATTTATTTGTGAACCCTAACTTAGAATGTGTACACAGTGTGTGCAGTTAGATTTTTTCAGAAGTTTGCCGGTTTATGATTTCTAGGATATTTTCAGAGTTTATTTTAGATTTTATTTTCTGCTACTGAAAGTGTACTTAAAATAAGTGACAGTAAGTGTAACTGATCTTTACAGCTGTTACAGCTGTTGCGTCGGTGGGATGACTGGATTAATTAAACACTAATGTCACCTTATGTCAAAATCATTAGCTTGGTATTATAAAGTGTTGAATTCTGGCACTAAACAAGTTTCTGCCCAACTTCTAATGAAAAAATTTCTACGAAAGGAAAATTTGGTTTACATTTCTTGTGTTTACATAATAAACTTAAAGTGAACTTTAGAGTGATTAGACTTTAGAGTGATTAGACTTTAGAGTGATTAGACTTTAGAGTGACTAGACTTTAGAGTGACTAGACTTTAGAGTGACTAGACTTTAGAGTGACTGACTGAACCTTAGAGTGACTGAACCTTAGAGTGACTGAACCTTAGAGTGACTGAACCTTAGAGTGACTGAACCTTAGAGAGTGACTGAACCTGAAGTGACTGAACCCTGGAGTGACTGAACCCTGGAGTGACTGAACCCTGGAGTGACTGAACCCTGGAGTGACTGAACTCTGGAGTGACTGAACTCTGGAGTGACTGACTGGAGGACTCTGGAGTGACTGAACTCTGGAGTGACTAAACTTTGGAGTGACTACATTTTTGGAGTGACTAAACTTTAGAGTGAGAGTGACTGAACACTGGAGTGACTGAACTCTGGAGTGACTAAACTTTGGAGTGACTACATTTTGGAGTGACTAAACTTTAGAGTGACTGAACACTGGAGTGACTGAACTCTGGAGTGACTAAACTTTAGAGTGACTAGACTTTAGAGTGACTAGACTTTAGCGTGACTAGACTTTAGAGTGACTAGACTTTAGAGTGACTGAAAACCTTAGAGTGACTGAAACCTTAGAGTGACTGAACCTTAGAGTGACTGACCTCTGGAGTGACTGACCTCTGGAGTGACTGACTGAACACTGGAGTGACTGAACACTGGGACTGGAGTGACTGAACACTGGAGTGAGTGACTGAACTCTGGAGTGACTGAACACTGGAGTGACTGAACTGAACTCTGGAGTGAATGGTATTGTATTGTTCACACTGCGTGCTTTTAGCCCTGATTTTCACTCATAAATCACTGATTGTGTACGCGGGGACAGACAGTCACACAGTGTGAGACATGGAAATGGCGGTCACAGGGAATCGCTCAGGTCTAAAGTGAATTATTTGACACGCTATAGATTTGGACCTGTCAGATTTACAGTTTCAGTTTACCGTTAACTTCTTGCAGGATCCAGTTTAGTCAGACGTCCAGCCTTACAGGAGATCTCTGGTGTCCCGCCTTATTTCCCTATCAGTTTCCCTGAGTTTGGTTGTGAACTGTTGTTTGTGAAGTTGATGATGATTCTTCCTCCTGTAGGTGACGTTGTGCAGTGTGTAACCTCCTGTCACTGATCTCTAGTGAACACAGCAGCAACTGAATGTTACTGAAGAGAGAAAGACACATACAGAGAGAAAACAATCCGAAAAGCCCCACAGTGGGAACACAGCATTGTTTTATTGATAAGACTGGGGGGGTTTAATTGCTCCAGTTTAAAAGCCCCAGTTTTTTATTGATGAGCCGGGGGGGGGTTTAATTGCCCCACAGTGGGAACACAGCATTGTTTTATTGATGAGAGACGGGGGGGGGGGGGGTTTAATTTAATTGCTCCAGTTTTAAAGCCCCACAGTGGGAACACAGCATTGTTTTATTGATGACGGGGGGGGGGTGATGAGACGGGGGGGGGGTTTAATTGGTTTAATTGCTCCAGTTTAAAGCCCCATAGTCGAGTGAGTGTAAAAACTCCATCAATTTGACCAGCATTTTGTTCCGTGTGACACTTGTGACTCTTGTGATTTTATTAATGTTCCGACCCCCCTTGTGAGTTTATTAAGCTTTCTTTATTGACTCCAGACTCTGGTTTATTTATCTGGTGGGAACTTTCTTTTTTTATTTCTTGGGTTTATTGATCAGGTCAGATTTTAAATAATGGTGAAAGTGTTCCATCAGTAAAAGCAGCCGAGTGTGTGTAGTTCAGTGTGTGTGTGTGTGTGTGTGTGTGTGTGTGTGTGTGTGTGTGTGTGAGGACATTGTGTTTTGTCTGTTTTTACTTCAGATTCGTGTCGGTGTGAATATAAACGGACCTCCTACAATAAATACGTTCCTCTATTTAAACTGTTGTATGATGTGTGTGTCGCTCGTTTCACGTGTGTTTCGGCCGGTTAAAGGGTTTTTTTACCTTTTCTCATCCGTCTTGTGTGTAATAGAAAGTTTTATTAGTGTAGTATAAAATTTTGTATTGATCGATTGGATTGGTGAGGTGTGGTGTGTGTGTGTGTGTGTGTAAACTCTCCAGTTTATTGTGATGTTACTGATGTTTTGCTGAAGATGTAGGTTGTGTGTGTGTGTGTGTGTGTTTATGGATGATGTGTTATATCGTTATACGTGAGTGTGATATTGCGCACCGCTCCTCTGGTGGTATTTTGTTATTTTTTTAGGGCGAGTAGACGTCATTAACTGCGATTGTTTATAATGGATATTTAGCTGTTTACATTAACGAGTTAACCAGATTTAATAAATGATTATTATCAGAGATTTTAATATTTCCAGCTAATTTTTATTTTTCGATAAGTGTCACCTGATAAGTGTCACCTGATAAGTCGTTACTCTTGTGAACTGGATCAATAATCTAATAGTTTACATAAAGAATTGGTTTCTGGATGAGATGTTGACTGATTCAGACCAGGTTTTACTCCACACTCAGATATTAAAGCGCTTCAATCATTAAAACTGGATAAAACTTTTAGGATCATTTTTGCAGCTAAACAGAAAAGAGCTTAAAGTATCGATAGCACAAATTCGGGAAGAGTTCGGTTTTATATATAGCAGTGTGTGTTAGGGGTGTGTGTGTGTGTGTGTTAGGGGTGTGTGTGTGTTTAGGAGTTATGAGATTATCATTGTAGCCAAACGTAATCAAGAAGGTATTTGTTTATTTTGCCTAAATGATGCGGTGCAAATTTAAATGTATTTGTTGTTGGATTTTTAAGATGGAATTATTTTTTTATTAAAATCTTTAGACAAATAAAACTGATCTGCTTCAGAAATCAAACCTGAGCATGTGTGCGTTTTAATGTAGGTACGGATTCCTGCCTGCAGGTGTCACTGTTTATCATATCCTATTATTATAAGGGGAAAAAATCCCACTCGAAGCAATCCTCACCTGTCTGTCATTTCGGTGTGTAACAGATCCGGAGTGTTATTGACTAATATGCTGTTAAATCAGTACCCCGCCGCTCCCGATACACAGGTTACCCGATCGCAGATTACCCGTGGAAGTAAAAACACCACCCGTATTTAAACATGATTTTAATTAACTTAATTACACAACGGTATGTGTGAGAAAAAACAAAAGCATTGAAATATATATTTACCTCTTTCTGAGAAACCTTTGTAAGATACGGTTTGGTAGCCTGACTGGTAGACACAATAACCCCGGGACGGTTAATAAAAGCTAATACAGGTGGCAGTTTACTCCGGTCACACCACCCAGTCCATTGGCTCTGGGGGTTTCTTTTAATTAGCATGAACATAACCGATAAAGTTGTCATGCTAAAGTGAGAGCTTTTAGCAACGTTTACACACTTTTCTTTCATTCTTTACACTTTACACACAGCTCGTCTGTCGCTGTGTGAATGTCCGGTGTTTTTATTCCTGTAAAGACCAGTCGAATCGCTTGATCACACTAGGACTGGTCATCGTGGTGTTCTTTGGTATGTGAGTTTGTGCTGTTGCTGAAACAGTTTGTAAAAGACGGAGCGCGAGAAGCGGAGCTTTACTATAGTAATGATTTACCACCAATCGCTGATTTCCTGCCAATCAACAAACAATCACAAAGCGTTCATTTTAATTTCACATTTATATCAAACACACACAGAAACGACTGAAAACTTCCTTTATGTAAAAAAAATCATCATTTCAGCTGTTAGGATTGAAGTGTTTTTTGTGTGTTTATCTGAGGTTCTGTATATTAGGAACTTGGTTGTTATTACAGACCGACGCTTCTGCTGGGAGGAATTAAAATATTCAGGAACGTTAGATGTTCTGTGAGGATAGAAATTAACCTGCTTTCTCCTGTGTTTTTTCCCCCAGTTCTACAAACATGTGGTCCAGAGTGTTGAGAAGTTCATTCAGAAGGTCAGTAATGTTAGAAAGACAAAATGTTTTGCTGTGAAAGCTGTTCTTATTTGTGATTTTTAATCGGCAAACTGTCTGTAGTGCAAACCCGAGTATAAAGTTCCCGGTCTGTACGTCATCGACTCCATCGTGCGCCAGTCGCGACACCAGTTCGGTCAGGAGAAGGACGTGTTCGCACCCCGCTTCAGCAAGAACATCATCAGCACCTTTCAGAACCTCTACAGATGCCCCTCTGATGATAAGGTAAGGTAGAGCCTCTGATTGGTTAGAGAGAGAACCTGGCGTGGGGATGAGAGGATGGACATGATGGAGTTTTTATTTTTACAGAGCAAAATCGTCCGCGTGCTCAACCTGTGGCAGAAGAACAGCGTGTTTAAAAGTGACATCATCCAGCCGTTATTGGACATGGCAGCAGGAATCCCGCCCCCAAGTATCACACCTGTCTCTGCCAGCACCGCACTTCCTGTTAACAACGCCACTCCTGGTCTGTCTCTCTCTCTCTCTCTCTCTCTCTCGCTCTCTCTCTTTATTTGGTATTTTTAATCCTCTTCTTCCGTCGTGCAGTATTTATTTAATCCTCTCACGCATTTAGGTTTACGATTATTTTTTTCATGGTTTCTTTGTTGTCGTCACGTTTGGCATCTGAAACCACTTTTCCTCTGGAGCTAAATTAGAAACCGATTTATTTTTACTGAACCGGTGTCTAGGTTAAAACATTGCCGGTCTCAGGTGAGAACTAATGACGTCCAAATACAAACACCAGCCAATTAGAAACAAGTTCTGGCCTTAACCCAGCACAGACCTTAGCTCCAGCCTGGCACCAGCCCCCCGCTGGAAAAGCGGTACAAATCCTGTTTGTAGCTGTGTGTTGAGGCTTAAATAACCACAACAGAACATCATTATTTTACACCACTGAATAAATAATCAGCCGTATCTGTTCAGTTTTGAGGGGTTTTTCCAGCTCAGCTCAGTGTTTGTGTATAGAGTGTTTGTGGTTAATGTGTGTGTTCTCGTCTAACAGGAACTCCTGCCACTCCGGCTACTCCAGCCAACATCATGCCCAGTTTACCAGACTGGGCTTCTCAGATCTCCAACTCGGACACCGTGGCAGCTGTAGCACAGATCCTACAGAGTCCTCAAGGACAGCAGGTCAGTCCCGTCTCACATGCACTTCACTGTCTCGTTATATACCCCACATAGGTCCATATACGTCTGTTGAGGAGTTTAATAGGCAGTTTAGTCCTCATTTTTTTGTCACACGGTAGAAATAATGCCTCATCTTGTGAAATGCAAAAGATTAATGAACAATCCTAGTCAACATGAAATGAGTAAGTAAGGGTATAAATAGTATTTATTTGCGTAGGGGGAATAAGCTGATGGCTTCTTTGTGTATTTTTATCCTTGATAGTTTTGAAATATTTCTGAATTAATCTTTTTGTACTTTTTTGTGTTAGTTTTATCAAATAAATCTAATTACCTGATGTTCATGCTGAGAGTCCTGTGTAGTCTCTGTTCTGTCAGTAAAAACTGCACCTGATGCATTGAAAGTCAAGTCCAGCTGTCCCAGAATTGTCCGACGCTCGTCAGTTCTAGCCGCCATTTGTTTCACTTTGTTCACGTGCCGTAATGCTGTGTTATTAATGTATAAATCCTCCCTGCTGCTGCTGCAACTTGTTACACAACTATATAACCAGTGTCCCTCAAAGACACTGTGTCAAATATTGTGTGTGTGTGTGATGTAACGTCCTTTGCACGTTGTGTTTCAGTTGCAGCAGTTGGTACAGAGTCTACAGATGCAGCAGCAGAAGCCTCAGCCTTCTCTCCTGCAGGCTCTGGATGCCGGACTGGTCGTCCAACTGCAGGCCCTAACCGCTCAGCTGACAGCGGCCGCAGCGGCCAACACACTCCCGCTCGAGCAGAGAGTCTCCTCTTTCAATAAGGTAAAGGTAAAGAAACACACACACACACACACACACACACACAAGCGTAGCTTGTTAGATTTTTAACATTGTATGTTCTCTTGCAGAAACTCTTGGGACAGTTTGACTTTGTTGGCGAGTCTGAACCCAGTGAGGATTCTAAAAAGGACACTGCAGCATCTCAGCTGTATGTAGTATTTAAAATTTAATCATCTCATTTATTAAAGCTGAAACACTTAATCGCCACGACAAAGTCAACCATTACACTAGTTGTTTAATGTATCTTTGATCGGTTGTGTTGTAATGCCAGAGCCTGTAGAGTGGTTTAAGTGTTGGGCTTCGGAACATCGGGTTTCCAGCACCAACAAGTTGCCACTGTTGGGCCCCTGAGCGAGGCCCTTAACCCTCATTTGCTCATAACTAATTCAGTGCTCATGTCCTCCTGCAGTAGAAAAGACGTTGCGCTCGTAAGAATATGTTTGAGTAGGAAGGTTTAGAACAGTCACGTCCATGTTTATCGCTCTAAAGTACGTGTGTGTGTTCACAGAATAAAATCTCTGCCTGAAGTCGGCTAATAGACTGTTGGAATCCTGGTTTGCTGCCTGATGATAACTTTAGGAATCCATCCAGCAGATAAATGTCCATGCGTCCCTGTAAAACACTGTTTGAATCTTGTCTTTTTGTCTGTTTCAGGCCGATGGTTTCGGAGTCCATTAACAACTCCCTCTTCCATCAGTTAGCTGAGCAGCTCCAGCAGCAGAACCTGGAACAGTTTCAGAAACAAATTCTAGAACATCAGCAGAAGGTAAAGGAGACTGAAGAGAAGGTCTGCACCTCTGTTTATCCACTCTGCTTCAGGAGGAACCTCATTTTTAACTCTCTTTTTCAGTCCATGACTCTGGAGAGTCAGGAGAACATTTTCTGTCCCGAGAACTCGGCACCTCCGTCACAGAGTAGCGTCCAATCACAGCTTCAAGAACAGGACGTCAAACTGGACGATTCTATCGACAACCAACAGCAGGTAAGAACCAGGAACCCTAATCAAAAATAATTCTGATTAATTTATTAGAAGAGTCAGTGTAGTGACGGGACGCTGGGAAATAAAAACACCTACAGATTAATTACAGTGGAACCTCATACACACTTTTACTTTTACATTTAAAATTGTAAAGGTGTGCGTCTGTTATTTTCATATTTTACTTCATTTAAATGTCTTAATTATTAAAATATGATTATGGTAATACAGGTCATATTTTGGGTGTCTGGAACAGATTATCTGCTTGTAGTTTATTTCTTTTGATTGAAAAGGGAAAAAGTTATTAGAAGTTTGTATTTTTGCAGGACATGGACCTGGATGAGGGACAGGACACTGTGGATGAGGATATGTTTGAATCGGACGAGAAGAAGACCAGCGGTACTCGTTCCAGAACACACTCTCGATCCCGCTCCAGGTTGGACACATACAGCTGCTCTAACAGACTCCATATAATCCCTCACTGCACATCACATCTTATTTCACTTCCTACTGCAGGTCCCCAAAGAGAAGGAGGTCACGCTCACGCTCGGGGTCTCGAAAGCGCAAACACCGGAAACGGTCCCGCTCACGGTCCAGAGACCGGAAGAGGAAATCCTCCCGTTCGTACTCGAGCGAGCGCCGAGCGCGGGAAAGAGAAAAGGAGCGGCAGAAAAAAGGTCTTCCTCCAATCCGCTCCAGATTTCTCAGCGGTACGTATCAGGAATAAGAGTCATGTGACCTTAGTTTAGAAGATTTTGATAAAAAAAAAGTGAGCATGCTATTGATTGATATAAAAACCTGAATCTGTGCTATTTAAGCTAATATGAAGTTTATTTGTGGGGTTTTTCCCCAGTGTGTAGCACGACATTGTGGGTGGGCCAAGTTGATAAGAAAGCCACGCAGCAGGACCTGACCAACCTTTTTGAAGAATTCGGACAGATTGAATCCATCAATGTGAGTCAGCTGTGGATTTTGTCTCCTGCAGTAAGTAAAGTTTGAGGATGAAGATCAGAGAGATTTTATTGATCAGTGTTTTCTTCCTGTCTGTGTGTTGTAGATGATTCCTCCCCGAGGATGTGCTTATATCTGCATGGTTCATCGGCAGGACGCTTATCGCGCACGGCAGAAATTAAGCACCGGCTCGTATAAAATCGGGTCAAAGGTTATTAAGGTTTGTAATCTCATTTCACAGAGATGTACAATCAGAAAAAGAGCTGAGAAATCCTGAGAGGTTTATTGTGTAAAAAGATCACACCATTTGGGGTTTTCTGCTGGCAGAAACGAATAGTTAAAAATGATATTAATCTGTAAATGATAGTTAATTTTTCCTAGTATCAGTTAGAGAACTGTGATCGGTCTTTAGGTGATGTTCAGCTTCAGGTGTTAATGTCCTCCATGCGGATCCTGCTGTTTGGTGTGTATAGATTGCCTGGGCCCTTAATAAAGGTGTGAAACAGGAGTATAAACAGTTCTGGGACGTGGATCTCGGAGTGACGTACATCCCCTGGGAGAAGGTCAAACTGGACGACCTGGACGGATTTGCCGAAGGAGGAATGATTGACCAGGAAACAGTGAACAGTGGTGAGGAAATGTTTGCGACAGAATTGCACCCGTGTGTATGTTGTGTTGCGGTTAAACACTTCATCCTGTCTTTTTGCTTCGACAGAATGGGAATCTCAGAAGAATGTAGAGGCACCAAAGGATCTCCAGGTTCAGCAGGTGTCTGCTGAGAGCAGTGCAGCCAGCAACTCACAGAATGAAACCTACACACAGCCGGTGGCCATGCCTGTGCAGGTGTTTGTCCATTTGTTGTTGTTAGGTGGCTGTTGTTATTTTTATAACTTACAGTATTAAAGTTATTAAACACGCAATTACCTTCTGTTTGTAAGATCCCAGTGGCGCAGACTGTCTCTGCTGTGGGCCTGGTCCCGCCCACTTTCCCCGTCACCATGGCAATGCCTCCACCAGGTTTCGGTCCCCCACCTCCCTTTCTCCGGGCAGGATTTAACACTGCACAGCCTCCACCAGGTGGGACTGCTTTCCCCGTTCTGCATTGAACTCTAGTGTAGTTGGATGTTTCTATTTACTGTGTGTGTGTGTGTTATTTTAGGTTTCATGGCTCCGTCCGGTGTGGCACCGTCTGCCGTTGGAGCTGCTCTCACCTCAGGACCAACAGGTGGGTTTAGCCTCGGTGGTAATCTCTGTAGGGTACTAGTTAAAGCATAGTTTCTAATTGTCCATTTTTGTTTTTCTGGCAGCTCACAATCAAGACGGAAACAAGGACTCGACGTTTGGAGCGATTCTTCCTCCGAGCAGCACTATTCCAGCCAGCTTCATGCCCTCTGGAATGCCGGGAGCGGTATTCAACTCTGTTGGAGCACAAGCACAGCAGGCCAGTACTGACAAGACGAGTGTGTCTGGAGAGAGCGTGGACACACCGAACGAATTAACACTACAGGGTAAGAGTCCAGTTTTTATAAATCTCCGTGACAACATTACAGAGACAACACTGAGTAACTTTATGTTCCGTCTGTTAACAGGAATGCAGAATGCAGTGCGCAGCGGAATGGGTCTACTGGGCATGCACCCTTCTGCAGCTCTCTCTCACCCCCTCTCTGGTCAGAGGATGCCCGGGCTGCTGCCCATCGACATGCGTCCGAACCTCCTTCAGGGAGCTGGGGCTCGGTTCTCTATGCTCATGCAGCAAGGCCTGGCGCAGCAAGCTAACAGCCTCCTGGACGCGTCTCTTCAGACACGCGCTCGAGCCCCTTTCCCTCAGATGGAGCACTTTAACTGCGCAGACGCTCCGTTTGTCAGAGCCCCCAATCCTGCAGCTCCTGCACCAGACAGTATAGACAAATCTAGTAACAATATCACAGCAACTGCTACAGACAGCAGGAGCCAACAAGAAGATCAGGACTATCGCTTTCCACCGCCGGAGAAACAGAGCACGGGTCTGCTGAGGACGCTCCTCCTGAGATGAGGACGGAACCGACAGCTGTAAGAGCACCGCTGCTGGACAGACCTCTCAGAGCAGGCATGCACATGGAGGGCCGAGAGGGACCCGGGAGACGGGAACCCATGCCGGCCCCTTTCAGAGCAGAGACACGCTGGGGTGCTCCGCGTGGGGACCTGGATGAGCGGGACATGAGAGGAATGTCAGCAGGACCGCCGAAAAGCTTTCCGGAGGATCCAGGGAATCCGAACTTCCAAAACCGGTTTGAGATGCGAGGCGGAGGAGCGATGGGTGGGGCAGGACCCGGTTGGACTCGTGGAGGAGGAGGGGGCGGACCCTTTAACATGAACATGCATCAGGACTTTGATGATCGACGTCGACCCTGGGAAAGGCAGAAAGACCGAGACGACAGAGACTTCCGCAGAGATATAAACGACAACCGGCACAGGGATCGAGACAGAGAACGGGAACGAGACCGTGAACGAGGTCGGGATCGGAATCGGGAGCGAGAGAGAGACAGAGACCGAGATAACGATAAGGAAAGAGAGAGAGAGCGCGGAGGCTGGGCACCTGTTCAACCTCAACCTCTCCTCCCTCTCCCGAGACCGTCTCAACCACTGCTCCCTCTACCGACACCACTGCTTAACCTTCCTCCAACTCAGCCCGAATCGCATCCCAAACCACAACCCGCATCCAGACCGGAGTCGCAGCCCGACGGGAAGCAGCCGCAGCCTGAAAAACAGAACGCAGGCGAGCGAGAGAAGACGCACGTCTTTAGTGACATCGCTCACGGCCCGGACACTGAACACGAAACGGTGACACAACCTACCGCCGAGTCGTCTCGCTCCTCTTCACCTGCACCCACCGCCGAACTCCAACACCAAACACAAACCCCAGAAGTGTCCGCTTCCACAGGCGGCAGACAGACCCCGCTGAAGGAAGAAGCCGAGACTGGGACTGAGCCTGAGCTTGTGAAAACGGACACTGAGGAAACATAATCGTCTCTCAGTAGGTAAAAAGATTTTGTATAGTTGTCACTTATTTCAAAACGGCGTCTGCAGGAGCTGCTCAGAAAAACATGACCTTTCATGCCAGTTATGTCCATCATAGAATGCTGACAATATAGGTGATTATTTTAATGTTTTAATTTCCAATTAAACTGTTTTAACGCTAGCTTTTAAAATCCTTGGACTTCACTCGCCACAATGCCAAAATGTTGTGTAGTTTGATTGTAATTTGTGGGCGTGGAGCTGTGACCTTCCTATGGAAGAGTTTAAAGGACGCAGACTTTTTCCCTCATTTCGAACGGATCGAAATCAAAACGAGTGAAAAGGCCAAGAAAAAAAAGCAGTTTAAGGCCTGTTCTGTGTTTTGTTGCTGCAACCAATCGGCTGTAGTGTTTAAAATGAACGAATGAATGAACGAATGAACGAATGAATGAATGAATGAATACCTTTGTAGATTCCTGAATGCTCGCTGTCTTAAGTAAACGAAGCGTCCAGCCGGTGCAGTAAGAACGCTCATGCCGTTTCGGTTGCTTTTCAAAAGAAATACAAACCAATTAAAAAAGTATGATGTACTCTCCCCATCCTAAATGTCTGATTCTTCTTCATCACACTGCAGCGACTCAGCCACAACACAGGAGGCACCGGATGGTAACGCCACTCTGTTTAGTTTCTAATAAACCTGCTTCAACTTTTGCTTCAAAGTGCTTTAGGACTGATGTTTCTGTTACAAACCCACACGGTGACGTGACCCTGAACTGAATACGTGCAGGTCATGTGGGCCGAACCGGACTTTCCTTCTGTAGTGTGTGTGTGTGTGTGTGTGTGTGTGTGTAAATCACCATCTGATCAATTGATATCTTAATAAATGTGTTGATGCTGTCAGCTAATCACTAATACACACACACACACACACACACACACACACACACACTGGCTACATGTGCACAACCAACAGAACCAAACTGCCTTTTTGTCAAATTTTATAGAGACTTCAATCAGTAACTTAGAAAGAGCTTTATAAACCACACACACACACACACACACACACACACACACAGAGCTGTGTATTGCTTCAGATGTGTTTCTCATCTGTAAATCTTTCAAACGCGACCTATTTTTGTGGCATACAGCTGTTTTCACTGGAGACGTGTATTTAATTAATAATCCGGAAAATTAGCGATCGGTTTTAGATTAATCGTTATTTTATAATTATTATTTTCTGGTGGCACAAAACACTAAATAAACACCGGGTTTTTCCCCACAATGAAATCTTTATTCAGTTCTTTCAGGATTTCACGCCTTCATGATTGTTGTGGGTTTAAATTACTGAAGCTTTTCTATCAGAAAAATGACCAAAGGGTTTTGCAATAAAATTGTGCGAATTAGGTGCAAATTGCATCAACACAACACATCGTATTCTTCTCTCTGTCTCTCTGTCTCTCTCTCTGTCTCTCTCTCTCTCTCTCTGTTTCTCTCTCTGTCTCTCTCTCTCTCTCTCTCTCTCTGTGTCCTCTCTCTGTCTCTCTCTCTCTCTCTCTGTGTCTCTCTCTGTCTCTCTCTCTCTCTGTGTCTCTCTCTGTTTCTCTGTCTCTCTGTCTCTCTCTCTCTCTGTTTCTCTCTCTCTGTCTGTCTCTGTCTCTCTCTCTCTCTGTGTCTCTGTCTCTCTCTCTGTGTCTCTCTGTCTCGCTCTCTCTCTCTGTCACTCTGTGTCTCTGTCTGTCTCTCTCTCTCTGTGTCTCTCTGTTTCTCTGTCTCTGTGTCTCTGTCTCTCTCTCTCTGTGTCTCTCTGTTTTTTCTCTCTCTCTCTGTGTCCTCTCTCTGTTTCTCTCTCTCTGTGTCTCTCTGTTTCTCTCTCTCTCTCTGTGTCTCTGTTCTCTCTCTCTCTGTGTCTCTGTCTCTCTCTCTCTCTCTGTGTCTCTCTCTCTGTCTCTCTGTGTCTCTCTGTCTCTGTCTCTCTGTCTCTCTCTCTCTCTCTCTGTGTCTCTCTGTGTCTCTCTGTCTCTCTCTCTCTCTGTGGTCTCTCGTCTCTCTCTTTCTCTGGTCTCTCTGTCTCTCTCTGTCTCTCTGTCTCTCGCTCTGTCTCTCTCTCTCTGTCTTCTCTCTCTCTGTCTCTCTGTCTCTCTCTCTCTTCTCTCTCTGTCTCTCTGTTTCTCTCTGCCCTCTCTCTCTCTGTGGTCTCTCTCTGTCTCTCTCTCTCTGTCTCTCTTCTGTTTCTCTCTCTCTCTCTCTCTCTGTTTCTCTCTCTCTGTCTTTTCTCTCTCTGTCTCTCTCTCTCTCTCTCTCTGTGTCTCTCTGTTTCTCTCTCTTCTTGTCTCCTCTGTCTCTCTCTCTGTTCTCTCTCTGTTTCTCTCTCTGTCTCTCTGTTTCTCTTTTCTGTCTCTGTCTCTCTGTGTCCTCTCTCTCTCTATCTCAATCTGCTCTCACTCTCTGTTTCTGTTGTGCTCGCTTTCTGTCCCTTACTCTTGTCTGTCTCTCTCTCTGATAATAACGCAGTGCACTCGTCCTCTCTTTTATTCCTCTCCGTTTCCTTCCTCCTCGGTTTTGTCCTGGGTGCGAATGCAGTGTAAGTAACAGTGTGGATTGCTGCAGTTACTACCCCCTTAAAGATGCAAACCTGAAACTCTCCACTTGCAAACGATGCTGCTGAGGAGGTCGATAAAGGAATAAGGTCCGTCTGGCAAATGACACAAGTGGTGGCTCATGGTTATGGTGTTTGGACTACCAACCTGAAGATTGTGGTTTTAATTCCCAGCTCCACTAAGCCACCGGTGTTGAGTCAGGGCCTCGACCCCCCGATTGCTCAGTTGTCTAGAGGAGATAAATGTAAAACAGTCTTCATGCTGTAAATGTAAAATAATCAGCTGAAGAGGAGGAAACCGTGTACCTACCCATCAGGTCATGTTCGTACTTCCTGCTTTTATCACATGACCACCTGACTGTTCGGATCAGAACTGCTCGGTTCTGTGATTTAACACCATCGCTTCATTCTGCTGACGTCCCAAACATTCAGACGTTAGCAAAGGTCTAGACCTTCTAGGGACATTATCAGGGGACGTGGAAGTGTGTTAATGGAAATCATGCATAATCATCACATAAGAAAGGGGCGGAGCAGTTGGGGGGGGGCATTAGAGATACACCAGCCAATCATGAACCTCCCCTGTCAGCTCCTGTATGTGGAGGTGGCTGGATAGCGGTGGTGTTGAACAAAAGATGTTGGGTGGCTTGAATCGTTGGCCATTGATGGAGCGCCGATTGGTGGGTGGAGGTCGGGTGAGACTGAGGGAAGGGTGGGGGTGATAATTATTCTTAGAAAAATGTGACTGAAATCAGCGAACGAGTTGAAAGGATATGGTTCCTCGAGACTTTTTCATTGCCATGTACTTTAATGGCCTTGTAGACCAACTAACTATAGAATTTACACACTTCCTGTCCTGTGACACGGATTACACACCATCTGGAACAATGTGAGAGTTTCAGCTCCTCACACACCCCACACACACTAACGGCCAGACAGGAATGCTGTGGTGAGAAGTTCCAGCCTGTTCTCCATACACAGCTCTCAGCAGGAACCTGCTCCAAGCTGTTCTCCAGCCCACACATGGACACACTAAACTCACTCTCGTAGTGTGCTAGACGTGTTGCGAGTTAATGAACTCAGGAGCTAATAAACCTCATGGGGGGGGCTGTTAAAAGCAAACGTCAGGCCGTCTGCTAGCAGTCGTTTACACGCTCCAGCCACCGCTAACTCTTTACAGAGCTAACGTTAGAGACCTGCTCCTATCTGGCCACCTTTTCTGGTCTCCTGAATCGTCGGTACGTGTCCAGACTCGGTTAAACTCACGGTTCCTGAGAAAAACAGTCTCTGATGGTGTTTCACAAGAAAACGTGAAGAGGAACTCTGTGTCGAAGTAGTGAAAATGACTCCCAGAATGCATCACAGCTATGGAGCTTGGTCACCACTTGGTTCAGCTATACCGCTTTTCGCATTTTCCACCGGTGCCAAACTGGTGCTGGACCTGGAACCGGTCTGCTTGTTTGGTGAATCGTGAAATTCTGCGCTTGCCATTTCCCCACTAACTCCCCATATACACACTTTTCCCGGAACTATTTTCTAGTTATCCTTGTATTGTGCTGGTGGTCCAGATGGTGAGGAGAACGTTTAGATTAAGTTTTTCCTCGTTTATCTGTCAATCTATCGACTTTTAGAAATGGCGCCTTCAAACTGCGCTTTGTGGTAGACACTTTGTCCACTGATGTCATGGGTTCAAACTCAAGACTAGTAAAGGTTTGGGAACGGTTCAGAGCCGAGATCTGGACAACAGCAGTAATAGTTAGCAATCCGGGTGATGTGATGGATTGGTGGTGTTTACGGTGTTGTTAACATAAAAGTTTAAGTTCTGGAAGCCGAGTGTTGAAGGACAGGTGGACAAACTAAACAACTAAACAGCTTCCATCAGATCCACCGAGAAATTCTGAGGATTAACAATCTGTGGTTTGGGATCTGATGACCTTCTGAGGTGAAATGCTCAGTTTGTCCACTAGAGGTCACACACACCTCTCTTCTGGTGTCAGTGTGGACACTTCACTGCTCTTCCTCTCTTTGTATGATATCGTACATGTAGGACACTTTTTGCATAAGTATTTGCCCCTTTGAACATTTTCAGATCATGTGGTTTTAAATCATGAACTGGACTTAAGCAAAAAAAAACCATAATATTATTTTATAAAACACTAAATTCCATTGCAGTTGAAGAAGAACTATGGAACCGAGCAAGATGATCTAATCTATGAAAATCAGGATAAAGGATAGCGATTTAACACGATGCTCCCACCGCCATGCTTCATTGTGGGCTGATTTATGATGATTTTTCTATGTAAAACTGCAGCATGGAGATGTTCCTGCAGTTCTTTTACTCTGCAGTATTTATTCGAGCCTCTTGGCCACCCAGCCACTGCTCCTGATCAGATGTTTGATCTGTTCCTGGTCCTGACAGGGTGCGAGTCTTGCAGGGGTTTATAAGTTCCTAAACACACACTAAAAGCAGGAGAACCTCTGTAATATATTATATCTTTACCATCAGTCCTGATAGCAGCTACGTGAGAAGGTTCCATGTGAAATCTCAGCCTTAACCTTAAACCTCCGCCTCAGATGATTGCAGGTTTTTCTCTTCTCCGTTTCAGTGTGTTAAATGGAGCTTCTGTTTAAGACCTCAGCCGACTGTGTGATCGTGGGTTTGAATGCAACCTTCTGCCTCTGGTGTGTTCACACCCAACATTACTGCATCAGACCGAAGTAAAATTATACACTTTGGGTTTCTGAGCACTGCAGAGACCGAAACTAAAGAAACAAGAACATTAGCAGGAATCTTTCTTCTCACCGTGTCCACTGGACCTCTCCGTTACAAACGGTATAAAAACACACACGTGTGTTAACTCACTTATCTAACATCAATCCTCAGTCGGTTCTTCGATGGTTTGATGCATTTCTCAGACAATCATTCTTCTTTTCAGTGAGTGTCTCTGATATGCTTGGAGTAAAGGGGGGGGAAGGGGGGGGGGGGGGGGGTTGGGACCGAGGGCAGGGCGCGGGGGGGTGTGCAAAAGGGCAGCTGGACCCAGGGCTTTAATATGACACCAGAGCAGTTTTAAGAATCAATCTGCGTTTCACAAAGATCTCAGGAACATCACAGCACAGACGCATGGAATTTTCTAGCAGTTTGGGGGGGAAAGAGATGATGGACAGACTGGACGGGGAGAAGAAAAAGCTCTGCAGCCGCTGATGGGGGGTTTTATAAAAAAATATTCCTATCCATCTCTCACGCTCTCTTTTCCTGGCAAAGACACTGAGAACTTTTATTCATCTTTTGTCCGTCCATAAAGTAACGATTGCACCTGGTGAACATGAGGTCACAGCGAGACTGACAAAAAAGTTGATTTCATTTGGGTTATGAAAAATTTGGAATTAAGACAGAAGAGTTGAGTTGTAAACGACTCCTGAGTCAAGTTTACAGTTCGTTATGTACAGATGCTCTTTCTTGAATAAGTTAGTTGTGGCTGAAATTATTGAATAAAAGCCATTTCTCCATTTTCCTCACTATAATAAACCTCCTTTAATGTAGCAGGAAATAGAATCTTTTTGAGTAAATAAGTCTAGACGGTGTGAGCAGGAATCAACCTTTCAAATCCTTGCGTTTTATTGTTAAACTCCGACATGAACACGAGTCGACTCCAGTCCAAAGAGTCGACTTGTTGAAAACTGATTCAGATTCATCCGCTTTGGAGAGTCGATTCTGCAGCATGTGGAAGACGTCTCATGATAAATGCTTTCCATCGTGCGCCTGTTTATAGCTCTTCATAGCCCACACACACCCGCAGGTCTTTACACCTGGTTCTGCACCGTGACTCACCTCGGAGCCCCGTCGCGCTCACACTGCCAAAACACACGTACCGCTGCTGCCCTGAGGCTCCTCAGCATTTCCTGCTTGTTTTCAGAAACTGAACTTCCTTTATTAAATCCCTAAAACATGCTGGACACACACACACACACACACACACACACACAGTTTCAGAGGGATGTTTGTTCCTGTGTGACTCTGAGAGTTGTGTTCAGTTGCACAGTGTATCGATTGTTCATTTTATTTTTAAAGAAGGTTCATGAGTGACGTTTTTGCTCGTTTTTGTGATTCACTGATGTTATAAAATAACGAGGGATTTTTCTATAACTGGACGTCCAGAAGTGTTTTATTCTGCGTGTATCCGAGATTTTAGACACGAGGAACGCCGAAGAACCATTTCATCTTCTTAGGTGGATTATTATAAAAAGCCATGAAACAGAATTGAATTCTTGTAGATGAGTGAAATCCGTGTTGAAATCCTGAAAATTAAAAGCCCTTTTTACGCGTTGACTCCAGACTGAGGAGCTCAGACGGATATCCGGCGTGTCAGCGGTGACATTTAGCAGCACTCGGTTCCTCTCCTCCCCCCCGGGGCGTCTCCAATCTGCTCAGCCTGTTTGCTGCATCAATATTCCCCCACTTACTGGATTTAATTATTCAGCATCATGTTTATTAATGACGGCGGACATCTGTAGCCCCTCGCCTGGTCCCACCCCGGCACCCCGAGCAGCTTTCAGAGATTAAACACTGAAGCGTGACGAGACTCAGACTCCCAATTCTCCCACTGAGGCAGAACGAATTAAACAACGAGACACAATCCTGTGTGCGAACTTAAACAGGAAGTGACATCCTACATCGGGGCGGGGCTTCACTCTCAGACCGTTATATGACTGGTGGGGCTGATAGAAAATCGGTTTTGTAGTTATTTATTAAATGTAATGTTTTTATTTAGATGTTTACTGTAGTGTTTCCTTTGTGTGGGTAATCAGAGGCTGGGAACATTAACACATAGGAGCACCTATAGGGCACTACATCCTACTGTATTAAGGGTATAGGCGCCTATTGGGCACTTAAACAGAGAATATTATATAGAGCTCGTCATGCCATTGTCCCTTGTGTATTTAAGCCTATAGGGAACTTATAGAGCCTATAAAGACACCTGTAGGGCACTACATGTTAGTGTCTTCAGTGTATGGACACCTATAGGGCACTACATGTTAGTGTATTTAGTGTATGGACGCCTATAGGGCACTACATGTTAGTGTATTTAGTGTATGGACGCCTATAGGGCACTACATGTTAGTGTATTTAGTGTATGGACGTCTATAGGGCACTACCTGTCAGTGTCTTTGGTGTATGGACGCCTATAGGGTACTACATGTTAGTGTATTTAGTGTATGAACACCTATAGGGCACTACATTAGTGTATTTAGTGTATGGACATCTATAGGGCACTACATGTTAGTTTATTTAGTGTATGGACGCCTATAGGGCACTACATGTTAGTTTATTTAGTGTATTAGGGCACTACGTAGTATTATGATGGACCTATAGGGCACTACATGTTAGTGTATTTAGTGTATGGACGTCTATAGGGCACTACCTTTAGTGTCCTTTGGTGTATGGACGCCTATAGGGCACTACGTTAGTGTATTTAGTGTATGGACGTCTATAGGGCACTACGTTAGTGTCTTTGGTGTATGGACGCCTATAGGGCACTACATGTTAGTGTATTTACTGTATGGGACGTCTATAGGGCACTACATGTTAGTTTATTTAGTGTATGGACATCTATAGGGCACTACGTTAGTGTCTTTGGTGTATGGATGCCTATAGGGCACTACATGTTAGTTTTTTGTAGTGTATGAACACCTATAGGGCACTACATTAGTGTCTTTAGTGTATGGACGTCTATAGGGCACTACATGTTAGTTTATTTAGTGTATGGATGCCTATAGGGCACTACGTATGTTAGTGTATTTAGTGTATGGACGTCTATAGGGCACTACGTTAGTGTCTTTGGTGTATGGACGCCTATAGGGCACTACGTTAGTGTATTTAGTGTATGGACGTCTATAGGGCACTACGTTAGTGTGTCTTTGGTGTATGGACGCCTATAGGGCACTACATGTTAGTGTATTTACTGTATGGACGTCTATAGGGCAGTACGTAGTGTCTTTGGTGTATGGACGCCTATAGGGCACTACATGTTAGTTTATTTAGTGTATGGACGTCTATAGGGCCAGTACGTGTAGTGTCTTTGGTGTATGGATGCCTATAGGGCACTACATGTTAGTTTATTTAGTGTATGGACGTCTATAGGGTAGGACATAGTTACGTTAGTGTCTTTGGTGTATTGGACGCCTATAGGGTACTACATGTTAGTGTATTTAGTGTATGGACGTCTATAGGGCACTACGTTAGTGTCTTTGGTGTATGGACGCCTATAGGGCACTACATGTTAGTGTCTTTAGTGTATGGACGTCTATAGGGCACTATGTTAGTGTCTTTGGCGTATGGACGCCTATAGGGCACTACATTTTAGTGTATGGACGTCTATAGGGGCACTCCATGTTAGTTTATACAGTGAACAATATGAGAAATAATAAAAACATTGTCAGATTAATTTACCTAAACGAGTCAGTGATTTATATAACGAGTGTTCCATGAGTCAGTGCTTTCTGTCTGTTTCCTGGGAGAGGAATAAGAAGACAAATGAAGTGTGTTAGGGGAGTGCTGAGGCAGCAGGTTGCTCTGTCCCTCTCTCTCTCTCTCTCTCTCTCTCTCCCCCTCTGTGACAGAGGTTATTTATCTCTTCTTCTGCTCCTCGGCTCGTCTTATCGATCTGGACCAGGTCATGCATGATGAACATGAGCAGTGTTTCTCCAGCTTTCCCCCACTTCATTACACACACACACACCACACACACACACACACACTCTCTTACAAGCAGCTAGTCATCCCTGGACAGCAGTGGTGAAAATGAGAACCATAACTTCGGGCTTTGTCCCAAAGGCACAATGTGGAGAAACGGAGTGATGGAGGAGACGTGTTTAAGAGTTCTGGGATGGTTGTGTGTGTGTGTGATAGCGACGAGTCATACAGCTGTGTTAAACGTGACTGATCCGTGTGAGGCGGAGACGCCGGACCACCAGGCTGGGATTGGCTGTGTGTGTGTGAGGTGTTGGGGTGGTCTACGTCTCACTCGCTGTCTCGCAGTGACACTATCTCCATCCACTGTTTACACTCGACTCGGGAGAAAAATCCCGTCTCTCTTTTCTCTTACACACTCAAGTGAGGAATGTGTTGTCTATACACACACACACACACACACACACTCAGGAATTTTACACTTCTGTCTGCTCTGTTTTTGTACAGACTGTCGTGTGAGACGGCTTTAGAAACTGTCGTGCTGAAATTTCCTTAGGATGCGATTTTCTAATTCACGTTAAATCCCGTCCCACCTGGCAGCCGTAAATAAACCTCAGCGTGTTGTTATTTTAATGACGTCACTTCAGCTGGAATTTATACGAGGCGGCGAGTCCCAGGAGCGTCGTCGGGACACCAGTTTAGGATTTCAGAGACGTTTTCCCAAACTGCTGAGGACGCCGAGGACAGAGACGCAGTCTTATACTGAATCATAAAACAAAATAATACTAAATTAACTAATTTCCCAAACCCGTGTTAATTATTGGGTTTAGTAGCTTTCACCACACTGTTTATCGGTGGTTTTAGCGCAGCGCTTTCAAACTCTGCACTCTGATTGGTCAGAATGGGCAGCTGTCCCGCTACATCACTTACATGTGACTGGAATCTCTTCTTATCTGTCGTTTTCAGCTGCGAGCTGATTGGTTGATTGGTGAATTAGTTCAACTCTGTGGTTGCCATTCCCTCACTAACTCCTCACATATGGCTGTTATTCTGCTGCTTCTGTTAGGTTATTGTTGTGTTGTGCTGGTGGTCCTGATGGTGAGGAGATCATTGGTCTGTCCATCACTAATAAACTGATAGATTAAATTCTTCTTTATTCATTTGGTGTTGTCACTCCGCCCCTCTCAAAAGTGCGCTCTCTGGTGGAAGCTCCGCCCACTGACGTCATCGGTTCCCTTTGTGACTTTTGGTTCTAATTGAATAGTATTTAAGGATCGAGGTATGAATATATTTATATGGATTCTATAACAGCACATATAAACACACAACAGTGCAGAAAGTGTATTTATTCGTGTTATATTAATGTTATATTAATGTTAATGACTGTTTGTGTGTAAAGTGCTGATGAATGCAGTGGTGTGTCCGGGTCGTTTGGGGTTTTTATTTCGGATGGTGTGTGATTGAGGTTCTAGATCATGTTGCAGCAGGTGCTTCTCGCCGTTACGTTAATCTTTCTGACCTCAAACAAATATCTGTGTTGGCACGGCAACGGCTGAGCGAGACGCCGGCTGAGCCGTGTGAGAAACACGATTGTTCGTTCTTACAGGAACACAAAGAGCGTCGCACCACCACCAGGCTGAAGAACAGATCTCATGAAACCCGACCCCATCACAGTTTAATCCAAACATTTACACACACACACACACACACACACACACACCCTCGGGGCAAAGTGGAGACCGCAGAAGAGTTGGAGTGTCGTGTTTTCTGTAGTTTGTGTTATTTGATCCAGACTCTTCTATTTATATCGCTTTTATAATAGTTCTTGTCTTTATCCTTCACCTGCTTTATAATTTTCTGCAGATATTTTTAGGAAGTTTTGTCAAAATGAAAAGACACCAATCTTCCTGGTGTCCTTCATTCCAAAAACACCTGCTATCTAATCAGGCTTCCCAGGTCGATCCTGGCTGTATGGTGTTTCACCTTGTCTCTGTGGGGTTCCTCTGGGTTTTTTAGGTTTTCTCTGGATTTATCAGGTTGCCCTGGGTTTTTATGTTCCTCAAGGTTCCTCAGGGGTTTCCTGGGGTTTCTCACGGTTTTATAGGTTTCTTAGAGTTCACCTGGTTCCTCTGGGTTTTTCAGATTCCTCAGGGTTTCTCAGGTTCTTGGAGTTCACAAGGGTTCTTTAGGTTTCTTAGGGTTTTTGGTATTCCTCGGGTTATCTTAGGTTCTTTGAGTTCATCAGGGTTCCTTTGGGTACTTCAGGTTTCGCAGTGTTTGAGATGGATCGATTACTGAAGATCAGAAAATGGATAAATGTTCCAGAAGATTACACAGTGTATGTTCCTGCTCAGGTTGCTTATTTTATTCTGTGTTTTTTGTTTTTTTTAAATCTCCAGACGTTTCTGTCTCTGGTCTTTTTGTTTCTTCTGTTACCTCCATTGATTGATTGTTCATCAGTAACGTAAGCATGAGGAGAACCCTGGACTGGTTTTACCAACACGTTTCCTTTAATTACACGTGACCGAAAGAACACGTCAGGAAAAATGTTCATTAGCGTTACTTCACCTCTGTGAAGCGGGTGTGGAGAAGGAAGAGAAGGGAGGGGTAAAAATAGAACACTTTTCTCACACACACACACACACACACACACACAGACTTCTCTTCTGTCGTTTGTGCTTCATCACAGTAAATTAGTGTGTAAATTACAGGCGTTGTGTTTTAGTACTAATGTTTAGATGTGTGTGTGTGTGTGTGTGTGTGTGTGGCGTGACGAATCCCTCACCGGTCACATGACCCCATCGCTATAGCGACTCCCTGCCTATTGCAGTAAATGAACTGAGAAAACACATTGTGATGCTTGTTAGCGCCGCAGTATTCGTCATTAATCAGTGAGTTAACACGCTCTTGCCGTGATCTCCGTGAAGTGACGCGTGTCCTGGACACGTCCCACACGTCGTCTCGTCACACCTGCATTGTCTCAGGACTGTGTATAATTGCCCCGTGGCCGTCCCAGAGCTGCCACACAGGACTCCAGACTGACAAGCCTGCAGGGGAAATAACACACCTCTAACACACACACACACACACACACTAAGGGTTTTTTCCTCATACTCAGCGATTAGACTGTCCTTTCCTTGTTTTTGTCTTCGTTTGCGGTCACTAACAGTCTCCCAGCAGGAAAAACACTGTGGGAAATAAATTCTGTTCCGTCCGGAACACACGGGAGACTAAATCCCGCACCAATTAAAGCACTTCATTAATAATCATTAATAAACTGTTCTATAGTCAAAGTACTGCAATTAATAATCAAATCGGAGGTGCCACATCCGCCATGTTGATACTGATCACATGACATGTGACGTCACAGAAGCGTGATAATGTTTAAAGTTGGATGATTATAAACGGGTGAAATTTAACTTAAATGATTAATGTTTTTATTCTGAAGTGTTTAAAGTTATTATAGTGTTTATTGTACTTTAGATCATCCGGGAACTTTACACACACTGATTTACACATACTAATACAATGAAATGCGCTTTTTGTTCTATTCTATATAAACACCCTATATATATTCAAAGTCGGGTTTACCAAAGTTTATTAAAAGTTTAGGAGAAACACTTCTTCTCTTCTCTTTTCTTTTCTTTTCTTTTCTTCTTTCTCTTTTCTTTTCTTTTCTTTTCTTCTCTTTCTTTTCTTTTCTTTTCTTTTCTTGGATATACAGTCTTTAGTCGCTCTGTTTTTAATGACGTTGGCTAATGAGAGATCTTCGTTCTGATTGGCTGATGGAGCCGTCCGTCATTTGTGGGCGGAGTAGAGGCTTTGCAGCGCGTGGTAGTGTTGCGTGTCCGGGCTCGTGCTGTGGGTTAATTTTTCTGAGAGGAACGCGAGAAACTTCAGACGGAATTATTATTAATAAATTACTGTTTTATTCCAAACTAAAGGAAATAAAACAAAACATTAAAACGGACATTTCAAGAAATTTACCAGTTATTTCATTATTATTATTATTATTATTATTAATTCCCCCGGAGTTGCGGCAGAAACCGGTGAGTGAAGTTGTTGTTTGTTTATTAATTAATGCGTTTAAGATTAAACCTGAATTAAATTCGAGCTTTTGGATGTGTTTTTGCTGATTATTTCGGCTGTTTTGTTCTAAAAACGCAACGCGCGCGGGTTTTAAGCGCTTACTAATTGTTTTATTGGTGTTTGTATTTTTACGCGTTACTGGTTTTTGGACATTTTTTAAACGAGTTAAATGAATTAAAGTGTTTTTTTAAAGTGACGTGTTGGAAAAGAAACTCGGTGTTTTGGTCTTTGTGGCGTTTCGCTTGTTAAGCATTGTTACGCTCGAGCCGAGCGTGGGTGCGCGTGCACGTGTGTCTGTGCGCGTCCCCGTCAGGATGCCTATTAACACCTTTACCTGCTGAATTAAACTTTATTAACCCGGAGGGACCGCGAAAGAGAGAATATAATAAAGAATATTTTAAAGGAGAAAAACAAACAAACAAGTAGCAAAAACAGTAAGAAGAATAAATAATATAAATAAAGTGACTGGTAATTAGGCAGTACTGTAAGAACCGAACTGTGACGTGTATTGATGATTGATTGATTGATTGATTTTTGCACTAAAAAATGAAAATGTCTCAGCATTGAATCGTTTGAGTTGTAGCGTTTGATTGTGTTGGGGCTGAAGGATCTCCTGAGATGTTCAGTTCCACACCTGGTCAGTGTTTGGTTGGATGTTCTCTCCAGCACACGGTGTAGTGGAGGTGAAGTGTTGTTGAGGATTGGATGGAGATTCGACAGCATCTTTCTCTCGATAACAGCATGAACCGAGTCCAGCTCCATGCCGAGTACCGGGCCGGTCCTCCCGATCAGTTCCCCCACAGACCCCTGCTGAGAAGATCGGCTTTAATCCGATTACTAGAGTTTTTATCGGTTTAATGTGTTAATTTGTGTTCTTTTTTTCTATCACTCTACGGAATAATGTGGGAAAGTTGCAGGTTTTTGTCAGTAGCTGTATGATGATATTTACCCCTAAAAAAAAGCGTGTTTATTGTTCCTTAGTTTATAAAAACCCTCTGATTTCTTACGGAAACATTTATCAAACGTTCTGATTTCACATTTCAGTAACTGTTTATAAATTATTTACTTTTACTGATTTAAAGAGTCGATTAATCAGCGCTTTATTGGGATAATTAATCTGCACTTTTTCTGGCTTGTGTCATTTAAAAGTGACGTCTGTTATAACTGTTTATAGCTTGTGTGCTCTGAGCTTCAGTCTTGTGCCACAGCGCCACTCTGGTCAAACCGCGCTATTGCAGGATTTAATAGGTGGTCATATGGGATAAGAAATAATACCAGTATTTGACGACAGCGTTGAGTTTTTTGATGTGGACTCGGGTTTGAGGTTGTGATAATTGGTGACTGTGTTTTTGGGTAAAAAGTGTTAGCTCAGTGTTTACGGTGTTGGACTGCTAACTGGAAGATTGTCTGTTTAAATCCCAGCACCACCAATTTACCACTGCTCAGCTGTGTAAATGAGAGAAATAACTGTAAGTCTCTCCGGTTTAACGGCGTCTCCTAAACATCGTAAATGAACCGTAAATTTCGCTCTCGGAAAAAAAGGCGAATTTCCGCTCTGAGGTTTTGTGTTTTTCTGTGATTGTGGGGCGTTTATAATAAACACACTTAATGTTTGCTATTTTGACCTTTAGGTCCATCTGAAAAGTGTGTTTTTTTCCAGTTTTTAATCAGTTTATTAATTTCTTTACGCTTCAGTCAGCGGGACTCCGTCAGTATGTCCACTTGTATATTTGCAGGTCAGTGAAGTAGAAAAATGTGAGCAGTGTTAAAAATCACCTCCAGCAGGTAGGGATAAGACTAATCCCCTTCATCCTCCCGTCCTCCTCGTCCCCTTCATCCCCCCGTCCTCCTCGTCCTCGGTCTCTCTCTCTCTCTCAGTGGTGTTGAAGTAAAGCTGTGTGATGATTGGGCGGTTCTCTAATAGCAGGTTGCGGTGTCTGCTTTAACAATAACACAACCCCCCCTGGAAGTGTATGGAAACGCAGCAGACAGAGCAAACACACACACACACACTCTGTCTGCAGGAGCGAAGCCCAGACACGCCGTTAGGAAACTAAACACATCTGCAGTAAAGGGACACGCTGTTATTTAGTGCAGGTTTCTGTTTGGTGGACATTCCCGCTGGAGACACAGTGTGTAGGTTTTTCTTTGTTTTGGTCTGAGGACGTGGCCTCCGGATGAACGTTAGACCTTTTTCTCTTTTTTTATGACAGCAATTCAAAAATACGGTGGTTTTAACCACCACTGCCACCGCGGTGCTATTTCAGCACTCAAGTCCTAAAGACTGCTCTTCCTGTTGAGAACACGAATTTAAATAGCCACTTTATTTTTACCCCACGGTTCTGACACCACAGCGCTGCTGGAGGCTGATTTCACAGGTCTGTTCTCTGATGGGTCAGAAGGAGACTCCAGAGTCGAGGTTCTGTTCTCTGATTGGTTGGAAGGAGTCTCTAGATTCACAGTTCTGTTCTCTAATTGGTCAAAAGGAGATTCTAGATATGAGGTTCTGTTCTCTGATTGGTTAGCAGGGAGACTCTGTGTTTGGGGTTCTCTGATTGGTTAGCAGGGAGACTCTGTGTTTGGGGTACTGCTCTCTGATTGGTTAGCAGGGAGACTCTGTGTTTGGGGTTCTCTGATTGGTCAGTTGTCTGTTCCTTTCTATAAGTTCTGATATGATGATATTGGAATGTTATTGGTTCTATAGTGACTGATTGTTGACAGGAAGTGACGGAGTTTCTGGTTTGCAGTGTTTGGTGTTGTTCAGTGGGAAAACACTCGTACACACATTCGTTTTTGTGGACTTTATTATTTTTTTATGAACTCATCTTTTAGAGGTTTTACAGCTGCAGCCTTTCATTTCTGTTAATCAGTTTATTGTGGAAATAAACACACAATTTCACATTTCTGTGACCAGGAAAGATTTTATTTCTGTTCTTATGACGATCATTTTCATCTGTTTATTCAACCATAAATGTCCTTTTCATTTGTACTGAAATTCTCTCTTTTGCTCTCTCTCTCTCTCTCTCTGTCTCTCTCTTTCTGTCTCTCTCTCTCTCTTTCTGTCTCTCTCTTTCTCTCTCTCTCTCTTTCTGTCTCTCTCTTTCTCTCTCTCTCTCTTTCTGTCTCCCCTCTCCGTCTTTCTCTCTCTCTGTCTCTCTCTGTCTCTCTCTCTCTCTCTGTCTCTCTGTCCTCTGTCTCCTCTATCCTCTTTCTCTCTCTCTCTCTGTCTCTCTCTCTCTCTTTCTGTCTCTCTCTTTCTGTCTCTTTCTGTCTCTCTCTCTGTCTCTCTCTTTGATCTTTCTGTCTCTTCTGTCTTCTCCTGGCTTCTCCTCTCTTCGCTCTCTTTATCTCTCTCCTCCCTCTCCTTAGCTCTCTCGCTCTCTTTTGTCTCGTCTCTCCTCTCTCTCTCTCTCTTTCTCTCTTTCTTCTTTAGTCTCTCTCTCTCTCTCTGTCTCTTGCATTCCTCACAGTCTCTATTCTTTCTCTCTTTCTTGCACTCTTTTTCTCTTTCTGCTTTCGCGCTTCCTCCTCCGCGCTCTCTCTCTTGCACTCTCTCTCTCTCTCTCTCTCTCTCTTACTTTCTTTCTCTCGAGGACCAGTGCATCCAAAGAATAAAGGGAAAAGTTAATAAATGCCACATAGGATAAAATATAACTGTCCCGTATGTCAGTTTATCCTCAGGGATTTTTCCTCTGTTACATTCCTGTCTGTTTTATTTAGGGTAGGATTATATTTATCTCTGGTTGGAGAGAGTTGTGTGTGTGTGTGTGTGTGTGTGTGTGTGTGTGTGTGTGTGTGTGTGTGTCAGAAGCTATATAAAGCAGGTAAGCATGTAGACTGGTGTGGAAAAAGTCCAGCAGCAAACCGACGAAAAAATGAGCGTTGTGGACGACTTCCTCTTCCTGTTCCCACAGCCGGACACAGGACAGATAAATCAAAGCTTTAATACTTTATTTCCTGTTCCTATGTACATTATAGCAGCTATAAGCACTCAGAAGCTGCTTTATTAAACGTTAATAAGCCCAAATAAGTCATTTTATTGAGAAACTCTACTTTTATAACCGTTAGATAAACGTTTTTAATTCGTTTGGAGAAGCGTTCGCCGTCCACGTCACATGTTATTATAGTGACTAGAGACAGACAGCATTAATCGCTGAGGGATAATTGATCCTTAACAATCTTGTCTATCATTATTAAGCCCCGCCCCAAATTTAAGGATTACATCATCAAACACACACCACCTTTTCTTATTTAATGGCCGTATGTGATGTGATTGAATGTTCGTCCTCTGTAGCAGCATTAGAGCATTAATACAATAAGTGTGTGTCATGTCTTTGACTGGCAGTGTGACACTATTGTAGTAAATTAAGATGAAAAGCAGAATCAACCGCTAATAAACCATTACAGAGAGAGACACACCGAGAGACACCGAGAGAGAGAGAGAGAGAGAGAGAGAGACACAGAGAGAGAGAGAGAGAGAGAGAGAGAGAGAGAGAGAGAGAGACACAGAGAGAGAGAGAGACACAGAGAGAGAGAGAGAGACACAGAGAGAGAGAGAGAGACACAGAGAGAGAGAGAGAGAAGAGAGACCGAGAGAGAGAGAGAGAGACCGAGAGAGAAAGAGAGAGAACCGAGAGAAAGAGAGAGACCGAGAGAGAAAGAGAGAGCCGAGAGAGAAAGAGAGAGACCGAGAGAGAAAGAGAGAGAACCGAGAGAGAAAGAGAGAGACCGAGAGAGAGAGAGACCAAAGGAGAGACCGAGAGAGAGAGAGAGAGAGAGAGAGACCCGATAGACACCGAGAGAGAGAGAGACACCGAGAAGAGAGAGAAACACCGAGAGAGAGAGAGAGACAAACCGACAGAGAGAGAGAGAGAGACACACCGAGAGAGAGAGACACCGAGAGAGAGATAGACCCCGAGGGAGAGACACAACTCGAGGGAGAGACACACCCGAGACAGACACGAGAGAGACCAGAGACACACCACAGACACACCGAGAGAGAGAGAAGAGGAACAACCGAGAGAGAGAGAGAGAGAGAGACACACGAGAGAGAGAGAGAGACACCGAGAGAGAGAGAGACAAACCGAGAGAGAGAGACAACCGAGAGAGAGAGAGACACCGAGAGAGACACCGAGAGAGACACAAAACCGAGAGAGACACAAAAGAGAGAGAGAGAGAGAGGAGAACGAGAGAGGAGAGAGAGAGAGAGAGACACCGAGAAGAACCGAGAGAGAGAGAGAGGACACGAGAGAGAGAGACACACCGAGGGGGAGAGGACACACCGAGGAGAGACACACCGAGGGAGAGAGAGAGAGACACAGAGAGAGAGAGAGAACCGATAGAGAGAGAGAGAGAGACACACCGAGAGAGAGAGAGACACATTAGGCAGAGCGAGAGAGAGAGAGAGAGACCGAGAGGAGTGGCAACGAGAGAGACACCGAGAGTAGAGAGGACACAACGAGAGAGAGAGACGCACAGAGAGAGAGAGAGGACACAACCCGAGAGAAGAAGACCGAGAGAGACAGACTGTGTGTGTGAGAGAGAGAGACAGACGTGTGTGTGTGTGTGTGTGTGTGAGAGAGAGACAGACAGAGAGAGAGATAGAGAGCAGACGGAGGTGTGCGGTTTGTCGTGTGTGTTGGGTCGTCACCTCTAAAACTGCGCCAAATCAGAAGCCTCAGTATGATTGATGTTCGTTCGTTTATCGGTTCACGTCTCGTCTCTGCTTCACCTCATCGGATTAAATGGAGAGACGCATTAGATCAGCGTCCGTCTCTCAGATGTCCTCATGTCCGAATCACACAGATTATTTCCCTCTTCACCCTTTATTGTGTCCTTCAGACAAATTATTCCTGGTCTCGAGTCTGTTCAAGCTGTGGTGTGTGTGTGTGTGTGTGTGTGTAAGAGTGTGTTATTGACTGAGAACATGTCTGTGTGTACATGGACCTCAGCGCTTCATCTGCAAGTCCACCTTCACACTCCACAGCGAGAGCGTCTCACTCTGACCAGAAACGAATAACCTCTCGCATGAGACTCAGGCTGTTACCATGGCGACACTCGGGTCAGTTCCAGCTGGTGTCTCATGTAAACGGTTCCGGAGGCGTTTGCGCAGTTGCGCAGTCGCGCAGTCTTTTGTCCAAATGTGAGTGAGGCTTAGATTTAAACTCTAATGCGAGTAAATAAAGATTAATGAGGCTCACGTTTTTTCTGCTCGATCGATAAACTGATCACCAGTCGAAGCTGTGATTGATGTGGTCGAGTCCAGCTGTCTCACACACACACACGCACACACACACACACGTGTTAATCAGAAGTGCACACACAGCTGGGGCTGAGATCCTGACCCACGCTCGGGACTGGTAGAGGAAACCCTTCTCCGTGTCTCACTGAGTTCCTGATGCGTTAAAAACAACCAGCGCTAATTAAAATCAGCAAAAATCACCCGTCACTCCACCTCTCAGACCGGCGGAACCCGCAGGCACCTGTGACACGCCGATAAAACTATCCACAGCCTGTTAATTACACTCTTAGTCACTGTTAACGCTGCCTTATGATTGGACGAGGTTTAGCGAATATTGAGTCGACTCTCACCTGTTAAAAAACGTTTTTATGAATTGTTTATGAATGAGGGATGTACAGGAACCTCCTCCGTGTATCTTTATCGAGACGTTTACAGTTCCATACAAATCAGACTTATCGATGTCGGGGGAGGGGCGAGGGGGCTGGGGGGGGGGGGGGGTCAGTGACATCATAATCTCAACACCAAAAACAGAATCGTTTGAAATAATTCAATTAAATGGTCACTTCGGAAAATTCCAATTCCAGCACAACAAAGGGCCTGCAGTGTGTGTGTGTGTGTGTGTGTGTGTGTGTGTGTGTGTGTGTGTGTGTGTGTGTGTGTGTGTGTGTGTATGAAGTGTAAGACAGGGTGGGATAGTGCTGACCCGTGACCTCTAAAGGCGAGCACACACTGAAACGTGGACTTCATGAGAAACTGCCCGCGGAGACGTTTTGCTGTAAATGGCGTTAATGTCTGAAGCGGTGGAGACGTTAGCGCATGATCAGCGCTCGGATTTATACTCGGATTACAGCTTCAGACTATCAGAACAAAAGGTACTGCCCGTCCGGTTCCTGATTGGGTTCCAGTTCTGGTGGAAAAGCGACAGTGGGAGAACCTGTACACTTTTAACATCGGACTCTGAAACCCTCGTGGGAATTAGATTTTATTATTGCATGTGAGGCGTATCGGAGCTCCTGAGTCTGAGAAGCACAGCAGTGTGTGTGTGTGTGTGTGTGTGAGGGAGAGAGAAAGCCAGCAATAGTGAAAGAGAGAGAGAGAGTGACAGACAGACAGTGAAAGTGTTCCAGCTTCTCACTTTCATTCCACCTTTAACCTTTTGACTCGAGTTACAGCTTCCTGTCCTCGGGCTGTTTTTAGTCTCTGTTCCCAAGTGTCTGGACATCAGACTAAAAGGGAATCGACCACAAGACCTCTGTCTCAGTCTGTAATGCCTATAAAACACTTCTCTGTCCAGCTGCACGTCCGTCTGTCCTCATGTCCTTCAGATACCCAGTGTTTGTCTCTGCTCGCTGTGTCTCTCTGTGTCTCAGCGTTATAATCAGCACTTTTGTTAGAATCCCCCAAAACACCAGAAAGACAAGTGTTTGTGTTGTTTTTTTAGCGGTGACCATCTGTTAGATTATCAACTCGTAAAGTTATATAAACACATATGCTAAATGTGTTAGCCTCAAACACACACACACACACACACACACACACAAGGGCTGGGCGTTATTTCTGTAAATATCAGGAGTTTTCATTAGTCTGCGGAAAATATTTTTATTTGTTTAAAGAAACCAAAAAAACAGAAAAGAGAAAAAACACGTTGACGTCGTCATGACAACAAAACACTGCAGGTGTGAAAGTGTGTGTAAAAAGCTTAAGCATTTGGTTGTGCTTTAAAGCAACGTGCGAAAGTGCGAACGTTCACGCGGTGCTAGTGCTAGCAGGTGTGTGTGTGTGTGTGTGTGTGTTTAAAGACCGTCATAGTCTTTCTCATTAAGTGTCTGTTGTGTGAACAGCCAGAATGTTGTGAAATTTTCCAAAGGTTCCCGCGGTGTTAGAGCGTAGCGTCTGCTCTGTGTGTGTGTGTGTGTGTGTGTGTGTGTGTGTGTGTGTGTGTGTGTGTGTGTGTGTGTGTGTGTGTGTGTGTGTTTTCTTGGAGTTGTTGCAGGGAAATATAAACAGCCGTCTGATTGACTGAACCTGAAAGAGAAATATATTATTATTATTAAACATATGAAAGTCTGGGGGTTTTTTGTCCCTCACTGAAAGACTTGGGGGGGGCTGTCTGATACTATAATATTGATATTGATATCAATAATCACTTCTCTGATAATCGGGTCTGTAACCAGCAGCTGACTGGACGCCTAAAACTCTTATTGTACCGCTCTCGTGTCCTGTCTGTATTAAATAATAGAAATATTAAACTTAATGGCTTTTTGTTCAAGACTCTGTGTGTGTGTGTGTGTGTGTGTGTAAGCTGCTCCTCACCAGTTGTGAATGATAAAGTGTCTGATCTCTAACCCGTCTCTCCAGCATTGTCTGATTGTAATGGCGCTCTAATGCGACAGCTTGAACCAGTCTTATTCAATTTAGGACTAGATAACATGGTTAACACACCCACCCACCCACACACACACACACACACACACACACAGAGGGGAAGGGGGGGTTACATTTGGTCCAAGCAGACCGTCTCCAGACAGTGTTTTAATATTTAATCGCTGTTTAAACAGTTAATGGTGTGTGTTAGCGTTTAGATTACTCTCGTTACAGCTGACTGTGATGTTGGAATGGAGGTTTGAGATTAGATCAGATCAGACTTTTAGCAGAATGCTGATTAGACTGATGAATGATGACATGAAGACCAAACACTGGAAGAAGGAGAAGAAGAATAAAGCAGCGTCGTTGTTATGCTAACGCTTTACTAGAAATTTGGTAGTTGAACATATTAAGAGGCCGTTTGTGGCTTTTTGTCTCCAGAACCGATTAGTGTGTGTTCTGTTGTTCTGCAGAGCTTTAATGGTGTGTTAGGAGCTGCAGATCAAATCTTCTTAACACAATGCTCGTTTATTAGTCGGCTCCTTGCAGAACCTAATTAAGCCCAGAGAGTGCAGCTGTGTGACCTCAAACCCCGGACTAATCCCACCAGTGCTGCTCGAAACTTACGCAACACTTTACACTGCGCTAATGAGCTTACACTTGTTAAACCTCAGTGTGTGTGTGTGTGAGAGAGAGAGAGAGAATGTACTGCTCTGTTCATGTGTTTTTGCTGCAGTTTGAATGAACTTTCTGTTGGACTTTAGGATTGAATCTGTGCAGTCAGGACAGATGGTGGTTCTGTATCTCACTATGTTCTGTATCTCACTCTCTCACTGCTGCCTTCTCGTTCTCTCTGTTTTTCCCGTGGAAGACTTTTAAAAGCTGTCCTCAGACTTTGAGAAATATTGTTCAGCTGTTTACCAACAAAACCACAAGGTAACGTCTCAAGCGCAGTATTTTTTAGGTGGTCTTGTTAAGCGTCCACACTGGGAATTGGACATGTTAAGGTTAAAGGTTAAAGTTCTTCAGCTTTAAGTGCTAAAGGAAAGTGAGAGCTCACTATTCTCAGCACAACCTCCATACAAAAAAGGTGCAGTAGCTGTCATGTTTGCCCCGAAGGAGCCAGAAGACCATTGAGGAAAAGGCTGTCCCTCAACACCCTGTCCCTGTGGAGCGTGGATTTCAGCCAAGGACTCGTACGGTTGTGAAGTTCTATAGACCGGATGTGATGGAAGCCTTGTTTGCCCACTCGGTTCTGAAGAGCCCCATGTTAGACTGATCCACATGAACTTTTTGGTGGGTCTGGATCAGCTTCAGTCTGCTTTCTCAGCATATCAGTAATCTGGGAGTGGTGTGTATCCCATAGTGGGGTAGCGAACTAACGCTGTTAATGAGATCTGAACTTTAGGTTAGTAACGTAGCCCCAGTTCTCTGATAACAGGAAGCTGATTCACAGTATTGCCCAGCTGTCTGTCCCACACGGAGAAGAGCTCCCTTTCCATCTATACTCATTCCCTCTTCTCTCTATTCTCTATTTTTCCCTTCTCTCGTCCTCTCGCTCGCTTTTCTCCTTTTGCTTCATCTCACTTTCTTTTTTATCTCCTTCCCTCTCCCTTCTTCTCTCTCTCTCTCTCTCTCTCTCTCTCTCTCAGACTTTCCCCTCTCCAAGCTATGAAGAGTCACACAGATTTACCACCAGGGTGGGAGTTTCCACGTGTGTGTGTGTGTGTGTGTGTGTGTGAGTCAGCGCCCAGTCTAACTTTGTCCCTCAGAGAGCTGTTTTTGTCCTTATCATGAGTTAGTGAGTTGGATTTCTCCTGCTGGTGCTTTAGAGCCCGTTACACTGAAGCTTTTCAGGTGAGAAAACATGGAGTTATTGTGTTCTCCGCTCTTTTTATCGCCTTTGTTTGCTGTGTTTATGAGCTAAAGAGGCAGATGTTGAAGGAAGAGAAGTCCTGTGTGGCTTTTTGATTGCAGCTTGCAGGTGTGTGTGTAGACACGTGTGGAGTTCGGAGATGTTTATTGATTTATGATCTTCAGTGAATGACTTTTCAGTTGAGTTTATTGTTTGATTCACTGAACGAATGCGCTTTGTGTTATTATTCCAGCATTTCTGCCACTTTGTGTAGTTTTATTATCACCAGGCGGCCGTTTGAGTGTCTGCCAGGACCATGAATCTCAGAGCAGAATACAGGAGCGTGTCAGGACAACAGCGCTGAGTCGGACTGTTAGTATGCACCATCATCGGTGTCTTAGTGAAGCTGAGTAAAGTTTAAAATCAGTTCCTTGATGTCATGTTGTTGCCAGGTTGTTGCTATGGTACTCGTGGGGGTTACTATAATTTTACTAGATTGTCACTGCAGGCTTCCTGGGTGGTTTGAGTAGTTTCCATGCCAAATGAGTCCTTTTGTTAAGTGTTTGCTTTGATATCTTAAGCGGTTACTGAATATAGTTATAGCTATACTGTTCCAGGTGGTTGCTATGGTGTTGCTAGGGGCTCGAAACATGGTTGCTGAGGTAGTCCAGTTGGTTGCTGTGGTGGTGTTAGGTGCTCAGGTACATGGTTGCTGAGGTAGTCCAGTTGGTTGCTGTGGTGGTGTTAGGTGCTCAGGTACATGGTTGCTGAGGTAGTCCAGTTGGTTGCTGTGGTGGTGTTAGGTGCTCAGGTACATGGTTGCTGAGGTAGTCCAGTTGGTTGGCTGTGTGTTAGGTTCAGGTACATGGTTGCTGAGGTAGTCCAGTTGGTTGCTGTGGTGGTGTTAGGTGCTCAGGTACATGGTTGCTGTAATTTTCCATTAGGTTGCTAGGGTGTAGGGTGGGGTCCATACATAGTTGCTGTAGTATTTCAGGTGGTTGCTGTGGTGTTTCTAGGGGTAGATACATGGTTCCTGTGGTTGCAAGTGTTTTTCCAGGTGTTTGATACATAGTTGCTGTGGTGTTCCATGTGGTTGCAGTGGTGTTTCTGGGTGATAAAGACATTTTTGCCATGATATTCTGGAGTGGTTGCTGTGGTGTTTTCTACTGGGTCAGCCTGCTGGTAGCTGAGGTTTTTAGTTGGTCAGTACATATCTGCTGTAATTTTCTAGGTGGTTGCAGTGGTGTTGCTGGGTGTTTGATCCATCGTTGCTGTATAGTCCAGGTGTTTTGTGGTATTCCATTGTTCCATGTTTGTCCTGGGTGTTTGCCCCATGGTTGCTTGTGATAGTCCAGGTGGTTGCTGTGGTATTCCAGGTGGTTGCAGTGGTGTTCCTGGGTGGTTGCCCCAGGGTTGCTGTGATAGCCCAGGTGGTTGTTATAATAATGTTAGTTGCTGCTGTCATATTGCAGGTGGTTGTTAGGGTGCCGATCATCCTGTTTTTTCATGCTTTGAAACTCTCCATCTGTGTAAAAAAGCCTCTAAACCCAGAGATTCCCTCAGTGCCAGATCTTTTTTTGGTCAGGAAGTACACTGCAGACTGAGAGGTTTGTAATTGTGAGGTTCTTCTTAGTGCTCTGGTAGTGCAGATCTCTTCATTAGATACAAGCTCGACTGAGTCACTCTGGCTTTATGCTTTGGTGGAAACACGTGGAGAGCTGTTTGAGTCATTCACCTTCTCCACGGAACCAATGGACAAACTAGCACTTTGCTCTGTTTGCTCATGCCTGCGTCTCTACGGAGACAAAATAAAAATATCAAATTATTCTAGATTTCTATTTTAACTGTGAGTGCTGGTGACGGTGTCTCTGCAGCAGACAGTGGAGCTGTGTTTTCATTTGGACATTAACAAGTTATTCCTCTCGCACACATACACACACACACTTCCCCATCCACAGCCGCACCTTAGACACTGAAGCTTACTCAGGGATGTCTCCTACAACTCGAGTGAGCATTTAAAGATTAACTGGTGGACCGCAATGATGTCCAGCCCACACAAAATTCTCTGTCTGTCTGTCTTGGTTAATGTAACTGATTTTGTCTACTTCCTGCCTGTCTCTCTCTCTCTCTCCTGTCTCTCCTCTCTCCTCTCTCTCTCTCTCTCTCTCTCTCTCTCTCTCTCGTGTCTCTCTCTGTCTTTCTGTGTGATGTGTCTGTATGTCAGTCCTGATGTTCCTCTGATCGTGTCCTAGGGTTTTCCACAGTCAGGTGTTTGAGCTGCTGTAAGACTAATTTGCCTTTTAAACCTCATGCAAATGCATCTGTCCTCTCTAAAGTAACCCCCTGTTTATAAACAAAAACAATCATTTCTCTATTTTGTTAGTAATGAAAGAACTTCTACAAGCGTTTCCTTGCCATGGTTTCTTTCTGTCCTCTGGCTGCTGACTGGCTTAGCAACACAGACCAGAGGAAAAAATGCTCTGGAGTTTAAAAATAAACAGCAAGCGAAATAAAGGAAGCTTTCAAAAATTTCCCAACCGTCGGGGTGGGACATGAATGACACCTGCGGATGCAACAGTCAAAGCTTAAAATGGAAAACTGGCGGTTGAATAAACCTGCTGCTGAATTTGAAGTAAAGCGATGGAGAATGTGTAGGATGGAGAATGTGTAGGATGGAGAATGTGTAGGATGGAGAATGTGTAGAATGGAGATGTAGATGAATGGAAATGGTGTAGGATGGATTGTGTAGGATGGAGATTGTGTAGGATGGAGATTGTGTAGGATGGAGATGGTGGAATGGAGAATGTGTAGGATGGAGAATGTGTAGGATGGAGAATGTGTAGGAATAACGAGGTGTTCATGCTGCAGAAATGCTTTTATCTCTAAATCAGTTTTAATTATCTTTTCTTATCCAACAGACCAATTTGGTGGATTGCTAGCTGACCAAAAGGCGATGATGACTGCGGGGCTCTAACACTGTGGTGCTCTTGATCTGTCCTGATTACTAAATCTGGTATGTTTTCTGAATGGTGGACTTTTCACTCTCTCCCTGTCTCTGTGTCTTTTTCTCTCTCCCTGCGTTCCATTAAATCGTTTGTCACGCTTTGTTCCACAGCCGGCTTGTAACGAATCTTAAATCAAAGCTAATCAAAATCAAAGCTAATTTAAAGGCATGTCAATTTCATTTCAATCTCGGGATGATTTCTAGTGACTGTTGATGAGTGCAGTGTTTCTGATGGGATCTCTGCATTCCAGGTCAGAGATGGGAAACTCAGAGAGCCAGTTTCAGACCCAGGGATCTCGAAGCAGTAGCTTCACACTCTCAAACAGACAAGAGCCCTATCCAGTTAGGTGTCGTACTTTCAAAGAAGACAGTTTGACCCCTCATTGTCGCTGGAGGACTGGATCCAGTTTGAAATCCAAGGCAGAGAAGCGTTGCGGTTTGTCGCAGCACAGGGCCAACCAGTCGTCCTTGTTAAGGCATTGTGACTACATTACTAAAGGAGGGGAAGGAAAGAGAAATATCAGCGCCCAGTGGAACAACGGACACTTTGAGGAAAACAGGCGGGATTGTAACGGTCATGCATTAAATGGCTACAAGACCCCTGAGAGGAAGCCGAAATTAGAGGATTTGGATGATCACAGCAGCCCAAAAGTCGTGATCAAGAGCGACGGCAGCGTTCGGGTCGAGTTCAGTCACATGTCTAAAAACTCAACACTCCCGGATGAGAACGGAGGTTCCGTCCAGCTGCTGAAGTTTTCCCCCACATCACACTCCGTGTCCACCCCTGAGTCTGCCCTGGTACAGAACAGCCCTATCAACAGGACCAGCAAGAGAAACTCGCTGAGCTCAGAAGGCAGCTGGTACGACTCACCCTGGGGGCCCGGAATCGAGTTGAACTACGACGGCGTCTGCGCCCTGCCCAACAGGCTATCGGAAACGCTTCCCTCTGTACGCATCGAGTACTTCGACGAGCCATGCATTCCGCGTCTACTTTACCGGGACCCTGTCATGGCTGCCACTTTTTCCACTGCTGAAGATCTAAAGCTTGCAAATGAGCTGTCTTTTAAACACAGGACTCCGTTTCTGCATGTGATGGAGGAACCTGTTTTAGCAGAGTCCTCTGGGGCAAGGCAGTACTCTTCATACACTTTACCGTGCCCCCAAACCAAACCGACCGCCGAGAACTCTGGAAAGAAGGAAATCATCAAAAACAGGATGAGGCGTTTTAGTGACTGGACCGGGAGCTTAACCAGAAACGGAAGAAGAAGTCAAAGGTAAGATCAGGTTTGCTAAAACATTTTCTCAATAGCAGCACCTCTGATGGGGTACTTATTTTATTTTACATTTTACAACTCGGACAGTGTAAGAGTTAGCTTTTTAACACTTTGCTGTGGAATAAGAGGAACAAAACGCATCAGAACCTGTTAAATGGTGAAACTTTGTTGTGGGAACTGCTCCACATTCGATAATTTCCTATAACACCATGACACGTTTTATTTCATTCATATGTTCTTGTGCCCAAATCATATTCTGTTCATGACGGTTGTTCAGATTTTCACGTAAACCTTAGAGTAGAGTAGAGTAAAGGAGGTCAAGCTGACCTGATGTCTGCGCAGCATCGCAGTCACGCTTCTTTTTGTCCCATGTGGTGAAGAATATTGCTTCTCACACTGTCCCAGCTGTCGGTTAGAAGGACGCCACCCGGCGCTTCTGAATAAATCTTAAACGCGGGGTTACAGACCCATAAATGCCAGGATGAGCTCTGAACACACAACACTTTCGCTTTTGAGTCTGGATTTTACAGAAAGAATGATATGGATCTGCAGCTGCTTTGTATAAACTCTGTCTAACAGTCAGGTTGGTGCTCAGAGTCTGTGTGTGAAGAGCATCAGGTGCTTCAGCTTGGTGAGTACAGCTGTCGCGATTATTGAATTGTCAAGGACGTCATTGCGATTATGACGATTTATTGTCTGTTTTTGCCTTTAGTGTTTCATTGTTTGTGAAAGTTAATTAAGCATTAAAAAAAAAGCGACGCAAAGTGTTTTATAATCGTTCCAATCTGTGCCTTATTAACGCTCGACTGTAAATATTTTATTATAGATAAATAGAATTTAAGGAAATTCCTTTGTGCCTTTGTGCAGGAATCTGTTGGCAAATTATTGATACTCCCTCGCATTACACAGTATATTAATCACGAGTCTAACACTGCTAAAACTGTCCTGTCAGTGGTGTCAGGACACCAACTCAGTGTCGGTGGTCCTGGTAGAAAACAGTGGTGTTTAGCAACATATGAATTCGCTAATACTTCATGCAGCTGCGTTATGGGGCGCTGGTGATGTTGCGTTGTTAAAGCGGCGACCCTGACACTCCGACTTTCACATCACGCCGCCCCACTCACTCACTCACTCACTCTGGCTGAGAGTAGGGGGCTGAATGTACTACAGCTCCCCCTAGTGGCTATTAAAAGTGTGCTATAATTGTGGTCGGATTTAACGATCGCGGTTAGGGCAAATTATTGCCACCGTGTGATTATTTAATAATTGTGACAACCTCAATGGTGAGATGTTTCCATGGGTCACACGTTAGTTTTCCTGTTGGCGAACCGTGGCCTCTTTTTCCACAATTAACTCAAAAACACGTAACGGGAATTTACCACTTTTGTTATTCTCATGTGGGGAAATGAAGGGCATAGCGGAGTATTAATGTGTGGTTGTGTTTTGTTTTTTAAGTAAGAGTGTTAAAGCTATAGTAGTGTTTGCTGTTCTGGTGTATGACTCAGTTTTCCAGTATTATACTTTAAAATAGTTTGCAGAAGTTTTAGCAGTGTTAGACTAGTGATTAATATACCGTGTAATGCGAGGGGGTATCAATAAACAGATTCCTGCACAAAGGCATACATGTCTTTTTGATACCTTCCTATTATGCATCATTTTTTTTTAGTTATTTATTAGCTAAGTATTAGCTTAGTACCTTTACAGAGGTTCTCTGAGGCTCTCATTACTCCAGCAGCTTCGTGCTGTTTCTACCTGCTCTGACACCCTTTGGCATGCTTAGAATTATAGCCTGCTCCCTGGCGTTACCCTGCAGCTGGGGCACAGGCGTCGTCTGGCTACGGAACGGATCAGCGATCTGAAGGGGCATCGATACGCTCTCCTGTAATTACACACAGCTGCTGTAGTGAGTGAGGCTTTAAAGAGGAGATGTGGGGAAGGGCATTCTGCCTGCTCAAGGTTGCCTTTGAAGTGCACTTCTTTTTCACTCAATCAGCGCTTCATTTCCATACAGATTGTTTACATAAAACATAAGTTCTGTATGTTAGCCACTTTATCTGATTGATTTAATTCAATAGTGGAGCAGTAGATGAACAGACTGATTTTCTTAACACCACAGCAGATATGTAGTGAAATCTCTTACACGTGACTAGATATTCCTAAGTCTCCATCAACACAGGAAACTAGCTAACATGTGGTTATTGTATTACAATAGCTAGGAAATGTAAACCCAGGATTGGAGTTAGATAACAGGTTTGAGTCACTGTGTATGTCTTGAAAAGAAGATTCTTTAAGTATTTTTAAAATTACTCTTAACTACAGCTCATATAGAACCCTAGAGTCACGACGGTTAATTTACATCACTATATCTACCTTCTCTCACCCAGGAGTTGAGGTATAAGGATTCCATCGATTGTTTTGACAGCGGTATAGATGGACTGACTGCCGACACCAGCTCTCCTTCTCAGGTGTCCAGCCTGTTGGGGTACCACAAGGTTCAGTGTCGGGGTCGCTCCCAGTCCCAGGTGCTGCCATCCTGCAGCGGCGGCTCTTTCAGTGCCCTTCACCCGGCCACAGATGGTCTGCGGCAGAACATCTATGACAACTTCATGCGGGAGCTGGAGACAAGCCAGACAACGACAGGAAGCGGCGAGAGGAGAGGCGAGAACTCTGCAGAGGACACTGAGAGCAGCAGCCAGGAGACGGTGGGCTCGCTGGAACAGCTAGACCTTCTGTGTGAGAAGGAACAGGACGTGGTCCGAAGAGCCGGCTGGTTGACCTTTAAACCGCTGCTCACACTGCACAAAGACCGTAAGCTGGAATTGGTTGCCAGGCGCAAGTGGAAACAGTACTGGGTGACTCTTAAAGGTAAATTAGCCTTTGTTCACTTCTGTTCTTTGGTTCCTACATGATTTCTGCTGGCCTCCTTTTTACAGGATAAAAAAAAAAATCAAGATCCTCCTTTTGAAATTTCAGTGCATTCCTATAAATGATTTCCCACTGGGACCCACTGGCTGTTCATATTCTATTGTTGATGGTTAACAGCAATCCTGGTTTTCTTTTCCAGGCTGCACTCTCCTGTTTTACGAGACCTATGGCAAAGGTTCTCCAGAGCAGGAGGCTTCACCCAGCTATGCTCTGCTCGCTGAAGACGGAATTGTCCAGGCCGTCCCCGAACACCCGAAGAAGGAGAACGTGTTCTGCCTCAGCAACGCCTTCGGTGATGTCTACCTCTTTCAGGTGGGTTAATAGTGAGAGGAGGGAAGTCTGAATCAGCTCTGTGGACCATCACATCTCACCTCCCTGCAGCTATAGACAGTTATTTATTTATTAAGCTTTATTTTGTACTTGTTCCATCATATCCGAGACTGTATTTTCACTCTGCTGTGACACTGAGGAATGTCCTCACATGAATCAGGTTCTGTAACTACGCTGTATGGTGTGAGTTGTTGTTTGTTTTTTTTTTCATTTAACTGTGTCACGTGGAACCCTAAAAAGGTTTGTGGTAGAACCAAAAAAACCCATTGAGAAAATACTAGTTTGTCACAGGTTCTTCTTTAAAACAAGCCTTTAACTATAGCCCTTTTTTCGGCGTTCTTCCGAGCCACAGCATTGGAACTCTGCCTACATGGGTCCTGTGGAATGCCGGGAATGTGAAACGCTCATGCGGAACAAAAGTCCAGCCAGCTGTCATGAAACACTCTGTTCACACATCAGCCTAGAAATCTGTGGGTTTTTTCTTCTATTCCATCTCTGTAGAAGCAGCAGAGCAGAAGAGCTGGTTCACTGTTCTCCACAGAGTTCACTCAGGGTTCTAACACTTGTGCATGACATGTTCTCTGGTGTCAAGTCTCTATTGTAACTGGCGGTTAACTGATCGATTCTCAGATATTAACGTAAACCTACTCCTGACAGAACATCAGTTCTTAAACTAGGTTCTCAGCCTACATTGACATTTTTTGGGGTTCTTGACATGATGATGAAGTACTTTTCTACACTTTGGAGAAAGTTCCTGTAGGGTTGTTTGGATATTTAAAGGGTTCTCGGTTCTAATCAGAATCTCTGGTTAAATGTAAAACCTTTATGGGTCCATGCAGAAAGACAGTTAGACATTTTAAGGGTTCTAAATTGGAACCATTGTGTATTCTTTATCTCGGGTGTTTGCTCTGAAATGTCGTCCTATAATAGTAGCAAAAATGGTTCTTCACAGGCAGTGATGGAAGTACTGGAGTGCTGAAAAGTTCTACTAAAGTAAAAGTTTTGCTATTTATAGTATTTGGTCTAGTTTTTTTCTGTGGAATTTACGTTTGGTATCTAAAGTTTGGTTGGTTTTTTTTGCCTGATTTAAATCAATCAATAAACAATAATCAATCATCAGAAACAGAATCGCGATCAATCGAATGATGCCCAAAGAACTGAATGGCTGAATGTTAGAAGCCACAGAAATGTATTTATGAAGCAACAGTTAACTCTCTCAGCTCAGTGTTTAACCTGTGAAACTACTGTAATATAATCAGTCGCACAACAGGAGCTTCACACCGTGTAAACAAACCGATTCATAGATTTTTCTGTGTTTTGGTTAAAATTGAATTGTTTATTTTTAAACTGAAATAGAAACACCACAATTTAATTATACTCCAAACATTAGAAAAAACTAGGAACATCTACTCAAGTGTAGTATTAAAAGTAATTGTAATCGGTTGATTGCACCACCGCTTAGGGGTTCCTTCAGTAGATATCACAGTGGTGTTCTGTGCACTCTCTTTAGGCCACCAGCCAAACGGATTTGGAGAATTGGGTGACCGCAATCCATTCGGCCAGCGCGTCTCTCTTCGCTAAACGCCACGGCAAGGAGGACACGCCGCTCCTGCTCCGGGGACAGATCCGCAGCCTACTGCAGAAGATCGACATGGACGGAAAGATGAAGAAGATGGCAGAGCTCCAGATGTCCATCGTAACTGATTCCAAAAGCAGGAAGGCCATCGAGAACCAGGTGAAAGAGCGCCCAAGCGTGGCATTAATGTGGCGGGACTACAGCGGGAATGATGAAACATGAGCTAGACGAATTAGATTTGTGCATCTCAGCATCTCGTCTAGAACTTGTATTAACATTAAAAGGGTTCTGTGTGAAACCTGTGTGAGACGGATCTTTCTCAGTTCTCAGCTCATCTAAACTGATAAACTTCAGTGCTGTGATGTTAGCTGGAATGTAGCTGCTCCCAGCTTCTTGGCCTTGCTTATTGCCCCAGTGCAGGGGTCAGGTGGAGGTCAGAGGGCAGAGATCCACAGGCTTATCCTGGGTGAGGGGGGTACCAGGCAGTGTATGAGGAATTTAGGGAGGGGGTGAGAGGTTAACCTCATCTCAGAAGCTGCATTGCTTTGAACCCAGGTCTCTTCTAATCAGTGACAGCTGTGTGTCCGTGTGTGTGCGTGTGTGTGTGTGTGGACGTGTGTCGTGTGTGTGTAAGTGTGTGTACGTGTGTGTGTACGTGTGCTTGTGTTCGTGGGTGTTGTCCGTGTCCCCCCCCCCTCCTCGCCCCCCCCCTCCCCCTGTGTAGTGTGTGTACGTGTGTGTGTAAGTGTGTGTACGTGTGTACGTGTGTGTACGTGTGTGTCTACGTGTGTGTGTGTGTGTGTGTGTAAAGTTCCTGTCAGACTTACTGAAGGAATAAGCTACTTTTTCTCTCTCACAGATTCAGCAGTGGGATCAGAATCTGGAGCGGTTCAACATTGATTTGTTCCGTATGCGCTGTTACCTGTCCAGCCTGCAGGGGGGGGAGCTGCCCAACCCCAAGAGCCTCCTGGCCACCGCAAGCCGGCCCTCCAAAGCGGTCCTCGGACGTCTTTCTGGACGTCTGGGCGTCTTCTCCGTCTCCTCTTTTCCACGCACTGGTCAGTTAATAGCACACCAGCATGCAAACACACACACACACACACACACACACATCCGCTGATCACTTTAGGGTGCCACATTTCACTCCCTGCAGTCATACACCCTCACACACACGCACACACTAACACACACTGTCAGAGTTCTGATCAATCAGGATGTGTTAATTACCTCCTTAGTGTTTCTATAGTAACGGCTCATCTATAGAGTTCTGGATTAATGAACAATAGTAAAGAAAATAATGTAATTATTAAAGGTAAGAATTAAATTAGAAAGTCTTTATTTATAAAGAAAAGAAAAAGGAGTCTCCAGTCTCAGAGGTTGAGCTGTAACTGTGAGACAGTTCTACACTGTAGACCATTAAAGTTCTACACTTTATCCTGTGTTCTTAAGTGTGTTCTTTCTCCCTCTTTCTCGTTCTCCGTCTCCCCCTCTCTTTCTCTCTTTTTTTCTCTCTCTCTCTCTCTCTCTGTCTCTTTCTCTGTCTCTCCCTTTTTTTACTCCGTTTCTCAGATCTGCTCCCGAGACGAGGCCACACTGAGAAAGCGTTCTCTGTCTTTGCCCCGGAGAAGCCGCGGTAAAAGAGGCATGTTTTCGTCACACAAAGCTCTGGACAGTTTGACCAAACGCAGTCGAGACAGAAGACCCTGCACCTCACAGGTACCGCACAGCCGGTGTTAATACACTACAATCACAACTGTACCACCTACAACATCTGGAGCAGTTCAGAATCAATATTTATCCTAATATTAATATAACATCACAAAAACATTACAGACATCAATCAAATCTATCAGACAGTTAAAGGCTGTAAGTCGGTGTTAGCGCTCGGCGGCGCTGGTCTGGAAGTGGCGAATAAACACAATCTTCAGGATACAGAACTTTACACACCATCTACAACTTTACCGGAAAAATCCGCATTAATAACTGATTTATAAGTTTGTCTGAGACCGAATTCATTTCTCCTCCGTCAGTAAGTGGGGGTTCCGTGAGTCTGTGCTGGGCTGAACAGAGAGTTTAGTGTTGAGAGATTGTATTTATAGACGTCACACCGGCTGCAGCTCAGTTTATCTGTGTGGAGATCTTCAGGAATGTAATACTTTAATACACTGGGGGGGGTTTGACGCTGTATTAATCTATGCAGTGTGTGTGTGTGTGTGTGTGTGTGTGTGTGTGTGAAACGACGTCTCTCTCTTTTTATTGCCTTTTTTTGCCAAAGGATTGCATTTCCGTGAGCTCCTGCTCGAACCCTGAGGTAAGAGAGAAAGATCTGCCCCCTTCATCTGCTTATCATACAGCGCTGCTGTGGCTTTGCACTCCTTAGAACACACACACACAATGCTACACTGCTGCCATGTGCGTTAACACAGTGCAGTGTGTGTTTAAGAGGACGTCCCTGTGTAACATGACACTGACGCCACCCTGCGCTAAGTGCTGAAAGAGACACGACAGACAGACAGACAGACAGACAGACTGGTGATAAATTATTAAACAGCATGCAGAACACAATGAAGCTCAGTGAGACAGACAGTTTATAAGAGAGACCTGCACACAGGCACCACAATTAAAGTGGGTTTCTCACACCCACAGACACACACACACACACACACGCTGTACCAGATAGAGACAGTTAACGTAGTCAGCGATTTATCCTGTTTGTTTATTTACCAGCATTAGCACATTAGCCTCCTAATGATGTCATTTATGGACATTACTGTGTGTGTGTGTGTGTGTGTGTGTGTGTGTGTGTGTGTGTGTGTGTGCACGCAGTAACAGTGTTTATTTAACTTCATCTTAAGGGCTTCTGCTTCTCACTGACTTTATGTTTAAAGCCTGTCTATTTGCTTCTTTCTATGTATCTGTCTGTCTTTTTTTTTTTGCTTACTTTGTTTCCTTCTCTCACCTTATCATCTGTCTGTCTGCTTCACCATCTCCTTTTCTGTCTGTCTGTCTCTCTTTCTTATTTTATCTGTCTTTCTCTGTTTTATTATGTTTGTCTTCCTTTTTTTCTGTCCTTCTCTCTTTTTCACTTCCTCATTCTCTCTGTCTCTGTCTTATGTTCTCCTCGTCTTCTTCTGTCTGTCTGTCTATTTTACTATCTTTTTGTGTCCGTCTCTCTTCCTCACTTCCTCTGTTTTTCTTGATGCTTTTATTTCTGTCTGTCTGCATTATCTCTTTGTCGAGTGTCCATCCCACTGTCCTCTGCATCTCCTGTCTGTCTTCCTTACTTTCCCTTCGAGCTGTCTCTCTCAAGCTGTCTGTTTCTCTCTCTGTTCGTCTCTCTCTTTTAACTGTCTATTTTACTTTTATCTGTATTTAAAATCTGTCTGTCTGTCTGTCTGTGAGTGTGTGTGACAGTCCCAGTGTGTGTGTTAATGTGTGTGTGTGTGTGTGTGTTCCAGGTGTTTGATGGCGCTGCAGGCGATCACTCCGGTTTGGTTCCTTCGTACAGCAGAGAGGTAAATTATCCCATCTTTGTTCATATGATAATAAAGAGGTGTGTGTGTGTGTGTGTGTGTGTGTGTGTGTGTGTGATTAACACAACGGTGGAGTATATTTTTTCCTCTCCTCCCCTTCGTCTGTTTTTCCTCTGACTCACACACACGTTATTGTGGAGGCTGCTTTCTCTAAAGGGACATCTGTTCATGTCTCTCTGCACTTGCTCTCTTTGCACTCGTCTCTCTTGTGTCTCTCTCCCAGTACTCACATCCTTCTCTATATTCGCGTCTTACTGTAGTCACGTCCTCTCCTTACGTACGTCTCCGTCTCTCCGTACGTGCGTCTCTCTCCGTACGTGCGTCTTCTCTCTGCGTACTCCGTCTGCGTCTCTCTCCGTACTCGCGTCTCTCTCCGTACTCTGCGTCTCTCTCCGTACTCGCGTCTCTCTCTGTACTCTCGCGTCTCTCTCTGTACTCGCGTCTCTCTCTGTACTCGCGTCTCTCTCGTACGTGCGTACTCTGTACGTTCTCTCTCCGTACTCGCGTCTCTCTCCGTACGTGCGTCTCTCTCCGAACTCGCGTATCTCTCTGTACGTGCGTCTCTCTCCGAACTTGCGTCTCTCTCTGTACTCGGTCGTCTCTCTGCGCTCTCTGTACGTGCGTCTCTCTCTGTACGTTGCGTCTCTCTCCGAACTCGCGTCTCTCTCTCGTCTCTCTCCGAACTCGCGGCTCTCTCTCGAACTCGCTTCGCTCTCCGACACTGTTACACTTTTAAACTTTTACACTGTTACACTGTTAGACTTATACACTTATACAATACAATACACTTTTACACTGTTACACTTTTACACTGTTACACTAATACACTTTCACACTGTCTTACACTGTCTTACACTGTCTTACACTGTCTTACACTCTTACACTCTTACATGTTTGGCACCTTTTTTGCGCTGAAATGCGGCTAAAAGCTTTGCAAGTCTGTAAACCTGTGCATGCAAATCTTTTTGGCGTCATTTTACTTTTAGACTTGTGTCTCTCTGAGAAGAGAGACGGAGAGCCAGAAAAAGAGACAGATGGAGAGAGAGGGGGAAGGATAGAAAGAGCAAGAGAAACAGAGACAGAGAAAGAGAGACAGACAGACGAACAGTAGAACAGAGAAGGAGAGACAGGCAGAGAAAGAGTGAAACAGAAGGAGATGGAGACAGACAGACAGATAGGAAAACAGACAGACAAAAAAACAAAGATAGACACAGACAGGACGGCAAGGGAAAAATTTTTAAAGGAGAAAGAGAGGGAGAGACAGTGATAAACACACACACTCAGAGGCTTAGTGTTTCCTTGGACAGTTGGAACACTAAACACACACACACACACACACAGTTTCCCTTCCGCCTGGTGACACACACTTGCTGAACGTTCTGTCCCTTTTTCTTGGCACAGACTTTGTGTCTCGGAGCTGAAGAGTTTAAAATGAAAGCTTTTATATTCAGTAATGGAACATAAGTGTGTGTGTGTGTGTGTGAGAGTGTGTGTGAGTCAGAGATCTTGAAACTTTTTTCTTTTCTCTTTAATTTGATCTTGTGATTCTGAATAACGAGCGGCTGGAATGAGTGAATGAATGAGTGAATGAACGAGTGAATGAACGAGTGAATGAACGAGTGAGAAGTGAATGAATGAGTGAATGACTCTTTGATCTTGTTTCTGGATCTCTAATTGTTTCTCAGAGACCGGACGCTCCAGCTGACACCTACTCACAGGTGCCACCCGATGGCAGTCGGTGGGAGCGCAGCGTGACTGAGAGGCTGGTGTGGGTTTACATGCCTGACCACCAGGTGGTTACAGTGACACTGAGTGGACAGCACACAGTCGAGGAGCTCCTGAACACTGTCTGCAAGGTGCAAGAACCCACAACCTTCAGTCCTCTCTCTCAACACACAACAAAACTCTGAGTGAATCTAGAAATGAATTTATATTTAGACTGAAAGGTTTTCCCGACATTTTGTATTTCTTACAGTAATGATGAAGGTTAAAGATGATATTTATTAGTATTAATCGTTCAGAGTAATGAGAGTAACTTCCTGCCTTACTGGTGTGTGAGACAGGAGTTGTGTGTGAGACAGGAGTTGTGTTTCAGTTTAGTATTAAATCTTTATATTAAATGAAAGTCAGTATTTGGATTTTCTGTTTTTCCTCTATAAGATGCAGAATCTGGACCCCAGCGCACACTGCCTGCGTCTGCGCAGATGCGTCAGCGATCGGATGGAGGTCTGGACTCCAAGACCGCACAAGCTTTTTCAGGACCTGGTACCAGAACTAGAACTTTAAACTCCAGATCAGATTAGATGAGTTTACAGTCAGTGATGTAGAATCTACAGGAGGTGGAACTTGTCTTTGCTGTGGTTTCAGAGATGTCCTCCATCTTCTCTTTCTGTCTCTCTCTCTGTTACACCCTGTCTTTCTCTCTCACACTTTGTCGCTCTCTCTCACTTGTTCTCCCTTCTTTTCTCTCTTACTCTTTTTTTTTTCTCAGTTGTATGATGAGTTAGAAGTCAGCGCTCTCAATGTGTACACACTTCACATGACCAAGCCCACATACGCAGGGGATTTTGGTATGAACCACACACACCCGCACACGCACACACACACATGCACTATGTACAAGAAGTGTAAGTATTGTCTCCTAAGTGTAAGTGTAAGTATTGTCTTCTTCTCTCGCTCTCTCTTCTCTTTCCTATCTCTATTTCTCTCCCTCTCTGTCTCCCTCTTTTCTGTCTCTTACTTTCTCTTTGTATCTCTGTCTCTCTTCTCTGTCTCTCTCTTCTCCCTCTGTCGCCCTCTGTCTGTCTCTCTGTCATCTTTATTTCTCTCTCTCTCTCTCTCTCTCTCTCTCTCTCTCTTTCTGTCTCTTTCTATCTCTTTTTTTTTCTTCTGTCTCTCAGGCTTTGCTATTTCAGGAAGTGTGGACAGTCTCAACCAAAGCCGCATCTTCGTCACTCAGGTTTTCTCTGGAGGAATCGCGTTCAGTGAAGGTACCAAGTTTCAGCTCACCTTTCATCAGCTTTCAAACAGCACGCCATTCAGCGTTATTCTGAAAAAGATCTAAAGCCCGAGCAGGTTGTCAGTTCCGCTCCACTCACAGAACCTTACCAACCTTACCAAGTTCCCTTTTATTCATCAGTTAAGGAAGCTCTGTTGTCCTTCTGGAAAGTTCTGGAACCTGTTCAGCCTTCATTCAGAGAGTTCCGTATTAAAGGCCCCTTTTTTAAATTCCACTCAAGTGGAACTGTTCTAGAATTATTTCTGGAGCCCTTTTTCTTCATTCTACCGTCTGTAAAACAATTGTAATTGTGTATTTCTGTCACCTGACTGACTCTGCGATTGGTCCTCTGGTTGGTGTGTGTTGTCCTCGTTTGGTCGTGTGGAGACGAGTTGATGGTTTTGGTCATTGAGGGGTGTGTTCTGTGTGTCAGGTCTGAGGCCGGGTGATGAGATCCTGGTTCTGAACGGATGTCAGGTGTCGCGTCTGGACCTGGAACTCATTCAGACTCTGTTTAGTGAGAACACACTGCACCTGACCATCAGACGAGAGCCGACCGCCATGACACACACACACACCGGCCAGCAGCCAATGAGGGACCTCCTGTACCGCCATCACAGAGCCAAGTCTGCTACAGGTACACACACACACACACACACAGCGCTACTTCCTGCCAGTTTCTGTTTGAGCCTCAGATTAATTAACTCACAATGGCGTCATCACAGCCTACAGCACATCTGTGTGTCTGCTCACATGGTTCTATAATGAAGTTAGATACTGATGAGCTTCACGCCTCGCTACACTTCCTCTCCACAACCCATAACACGGTTCCGCTTCCTCTAACGGTAATCGACAGTCGTCATAGGCTGCGCCGCACAAAAGTGTCTAGATACCAGAGACGGAGCGCCGCAGTCTGCTGTAGGTACGTGTACAATGCTCCGAGCCAGTGGTGTGTGTGTGTGTGTGTGTGTGTGCGGCTGTGTGTTGTGTAAAATAAATTTTAACTGCTCTTTTGCATTTAATTTTTTTTTTAAATATTCAATTAATAAAAATTATTTGACGTTATCGGACCAATCACAATCCAGCATTTTGTCCACACTAGTTTAAAGTGTATAGTAAAAAAAATGTTGATTTTTTATTTTTTTTTTTTAAGTTTCTTAAATTCTGTGCACCAGTTTTTTAAATTTTTTTGAGTAAAGTGTATCACACGCGGGCATCCATCACACACACACACACACACACACACATACAAGTACAAACATTCGCGAATCTGCATTTTAAGTGAAATTCCGTCAGTGTTTTTGGTCTCCTGTAAGAAACAGTTGAGACTGCAGTGTTTCACCCAGGAGTTATTTCAGTATTTTCTTTTAGAAACTGTAACCTTTAACAAATGTGTGTGTGTGTGTGTGTGTGTGTGTGTGTGTGTGTAAGAGAAAGAAGTAAAAGTTTCACAGTTATTTCTGTAACAGTCTTGCTCTTAGAGAAGAGAGTGCGAGATGTGGTGTGAGGTGTGTTAAAGTTAAAAGGTTAAAAAGTGTATTTTGCTGGGTTTTGCGCTGTGTGTAAGTGTGGGTGTGGGTGTGAGACAATTTCAGTGCGATTCTTTAGCTGATTTTCCTATTTTCGCTTTGACTCCCATCCCATAATCACTGTCACCTTGAGTGTGTGTTCCTCATGTCGAGTCGTGACACAGAGGCTGCACTTGCGTGTCTGTGCCTGTAGGGGTGCCGTTATGGCTCAGCAGTGACGTTCGGGGGAGGAGGAGGAAGTTTAAAACAGTCAGTAAAATGCTGTTTAATGAAGTCTCACCTACCGGAGCTTTTATTGCACACTGCAGCGTAGTTATATTCCGCTACAGCATCGAGAGGGAGGGAGAGGGGGAGAAAGAGGGGGGGAGGGGGGGAGAAAGAGGGAGGGGGGGGGGAGGGGGAGAAAGAGGGAGAGAGGGAAAGACAGAGAGAGCGTTTTCCAATCCCTTCTTTTTGTGCTGTGTGGTTGGATGTGATGTTTAGTGTCCACACATCAGGATTTTCCTTGAGCATCTGGATGGGAATTGAACCCATGACCTGGGTGACCTGGGCTGCCACTGTCTCTGTTTTTATAAACGAATCAATCCCACTGTATTAATGAAGAGTCTTCTATAATAGCGAGCGTACAGTGTTTTATTCCTCTTATCCCTCTTTGTACACGCCCCTCTGAACCAGCTGTTACTGTAGAATTACTGACCAATCAGAATACAGAATTCTTATTACACGTGATGAATATTATAATTCTTTTTTTCAGTGAACGTTGTGTTTTTTTCTGTTTTTATAGACGTGTCGTGTGTGTCTGAGGGTAAAGCCGGTGTAGAGACGAGGCAACATCATCGTCTGAGTCTCAGAGCCGTACAGCACAGCAAGGTACGATTCCACCTTAAACTACAGGGAACCATCACTCATTCACTCACTCACTCATTTATCGTTCATTCATTCACTCACTCATCGTTCATTCATTCGTTCACTCACTCATTCATCGTTCACTCACTCACCGCTCACTCATTCATTCATCGTTCATTCACTCACTCATCGTTCATTCATTCACTCACTCATTCACTCATTCATCGTTCATTCATTCACTCGCTCATTCATCGTTCATTCATTCACTCGCTCATTCATCGTTCACTCTTTCATTCACTCGCTCATTCATCGTTCATTCATTCACTCGCTCATTCATCGTTCATTCATCGTCCCTCACTCACCGTTCACTCATTCACTCATTCATCGTTCATTCATTCACTCATTCCTCATCCATTCAGCATTCACTTATCACTTACTTACTCATTAATCATTTATTTACTCAATCATTCATCATTAATTCATCACTCATTCATTCATTTAGATAATTACTCACTCACTTATTAATCATTAAGTTAGTATTCACTTATTCGTTCACTCACTTATTTATTTTTGGTCATTCATTTATCAATTATTCATCAGTTACTCACTCCTTCACCCATTAATCATTCACTCACTCATTCATCATTAATGCATCACTTATTAATCATTTCTTTATAACTCATTCATGCACTTACATTCATTCAATTACTCATCATTAATCACTCACTTATTCATTTTTTATTTATTCATTCAGTATTCGCTCACTCACTCTCTCACTTACTCATCTATCATTTATCACTCTGTTACTCATCAATCACCCCTCTCACTCATATATTCACCTCCATCACTCCTCACGCTATCATCCCCACCTATTCACCACATCATTCTCTCTGCACCTTCAATCACAACATTTTTTACTCACTGATCACCTACATCAGATAATCAGTGAAGAGTTTATACAGGAATAACGTGTTACTTGGTTGTGTGTGTGTGTGTGTGTGTGTGTGTGTGTGTGTGTGTGTGTGTGTGTGAGCTGCAGCTGTGCCGTTGTCTGATTGTTATGATTAGTTATCACTCGCTCATTTACTCTTCTTACCGCTTCACGACATTTCTGCTGCTTGCTAATTACCTTCTCACACACGCGCACGCACACACACACGTGCACACACACACAGTTGTATTGCGCCCACACACTCAGAGATGGGGTACTAAGGGGTTGGCAGTGTTGTTTTTTTTTTATCCTGAGTAGAGTAAAAAGCTGAGTAAGTTGGTAGACAAGAACTGAGCTGAATGGAGACAGTGTGAGACAGAACTCGGTGTCTCAGTGTTGCAGAATAACGCTGGTGTGTTCTTCTGATGTAGCTGACGAGGATCTGATCTGATCTCCTGTAGATGGATGTAGCGAGAGGGTTTATGAGGTCAGAGCCAATCATGTGAGCACAGCATGTGACACCAGCATGGCCGCTCATTCCGTCTTAGAACATCAGCTGGGAGACGTCCTTGTCCTGAACCTCATGCGTTTATCACTCCCTTTTCTGTCCATCTGAGCAGTTAAAGGGTTAAGGGCCTTGCTTAGGGGCCCAGCAGTGGGAACCGGGTGGTGTTGGGAATAAAACCTATAAACTATCTTTGTTTATTTTTTGAAATATTATGAAATCTCGCCTTTATGCACAGAATAACAGTCTCTGGGGTTCTTCGAGTTTTTTCTGTAGGTTGGGTTCTCAGTGAGACGTTTGTGTATTTTGAGTTCCGCTGTGTTTGAGTTGCTTTAAAGGAAAGGTAATAAACGGAGGATACTGAGGGCAGTGATCAATACTCAGCCTGGAGTATCCCTGAAAAATATTTAAGGGTTAAAATAGTTACATTTTAGGAAAAAGTGCTTTAAATTTACACATAAAGGTAAGTTTGATATTCACTAAAGATTTAAATGTGTGTGTGTGTGTGTGTGTGTGTGTGTGTGTGTGTGTGTGTGTGTGTGTAAGGTGTTTGAGACCTGTCTGCTTGTAGGTCGAGGCGGTGGATTAAACTCCTCGCGCTCTCTCTGCCCTTTTTATTTACTCGTAGCGAGTTCTATTATCCTCCGCGTGAGTGTGTGTGCTGATGGCGTGACTCTACAGAGAGATGCTATAATCTGATTTAATCTCCACACTCACTGCGCTGGCTTCATCCTCAGAGTGTAAACCAGAGAAACCGAGACCAGAACCTGCTCCGACAGCAACACGTGACCGGAATCGCTTGCTAACTAGTTTTTATTCCTGTATTATTTTTCTACGTTTTTTCATCTCCTCATATAGCCACTTTTTCCCGCTTTACTTTCTCTTTATTGTTGTATTGTGCTGGTGGTCCTGATGGTGAGAAGATGGTTGGTCTTGTCTGTCCATCATTAATACACTGACACGTTTAATTCTACCACATTTATCTGGTGTGGGTTTTTTTTTCTCAGTCACCTTTTAAAAATGATGCCTCTCAAACTGCGCTCTGTGGTCAAAACTCCGCCCACTGATGTCATCATTTCCCGCTGGTGATCTTTTTGAAGGCGTCACTGAACCAAGCTTTAATCGGTAGAAAAGTGCAGCACGGTTCCTGAGTGGACTTGAGCGAAAACACAGTACCTGTTTAATTCTCTCGATCAACACACAGCCACGAGCCGAATAATCATCTCTGATGAATACAACCTCAGAGCCTGAGCCAGCTCTATCACACACACACACACACACACACACACACACACACACACACACACGAGTCTGTGCCAGCTCCCACAGCTGAGAGGAATGAGCACGATGCCAGATCCATCTGTTGGAAATTCTAGCAGGGGATCTCAAGTTGATTAAAGTTCTGAATTGAGAGTGGTGATAAAGTGAAACATCAAAGGCGTTTAGATGAAAATGATTATACAGCTGTTAATTATTATAACGAGAATAAATTCTAATTGGATAATTGTGTGTCACAGGCTGATGTTGCTGTAGCTGTTTAGTCTCCTGGTTGATGGTGTTTGGTGTAAATGGAGTCCTGGAAGAGGAAGTCGGGTGTATCAGCTGTGCTCTCTGTTAATTTGTGTGTGGGTGTGTGTGTGTGTGTGTGTGTGTGTGTGTTATTTATTGAGCTTTAAACAGAAGATGGCAGTGTAGTGGAATCGCTTCACCTCAGAGATGAATCACAGCATGTCACAGTTTTACTGCCGCAGGACAGAACACATTCCTCTGAGCAACCGCCACCACTCGCACCACACCACCACCCATATTTCTCTCTCTCTCTCTCTCTCTCTCTCTCTCTCTCTCTCTCTCTCTCCCTCTCTCTCTCTCTCTTCTCTCTCTCTCTCCCCTCTCTCTCTCTCTCTCTCCCTCCTCCCTCTCCCTTCCCTCTCTTTCCTCTTCCTCTCCCTCTCTTTTTCTCTCTCCCCCTCCCCTTTTCCATCTCTCTCTCTCCCACTCCTCTCTCTCCCTCTCCCTCCCTCCCCTCTCTTCCAAACACTCCTCTCTCCTCTCCCTCTCCTCCTCCCTTCTCTCTCTCTCTCTCCCTCTCTCTCCCTCTCTCTCTCTCTCTCTCTCTCTCTTTTCCCCTCTCCTCTCTATCTTTCTCTCTCCTCTCTCCCTATCCCTCTCTCTCCCCTCTCTTTCTCGCGCAATCTCCCTTCTCTTTCTCTCTCTCTCGCTCTCCTCTCTCTCTCCCTCTCCCTCTTCCTCTCTCCCTCCTCTCTCTTCTCTTCTCTATCTCTCTCTACTCTTCCTCTCTCTCTCCATCTCTCTCTCTCTCTCTCTATCTCTATCTCTCTCTCTCTCTCTCTCTCTCTCCCCTCTCTCTTCTCTCTCCTCTCTCTCTCTTCCTCTCTCTTTGCTCCCTCTCTCTCCCTCTCCTCTCTCGTCTCTCCTCTATCTCTCTCTCCTCTCTCTCTCCCTCTCTCTCTCTCTCTCTCTCTCTCTCTCTCTCTCTCTCTCCCTCTCTCTCTCTCTCCTCTCCCCGTGTATCTATCTCTCTCTCTCTCTCGTGTATGTGTTTAATAAACCACACATTACTTCCAGAAACTCTGAAAGTGTTTTTTTCTAACTCAGTCTTATATATTTTACTAATCTCTGATTGGTCGATGCAAACAGTTCTGACATCAGACTGCAGCTTTGTCCTGATAGGTTTCCCAACGTCTCCATAGCACCAAGTCATCCACAGGGACTTGAACTTAATACGGCTGAAACTATAAATGGTGAAGTTTGCTTCTCATGTGTGTAAGGAGTCTCCAGTGTCAGCAGATATTTTACTGCATCTTGAAATGATATCTGATGCTGATGATTTTAAGAGAACTGATAAATGACTGTAACAGTGTTTTCCTGTCATGTGACCTGCTGTACTGTGCCGCTGGTGAGCGTCCTGCTGGTCCTGCTGGTTTAAATGTGTGCAGAACAGCCATTATGTTATTGAGAGACGAGGGCTCTTGGCAGTGTTCACATACAGATGTGGAAGCTGCTGAGGCTTGCGGTGGTCAGCTCAACCCTACCCAGATGTTTCCCAGCATACACCTGGCCAGGGCTTTTCTTTGCCTTTGACAGCTATTGATGTGGAGATTTCTGTGAGCATTGGTTCCTCTCTGTACCACTGCCTATGTTTACAGAAGCTGCTAGTGATCAATAGATTCTGACATGAAGCCCTGGAGGCATGAAGAATCGAAGGGACGTCCGTGAACTCACACTGCATCAGATGAGACTGGAGAAGAGAATAGAGCAGGTCTGTGAAGGTGAATCAAACATCATGGCGGATTTCAGCGCAGTGAAACTCAGGAGAAAGGGCTGCGCTCTGAGCCGGAGGACGTGGCGTCAGACTCGGGTCGTCTGGAGATTCCTGTACAGACTCACCTGCAGGGTAAGCGTGAGTCAGCGGCGTCTCCGTACAACGTTTTTTATTCTGGTCTCAAACCTGCAGGTATGAGTCCTGATCCTGACCTGATGCCGCATTTAAACTGCATGTCTCGATGCCCAATTTAGAATTTGTAACTCTCCAATTTTTCTGACTTCCTGTGCTACTACATCTTCTGACCCGTATCGATATCTGCTTTTACACTACACAGCAAAACAACCCCAAGATGGACGTACTGACCAGAAACGGAAGTTTAAAAACGGCGTGATAATCAACAGACGCCAGTGAACGAAGACCAGATGATCATTCAGCGTTTTACTTTCACATCATATTTCCACTCGTGACCCATTCGTGATCCTTTTTGAAGGCGTTCGCTGAACCAAAATTTTATTCGGTAGAGAAAAGTGCGGCACGGTTCCTGATGTAGACTTCAGCGAGAACACAGGACCCGTTTAATTCTCTTGTGCTTAAAAAAGTATGTGCACCCCTTGACCATTATTGTTCTAGATTGATTCTTCTTCAGTTTGACGTTATCTTGAGCTTCACTCTTTCCTTCTGTGAAGGACTTCCGCTGTTAAGAAGACTCCAGTTCAGTTTCATCCTGGAATTCTAAACTGCACAAGGAATTGTGGGTAATTTATCTCAGATCAAATCTGTCTGCTTTTGGGTTGTATTCAGAAAGTAGGATATGTTTTTGACGGATTGAGGGTGAAGAACCGCCAACATGCTAAAGAGAAGAACATTTGCGTATTCGTCCTCTTCTCTCCCACCTCCACCTGCTCATATTTTTAGGTGTGTGTGTGTGTTTTTCAGTTCTGCATCACAACGGTGTCAAAAGCATCAGAAAATGACTCATCTCACTGTACGTGCAGGTCTGCGCGCTCGCAAATCGCACTTCCCAGAGTAATGTACGCTTCTCACAGCGTTCCGTTGGTCCTGCAGCGCTTTTTCCTGCGGTGTGTTGAATGCAGCGTTCCTGCTCATCCTTACCCGCATTTAAAAAAGTCTCTTGGCAAAACCCTAACGTCAGCAGGGGGCGCGGTTCACATGTGGAATTAAGCGCTGAGTTTTGCTAAAATAATCAGTGACAATATGACACGTTGATGACATCACAGTTTTTTTTATTTTATATTCATTTTATTTTTTATTTTATTTTATAGTTACACAATCCAGTTTCATACATCCTTTAAACACTGTGTGTGTGTGTGTGTGTGTGCGCGGGTAATGTGTAAACATTTACTCTGGATGCATCTTAGCTGTTCGTATTTGTGCAGACGTGTGTGTGTGTGTGAGAACCGGTGTCTAATCTTTAATTAATGAATGATATAATGAGCTCCTGGGAGGCACAGCGATCATGACTACGGTCCCGTTTTCACTCTACATCTTTTCTCATTCTCTCTCTTCATCATTCTTTCCCTTTTCCCTTTTTCTTTTTTGCTCCCGTTTTTTTATGCGTCTCTGGAGCGGCTGTGCACTAATTAGAGAACTCTGCAGGCTTTTACTGAGACTCGTGACTCACACACAGCTTTGTACTCTCTCACCAGATTCTGCTAGTGTGTACACACACACACACACACACACACACAACATACACACACACACACACAACATACACATTGTACACAACATACAAAAAACTCAGTGCTCACCAAGGTCACTTGTTTTCTTGGTGTCATTTTTTGAAATCTCAGAATGATAGTTGCGTGCACACACACACACACACACACACACACACACACACACACACACACACACATTGATGTTAGATAATTAGGAATAAATTTCAGAATGAAATGTTTCCCCAATTCTAACTCCAAACCTCCATTGTTGCTTTAATTATTTTACTTTTTTATCCTCTTCATTTCCTAAAAATCTTCCAAACATTCACAGTAAATCAGGACGGACCCTCTTATAGTCCACACACTGTCCCCAGGGGGTCAGGAGGGGGCGCCAAAACTGACTTTGTCCCCAGGCGCTGATACCCTCAGCTACACCACTGTAAGTCTAAATCCATGTGTGACGATGGAAATGCTGACACAGCTCTCTCGCGCTCTGGTTTGTGTGTGTGTGTGTGTGTGTGTGTGTGTGTGTGTGCCCCAAATAGCACTAATCGATTATTTTTTTTTTGCTATTTTAGGACCTTTTTTTTTGTTTTTTGCCTAGAAACAGGATCTCGGCCAAAAAGACAGAACCGAACATGAAGGTTTATATAATCTGATCAGCGAGTGTGTGTTTATCAGGTCGGACAGTCAGATACACTCGTTGTAGAACCTGCAGCAGGTCTGGATTTTGGTAAAGGAAGAGTCCTGATCTGTCCCATTGTCTTCAGGGTTGGGGCGTGGGGTCCACTTTGACACTGTGCCCCTGTAGCAGAGAGGATTAAGGGACATGCTGAAGGGCCCAACAGTGGCAGGTTGGCGGTGCTGGGCTTAAACCCTGATCTTCTGATTCACAATCCAGAGCATTAACTGTTCAAGTCTCCAGTGAACCAGAGTTCACACCGCTTCCTCTTCACACCGATTCCTTCCCCTTTAATACACATTTGATTTCCTGTCTTGTGATCAGAGATTACATTTTTTTATTGTCATGCATGCCGAGTAACGGGTGAGAGCAGCACATGGAGCTGATGTGAGGAGACACCAGATCTTCATCAGGACCTTGTTATTAATGTGAACATGCAGGACTGAGTGACGCGTTCAGAGGGAAACGATCGATTAGTGGTTTAACGTTTTGAACTTTTATCAGTAGATTGTGGGTTTAATTCCCAAGCCGACACTGGTGGGCCCCTGAGCAAGACCCCTAACCCTCAACTGCTCAGTTGTATATAAAACGATTTTGATGTAATTCACTGTATAAGAACATCTGACTAACCCCAGAAATGTAAATGTGTTTACTCGTTTGTAGTGAATGCCTGATGATGAGGGTCAGTGGTTTACGGTAGTTTACACAGCCTGCTGACATCACTGACTACTGACATCACTGACATCTCTGACATCTGACATCTGACATCACTGACATCACTGACCACTGACATCACTGACATCTCTGACATCACTGACATTTACTTAATGAATCATTATAGCAAAAAGCTCTTTTACTGATGTTTTCTTTACCGTTTTTAGCAGTTTCAGTACCGCTGATTTTTTACCCTTTCTCTTCTTTTGCTTTGTAATTCGAGGCACTGAAAAGCCTCGTTTTGCCCCTGAGCTAGAAGTCTATTTTATTCCAGATCTTTATGAATAAATGAAATGTTAAACTTTCCTCGTGTTTTTTTCAGTAAATTGAATTTCCCTCCTGAGCGATCCGCCTTTCTGTGTTTCTTTATATTGATAATGATTTAATACTTTAAATATAAAACACTTCAGTCGGGACGGGACGTTCATGACCTGCAAACAATTTTCTGCCCTCGTTACAAACCGCTTGACTTTATAGTGACGCGTCAGTGCAGTGAAGCTTGTTTTATCACTCATGCAGTTTCTTTTTCTCCATCATGTATCTCGACAGTCATTACAGAGCATCCTTGTGTGTGTGTGTGTGTGTGTGTGTGTGTGTGTGTGTGTGTGTGCACTTGATGGAAATATTGGCAACACTCCCAGCTGTTAAAATGTAAAGAGGTGCGTGAACCAGTAGCAGAACTGCTTAACATCCTACTCCTCAGTGTGATTCGCTGGTTTCCCTGAGGGGCGGAGCTTACACGCTTCAACTGTCTTCCACGTCGTCTCTGATCACAGATCATTCGAGTCAAACAGAAACACTAATAATACGCCGTCATCTGTAAATGGGTAGGGCGTAAAAATGGGGTGCCAATACTTTTAGTCCTGTGAAAACAGGCGGAATGTGAGATGATGGTGAATTCAGTGATTAAATATGTTTTTATTATTATTGGCAGTTTAATCTGTCCAGATTATTTGTCGATTCGGTCTCAGATGTTTTTTATTTGTGTTGTTTTTTATTGGTCAGTGAATATTTCACACTCTGACTGATCGCCGCTGTGTGTGTGTGTGTGTGTGTGTGTTCCAGAGTGCGGAGACGGTGTTTGCTCTCTATCACTCCTGCCAGGACTCCTCCGTACGACTGATGGAGGTTCAGACGGAGACGGCGCCCCCGGGCGGGACCCTGCTCAGAGCCTGTCCACGGCACATGTCCGTCAGCGAGAGACTACGCAAAGTGGTGCAGGAGTTAGTGGACACAGAGAAGTCCTACGTCAAGGTGAATCCCGCGAGTTCAGAGGAAGGAATCGAGCTAAAACCCTGAATACAGAGCTGCTTCAGAAGGGTTTCATTAACGTCCCACAGACAGGACATGAATAAATGATCTGCAGATCATGTTGAAATGTTGTAGAAACACACAGCTGCTGCAGAAGGACAAGTGTTTTTCTCCCTGATGTGCTGCGTTGGTGCTGCTGCGCTGTAATAAATCAGCCTAATGAGAATATTGCGTTTAATACAGCGACGGCCTGCCAACGCCACGCAGCCACTGCGATGTGGGCGGGACAGGTTTCCGTTACTCGAAAGGGGGGGGGGGGGGGGGGGTTGGGGGGGGGAGGGGCGAGTTGTCCCCTGGCTGAAATAAAATGATGTGGGCTACAAAATTAAACGTACAATTTGTGTTAAACAGGAGTGTAAGGCGAGGTTCCACACTGACTTTCTTTCTGTTTGTTTCGTCAGGATTTGAGCTGTTTGTTGGAGATCTACCTGAAGCCCCTGCAGAAGGAGACGTTTCTCACACAGGATGAGGTAAAGCTAATCGTTAGCAGTGATGACACACACTTCCTGATCCCGCTCCTCTCCAGCTTTTTGTCACTAATGGCCGACATTTTTGACCTCACTGAACTGGAGTTCGATGAGACTCAGGAGAGCATTAAAGAGTCATTAGCACACATAGAGGACGTGTCCCTGCACACAGCGCTGCTCTGAATAACATGGTGACGAAGTGATAAACATTAAGTATTCGATGGCGTTACTGTGACCACAGCACCAGTTTAGTCTTTGTCTTTATTCTGATTGGTTGGTTGCTGTTGTATTCAGTGTTACTGAGATTCTCCATAATAAAGGAATCATTAATTTTCTTTAGAACCTCTGAGGAACCTTGGAGGAACCCCCGCTCCTTTTTTTTTGAACTATCTCTTCCTGTTTTGTTTTGTTTTTTTTTGTTTGCGTCTCTGTGATATTTTTTCTGATGAGCTGTATTAAAATCTGTAGCTGTATAAAATAACTAGTTTTTTCTCGTCTCGTCCTGGTGTCTCCTTCTAGATGGAGAGTTTGTTTGGGAGTCTCCCTGAGATGCTGAACTTCCAGAAGGTGTTTCTGCAGACGTTGGAGGAGAGAATCGCTTCGACTCCAGACTTCGGCACGCTGCAGACGCCGGTGCAGTTCAGGGTAGGTCTCTTTCCTGCGTCTCCTGTAGTGGTGGTGTGAGTGGTGGTGTGTGTGACTGTGGGCGTGGCCTGTTCAGCTGCATTTCTGATTAAATTTTAAAACATAAGTAACTAAAGAAAATTGTGTAACTGATGAACTGAGAGTGACTGATTTAAGCCAGTGTTCCAGAGGCGATGAAACAGACGCGTGCAGAGACTCCAGATCTGTCAGTAATGAAGATTTACACCAGAACTAACGGCTTAAAATGAAATGAAAATAAACAATTAACCCTCTCTGTGTCTCTCACTGTCCCTCCCTCTCTCTCTCTCTTTTCCTTTCTGTCTGTCTCTCATTCTTTCTTTCTGCCTTTTTCTGTCTGTCTCTTTATCTTTCTCTCTCCCTCTATCTGTCTCTCTCTGTTTTTCCTCCCACTCTTTCTGTCTTCCTCTCTGTCTCTCTTATTCCTCTTTTCTCCCTCTCTTCCCCCTCTATCTGTCTCACTCTGTGTCTCTTTTTGTCTCCCTCTGTCTGCCCCCCCCCTCTCTCTTTGTCCTTCTCTGTCTCTCTCTCTGTTCAGAAGTTGCTGTTTTCTCTCGGTGGCTCCTTCCTCTACTACGCCGATCACTTCAAACTCTACAGTGGATTTTGTGCCAATCACATCAAAGTCCAGAAGGTTCTTGAAAGAGGTACATGCTGACCCCCAGAACACGTTTGAGCTCCTTACAGTCGGGTCCCATTGTTTACATTAGATGATATTAAATGTGTTATTAGATGAGGATAAGTGCTAATACACACTCGATTGATACACGCAGTCGCGCAGTGAGAGTATTGGTGGGATTGATGGTGTCTGTGATATGGAAGCTCAGAATCTGCGGATAGCTGCAGTTGCAATAGCAGCCTCAGGATTAAACGTACTGATGATGATCTTCTGCAGTGTGACTCCTCTTTAAAGTTAAGAAGATTCACACATTTAACTAATGGCTTTAAACGACGTTTGATCCCGGATGCAGGACGTCTGATCTATAATAATGGTCTAATCATTAAACTGAACCGCACAGTAAAACTAGGCTGTAGAACGGAACTAAATATAGCAGGATTAATGTGTGTAACGTTGGCGTGGTGTAGTCTCGGGCACGCTGCCCAGTGTGAAACGAAGGAAAGCGTGAGCTGCATCACGCCGCCTGGATTAATCGTCCCATCACAGGACCGGAGCGGCGTTACAGAGCTATAATGTGTGAACAACAACCTGGAGCTCTGACAAAACACCACAGACACCAGCACACTCATAGCTCTGACCTCACTGAAGTCTGGATATCCAGCAGTACGTGTGGTTTAAACTCCAACACCTCCAAGCTGCCACTGCGGGGCCCCTACACAAGGCCCTTAGTGTCCACCGGGGTCTCCCCAAAACACATGCTACCATTCAGATAGATGAGATGAAAGCGAGTCTCGCTCAATAACAGCGTCTGCTTCATGCTGAAAATGTAAATCACTTTATAAAATATCTATAAACCGAGCAGCGTCTCTAAATAACATCCCAACTTCCTGCAGAAAGACAGTCAACACCCTCCGACCAATCAGAGTCCAGACTGTGGTAGTGTTCATTATTAAACGTGCTCAGCAAATAAAATGGAATTGAAATGAGTCGAATGTGCAGAATAAAATAACACAATAACTGGCTACAGACCTGTGCTGGCCACGCCTCTGCTACACAGTGTGTGTGTGTGTATGATAGTACACACACACACACTCCCGAGCTGAGCGTGTGTGTGTCAGCAGTGTTAATTACACTTTTTCACACACTGCATACTGTGTTCATGCAGAGATAACGATTTATTTTTTGGCCTATGTGTTAATTTGTGTTTGATGTGTGAGAGCAGTCGTAGTGCGAGCGCTCTCTCTCTCTCTCTCTCTCTTTCTCTCTCTCTTTCTCGCTGTCTCTCTCTCTCTTTCTCTCTCGCTGTCTCTGATACTCGTATGGTATGTTGGGGGACGAGTCACAGACCCCTCTCTGAAATAGGGAGGTTAGGGGTGGAGGGGTGAGCCTGAGCTGATGTTGCCAGCTGTGAAGGTGTGTATAACGTTACGCGGCTGTAAACACTCTTCCTGTGCAGCTAAAACGGACCGCGCCTTTAAGGACTTCCTGGATGCCAGAAATCCCACGGAGCAGCACTCGACTACGCTGGAGTCTTACCTCATTAAACCGGTGCAGAGAGTGCTGAAGTACCCGCTACTACTGCGAGAACTGGTGTCTCTGACCGACACGGACAGCGAGGAGCACTATCACCTCACAGGTACACACACACACACACTGCTCTTCCAACACGTGATTCCTTCAGCATGTTTAACTACACACTGCGGGTGTGTTTACTGTTACAGAGGCACTGAAGGCGATGGAGAAGGTGGCCAGTCATATCAACGAGATGCAGAAGATCCACGAGGATTACGGCGCCGTGTTCGACCAGCTGGTGGCGGAACAAAGTGGCTCAGAAAGAGAGGTACTGTACCGCACCGCCTCGCGCTTCTTCTGCTAGTACACAGTTCCTACAGTCGGGGGCGCCGCTAGCAAATTTAGGCTCCTTGGAAAAAATGAGTTTGGGCCTCCTAGACGACCTTTCCACACCAGACATACTGTTACATCACTGCTGGTACTGTTAACTACAATAACACACATCTCTGGAGGGCCCCAAAGTAAGTGGGCCCCTCCTAACTCCCCCGCCGTGCATCCCACCACCCGCCACCCTTAATGGCGGCCCCCTTTAACTGTATGAAGAGAAAGCTCGGAACGGTGTCTCTCTACCGTATCGCTTTTCCACTGGTACCAGGGATCAGAACTAGCTGCACTAACATCCCACTGGAAGCCCTCGCTGTTCCTGGTAATATTATTTTATTAAGTTGTTGCCCACTCGGTCAAACCGTTGGTTAAAAGTGGTTGCCATTTCCTCACAAACCCCTCATATACACACTTTCTCTTTATTGTTGTATTGTGCTGGTGGTCCTGATGTTGAGGAAAGTGTTGATCTTTTCTGTCCATCACTAATAAACTGACAGATTTAATTCCTCTGTCGTTGTTGCTTCATCATCTTTTAAAAATGGCGCTCTGTGACCTGCAGTCAGAACATTCAGTTCAGTTTCTATGGTTACCTTTAATACCATATATAGTATTAATGTGCATACAGTGTGTGTGTGTGTGTGTGTCACACTGTCCTGGTCCTGGTAGCTCAGTGGTTAAGTTATTGGACTTGTCGTTAATTGGAAGATTGCGGGTTTGAGTCCCAGCACCACCGAGTTGCCAGACTGATGGATTTGTTTATTTCGGTGTTTTGGACTCGTTTGTGTGTGTGTGTGTGTGTGTGTTTGTGTGTTTTAGGTCACTGAGATTTCTATAGGTGAGTTTCTCACACATTCCTCAGTCATGTGGTTGAACCCGTTTCCTTCACTGGGCCGCATGAAGAAGGAGCCCGAATTAACTGTGTTCGGTGAGTATCTGCACACACACACACACACACACACACACACACACACACACGTAAATTCTGTTCTTCTGATACGGCGGATTTTTTGTTCTTTTATTTAATTGAATAATATTTAAATCAGCGAGTCGAGGATTTACACTAATTCATCATTAAACATCAAAGAATTCAGAATGGAAGACATCCTAAGTGTGTGTGTGTGTGTGTGTGTGTGTTATAGAACCTGAGCTGATAAATGTGAAAATCTCTCTCTATTAAACCCCATCCATACTGGTGTTATAGTAAGTGTTTGTGTGTTTAATGTGTGTGTGTATGTGTGTGTGTGTCTTTCTTTCCTCACAGTGTTTAAGAAAGCAGTGATTCTCATCTACAGAGAAAACAAACAACTTAAAAAGAAAACTGTGAGTTTCTTTTATCTCACTCCCTTTCTCTCTGTGCAGAACATTCACACTCATTGTTTTATTTCTCACTTCCATTGTGTGTGGGTGTGTGTGTGTGTGTGTGTGTGTGTGTGTGTGTGTGTGTAACAGAATGTTCCACGCTCACAGGGCGATCAGGACCTTGTGAAATTTCGCTGGTTGATTCCTCGCTCTGCGCTGCAGGTCAGACTGGGCAATACAGCGGGTATGAACACCTTCACCAACGCACACACACCACACCACTTATTGCACCACAGCACTGATTGGTCAGAAATGTTTTGTTAAATTCAGGCGCTCATTTAAATCAGATGTTTATAGCGAAACTGCAGCATTTGATTTAATCCAAATTAATATTGTCATAATTTTCAGATAAAAGTAATAATGTAATGTAAATAAAAGTAATAATGGTAAGTAAAATAAAGTAATAATGTAAGTAGTAATAACGTAATGTAAGTGTATATAAAGTAAGGAATAATGTAATAAAGTAGAATGTAGTAAAGTAATAATGGGTAAGTGGAAAAATAAAGTAATAAATGTAAGTGAATAAAGTAATAATGTAAGTATATAAAGTAATAAGGTAATGAAAGTAAAAGTAAATTTAATGTAAAGTAATAAAAGTAATAAAGAGTAACTAATGTAAGTAAAAGTAAAGTAATAATGTAAGTAATACTACGTAATGTAAGTGTATATAAAGTACATGTATATGTAAGTAATTAATATGTAATAATAAAGTAATATATGTAAGTATATGTAAGTATATAAAGTAATAAGGTATAAGTAATAGTAATAATGTAATAGAAATAATGTAAGTAAGTAATAAAGTATAATGTAATAATGTAAGTAATAATAACGTAAGTAATAATAGTAAGTACAGTAAAGTAATAATGTAAGTGAATAAAGTAGGAAATATAAAAGTAATAATAATGTAAGTATAAAAGTAATTAAGGTATAAGTAATAAAGTAAGTAATAATAATGTAAGTGATAAAAAGTAAAGTAAATGTAAGTAAAGTAAGTAAAATAAAGTAATAAGTAATAAAGTAAAATGTAAGTAATGTAAGTAAAGTATAAAAGTAGTAATAATGTCAAGTATATAATGTAAAATGTAATAGTAATAATGTAATAAAGTAAGTAAAATAAAGTAATAATGTAAGTATGTAAAGTAATGTAATTATATAAAGTAATAATGTAAGTAAAATAAAGTAATAATGTCAGTATGTAAAGTAATAATGTAAGTATATAAAGTAATAATGTAAGTAAATAAAATGTAATGTAAGTATGTAAAAAGTAATAATGTAGGTATAATGTAAAGTAATAATGTCAGTAAAATAAAGTAATAATGTAATAGTATGTAAGTAATTATATAAAGTAATAATGTAAGTAATAATATAAAGTAAATAATGTAATGTAAGTAATAATGTAATGTAATAATAATATAATAAGTAATAAAAATGTAAGTATGTAAGTAATAATAATGTAATAATACAAGTGAATAAAGTATAATGTAAGGTATGTAAAGTAATAATGTAAAGTATAATGTAAAGTAATAAGTAAATGTAATAATGTGAATAAAGTAATAAAAAAAGTAATAAGTAAAGTAATGTAAGTAATAAGTAATAAGTGTAAGTATATAAAGTAATAATGTAGTAAAACGAATGTAAGTAATAATGTCAGTAAAATAAAAAGTAATAATGTAGTAAGGTGTATGTAAAGTAATAATGTCAGTAAAATAAATAATAATGTAGTATAAAGTGTAGTAAGTAATAATGTAAAAAAGTAATGTAATAATAATGTATAATAGTAATAATGTCAGTAATGTAAATAAAGTAATAATGTAGTAAGTATGTAAGTAATAAATTGTAATAATGTAATCAGTAAAAATAAAGTATACTGATAAAAAAAAGTAATAATGTAATAAAAGTAATAATGTTAAAATAAGTAATAATGTATAAAATGTAAAGTAATAATAATGTAATTATATAAAGTAATAAGTAAATAAGTAAAAGTAAAATAAAGTAATAAAGTAATAATGTAGGTAAGTAAAGTTAATAATGTAAGTAATAATGTAATGTAAAAATTATGTAAAAGTAATAATGTAAGTAATGTAAAGTAATAATGTAAGTAAAATAAAGTAATGTGTAAGTATAAGTAAGTAATGTAAGTAAATAAAGTAATAATGTAAGGTATGTAAAGTAATGTAATTATATAAAGTAATAATGTAAGTAAAATAAAGTAATAATGTAATTATATCAGTAAAATAAAGTAATAATGTAGGTATGTAAAGTAATAATGTCAGTAAAATGTAAAGTAATAATGTCAGTAATGTCGTAAAGTAAATGTAATTATATAAAAGTAATAATGTCAGTAAAATAAAGTAATAATGTAGGTATGTAAAGTAATGTAATTATATAAAGTAATAATGTAGTAAGTAAAATAAAGTAATAATGTCAGTAAATATAAAGTAATAATGTAAGTAAAGATGTAATGTCAAATGTAATAATGTAAAGTAATGTAATTATATAAAGTAATTATGTAAGTAAAATAAAGTAATGTCGTAAGTAAAAATAAAGTAATAATGTCAGTAAAAATAAAGTAATAATGTAAGTATGTAAAGTAATGTAATTATATTAAAGTAAATAATGTAAGTAAAATAAAGTAATGTCAGTAAAATAAAGTAATAATGTAGGTATGTAAATATAAAGTAATAATGTAACAGTAAAATAAAGTAAAATAATGTAAGTAATAATGTAAAAATAAAGTAATGTAATATAAAGTAATGTAATTAGTAATAATGTAAGTAAAATAAAGTAATAATGTAAGTATGTAAAGTAATGTAATTATATAAAGTAATAATGTAAGTAAGTAAAATAAATAAATAATGTAATAATAAGTTAGTAATGTAAAGTATGTAAAATGTAATGCATTAAAGTAATAATGTAAGTAAATAAATACAGTATGTAAAGTAATATGTCAGTAAACTAAGTAAAAAAATAAGTAATAAGGTAATAATGTGAATGGAAATTATTCATGGCCTCATATTAATGGCCTCTAATTTCCAACACTAGAATCGAATAATACAAATAAAACAAAAACAATCGAAGGCTTTAGAAATGACGGGTAAATAAATGAAATAAATGCGTTAAAATCACGTCGCTTTTTTAACGTAAGATAAAGGCAGCGTTCGGCGCCGTCAGGGAAACGGCGTTTCTTCACCTGTTCTCCACTGATAGAAACGAGTTTTAAACACAAACCAGCGCTTCAGTTTGTTCGTATGTTCGACTGGCGGCCATGACACACTTTGCATCTCTTCTTAGTAACAATTGGTAGAGTGAGTAAAAAAATGTGGAACCTGTTCTGGAGCGTTAGTACGGCTGAAGCTGAAACTATTTTCTACAGGACGTCATTAAGGATTCAGCACTAATGACTGTTCAGTGTTTAGCTTTAGAATGGAAAACACACTGATGAGTAGCTGATGACGGCGTGTGTTTGTACACAGACAGTAACTGCATGTGGGATCTGATCCACACCAAATCACAGCTGGAGGGACGACCCGAGACGCTGTTCCAGCTGTGCAGCAGGTGAGCTTCACCATGGTTGGGCTTGAACAGATGATGTGATGTTTTGAGATTCTGACTGGAGTTTTTCTTCAGTTCACCTGAGAGCAGAGTGAAGACGCTGAAGACCATTCGCGCGATTCTGCGGGAAAACACGCGCAAGGGGGCGCTAGGGAGCGAACGGCCGGCGGAGAGAAGCAGCAAAGAACAGCTCGCACCTCTGACAGGAAGTTTACCATCATCAGCTAAATTTGGTAAGCCCTGCTCTCACACACACACACACACACACACAGACACACAGAAGTTAAAGTCTAACATCCAAAGAGCAAAAAAAACGGCAGGCAGAGGTGTGTGTGTGTAAGTGGGTAGGTGTGAGTGGGTGGGTGTCTGTGGGGGTGTGTGGTGCAGCAGGTGATGGCATTCAAACCAAAGAGCATGGTATATGGTTAGTGATAGTTTTCTCTTTCATGTTTGTGTGTGTGTGCTTGTGTTAGGTTCCTCTCGTGCATTCTGGTTGGTTCAGAAGCCTGATTCGGCGAGTGAGAGCAGCGGAGACCCGCCCACTGCACCATCATCAGAAGCCCCGCCCACTAACTCCACCCTCGGACGTGAGCGTATGAGAGAGTCGGACATTCTCAGTGACGACGGCTGGTTCAGCGAGCGTTCGGCCACCGAATCCATGGAGTCCCGGTTCTACCAGCTGCGGCTGAGTGACGAGACCCGAGTGGAACCCGAAGGTGGTGAAATAAACGCTCACGAGACGCAGCCGCAGCTGAGACGGGCGCACTTCAGCGCAGCAAGGCGCCGATTAGCCAGAAGTGACACGCGACGCAGCCAGGCCGCGCTGCTGAGTCTCCGGCAGAACAGTTGCTCTCTGGACGGACAGACGGACACGGCGGTGGTCAGCGCAGACCTGAACATGCTGCTGGAACGAGACTTCAGCGTCCACAGCCTCACATCAGTCATCAACGAGGACTGTTTCTACCAAAACACCACCACCCGCAGCCCCACCACTACCCTGTCCTAATCACCCGGCGGATCAACATCTGGAAGTGGACATTACTGTTGGCGTAGGTGAGGTTAAAGGTTAATTAATGTGGCCCTTTCCTAAGCCACGCCCCCACATTGATTTCCAAAGAAAAGAAGAAAAATGATTGACAGGTGAGGAGAGGCACTAACCCAGGAAAAAAAAATCACTTACTGCACCTGTAATAACCTGCGCTTCACTTCAGGAACAAACCATCCAGATGTTGCAGCTGTTTGTTTTTTCTGCTCTCTGCTTTTATTTATACATGCCAGTCTTTTAATTTTTATATCTTTTTTTATTATTTATGAAGAACTTTATTCCTTTAAAATAAGAAGTCAAACCTCGGATTCAGACTTGATGTGTTTTTTTATTATCTTAAATTAAAGCCAGTTTCGGGACTGACCTGCGGCAGGAAAAAAACAACCCCGACACCCCGAGTGTGTGCAGTATTTTTCTACATGACTGACGGCTGCGTTTGCTCTGTGCAGCGTGTTGAGTTACGCAGTGATGATGTAACACTGATGTACAGACACCTTTCAATAAAAATGACGTCTAAACTCGAGTCACTTTAATTAATCCCGCCCTTTTCATGTGTCGCTCTTTTCAGTCAGATTCTCAATCTATTTTAACACTGCAGATGTTTCTCACTTTTCTAGACAGTTTAATTACCCCTGTCCCCCTACCCCCTCGCCCTCGTCTCTTCCACACTCAGCAGCTGGAACAGATGAAGTGGAATAAACCGTTAGCGTCTCTGGGTGTGTCTGAAACCTCGCCGCTTTTGCCTCAGCTCTTCTCTGAAGTCGTAGCTGAACAGCGTGGGGTTTTCTCGGCAGAACCCGCTGTAGGCGTCGACTAAAGCGCGGAACTGGCTGATGGAGACGTGGATGGGACGGAGAGTCGGGTCCACGTCAGCGCGCCGCAGGAGCTTCTCCGTCATTCCGAGTCTCTGGGTCTCCGGAAACAACATCCTGTACCGGAGAATCAGAGCAATTAAATCTGCACCGACGAGTGCAGAACTCACCACCACATGGGGTGTCACATGATGTCACAGCCCCCATAATCACCTGATAACATTATTTACACAAGAAAATGTTCAAATCTATCCTGCTGTTTTCTAACATAGGGTGCCAAAACTTTTAACTGCGATTACTCCTGCTGCACTGCTGGCCGTAGACGGCGTGTTAATGAAAGGAAGTCTGCGCAGACGTGTCTGCAGATCATCTGCAAATCTTCTGCTTGTTATTTTCATGCTGATTTTTCACATCAGAGCAAAAAAAACTTCCTGCTGTCGTCTTCTACTTCCTGTCGTTTGTTTATTTCTATTCTTTAGGAATGAAAATAAAAACCTGTGGAGAATCAGCGCAGTGTTCACAGTGTTAGACTGCGGATCGATTCCCAGCACTATAAAGCGGTCACTCTCGGGCCCCTGAGCGAGGCCCCTCTGGTCGCTCCGAATGAGGGCGTGTGCCGATTAAAAGACATGTAAACTTAATAAATCCTAAAGTGGAAATAGATCCCTCTAAAAAACACTGTAAATTCCCTTGTGAATAAATATTGGCACCCGAGTGATGTGATTCCTCCAGATTTCCTCACTGCTAATAAACTTCCTTCAGTAATCCAGTCTAAATTACTGGGGGAGAGGAGGGGAAGAGAGAAGAGGAGGGGAAGAAAGCAGAAATGGAAAAAAAAAAGGAAGAGGGGGGAAAGCGGAAAAGGAAGAGGAGAGGAAGAGAGCGGAGGGAGAGAGAGGAGAGGAAAAGGAAGCGTGCAGAGAGAGGAGAGGAGAGGAAAAGGAAGAGTGCGGAGAGAAGGGGAAAAGGAAGAGTGTGGAGAGAGGGAGAGAAGGAAAAGGAAGAGAGTGTGGAGAGAGAGAGAGGGGAAGAGGAGAGGAGAGGAAGAGAGGAAAAGGAAGAGTTGTGGAGAGGAAGAGAGGAGAGAAAAGGAAGAGGCGGAAGAGAGAGGAAGAGAGGAGGAAAAGGAAGAGTGTGGAGAGAGAGAGAGAGAGGAAGAGAGAGGAAAAGGAAGAGTGGTGGAGAGAGAGGAAGAGAGGAGAGAGAGAGGAAGAGAGGAGAGGAAAGGAAGAGTGTGGAGAGAGAGAGAGAGGAAGAGAGAGGAAAAGGAAGAGTGTGGAGAGAGAGAGAGGAAGAGGAAGGAAAAGGAAGAGTGTGGAGAGGAAGAGAGAGGAGAGGAAGAGAGAGGAAAAGGAAGAGTGGCGGAGAGAGAGAGAGAGAGTGTTCTTACTCCAGTCCTTTATATATAGCAGTGTTTCCTGCGGAACTGGAAGACGTTCCTGACCAACTTCTCAACCAGCTTAAAGGGCTGCTGGATGTGTGGCGTAACCAGAGGAGTGAAGTGTACCACCCCCACGTACCACACCCCCACGCACCACCTACACACACACACACACACACACACACACACACACACACACAATTACAGTGAATCCTGACTCTCACATATACACACACACGAAGGTAGGATATATATATATATATAAGAGAGAGAGTGAGTGAGTGAGTGAGAGAGAGAGAGAGAGAGAGGGTTGATGGACAGACAGATGGAGGAAAGGAAAGGGTGAGTTGGCTGAAAGTAAGCAGTGACGCTGCAGTTGCCACAGTAACACCACCTGTTTGAAGAAGCCAGAAAAAAAAAAAAAAAAAGATGCTGAGTGTCGACCAAACCAAAAAAACAATCATCACAGCAGCGGTAAAACAAACACACGATACCGTCTCTCTCCTCTCTCTCTCCTCCGTCTCTCTCTCTGTCTCCACTCGGTCTCTCTCTCTGTCTCTCTCCTCTCTCCCCTCGGTCTCTCCCATTCTCCCTCTACCCTCGCTCTTCCTTAGTCTGTCTGTCCCGTCTCTCTCTGTCCCTCCCTCAGTCTTTCTCTTTCTCTTCTCTTAGTCTTTTTCATTATTTCTGTCTCTCCTCTCTTCAGTCTTTCTTTTAGTCTTTCTCCATTCTCTTTCTTTCTACCCACGTCTGTTTTCATTCTCTCTTTATCTCGCTCTCCCTCAGTCTCTCTCCCTTAGTCTTTCTCATTCTCTATTCTCCTCTCTTTCTCCATCTCCTCTCTCTTCTCTCTCTCTCCCTCTCCTCTCTCTGCTCTCTCTCCCTCTCTGTTCAATCCTCCTATCAGCAACTGAGCTAAGATGAGACAAACTGTTGAAGAACCAGACCTCGCAGGCGGTGTGGAGTGAAGCAGAACGATGCCGTGCTCCTCCTCCTCTCCGCCACCCCCCCCCCACCGTCTCTTTCACGTCACTTCTCTTTCAGACACGAATCCTCCTCTTCATTGTGAACGAATCTTCTTTCATGTGAGCGTTAAACGGCGGAGAGTGTTCTGTTCTTTTTCCGCTCCTGCCTAATAAACAGCAGCCGCATATGAACCACCGCTTCATCACTTGGTCCCTGAGGACACACTGAGGGATGAGGGGGACATGAGACCGCCGTCTTTTTCAGCAGGTATGTGTGTTGTATGAGTGCTGGGGGTGGGGGGTTGGGGGGTGGGGGTGCTGCAATGTTTTTATTTCTGCCTCCGTGTTGAATTCAGTGCTGAGGCAGAATAAAAGGGAGGAAGAGAACGAGGGAGAGACACGTCTTTATTCTGTGAACGAAAACAAAACCAAAGCGACGTTCAGTACTCGCGCGTCTGCGGCGGGAAACTTAACATGCTGCAGTGGTGCAGGAAGCCGACTGCACTTCTTCTTGCAACTTTGCTGTAAAGTGAAGCAGCGTCGCAGCTGCAGTGTTGCTTTAGATTAGAACAAAGACACGCCAATAAAATCGATGCATCAACAGAACAGTGACTATCGTCTACAGAGGTCCTCTGCGTCCAAGAAATAATTACACACTATAAATTCTGCAGTGGTGTGTGTGTGTGAGAGAGAGTTGGGGGTTGGGATGATGGGATGTCGATATTGCACCTGTACATGCAGCAGTATGTGTGTCAGCATCTCAGTCATGCTGTGGTGTGATTTATGACACAGCAGCTTCACGCCGCCTCCAGAGTCTCGCCATTAATCCGCCGCTGAAGAACACGACATCATTGCAAAACAGCCGCCGAAACCATTTGCGTTAAAGTGAACCGCAAGTCGTTAATCCATATGTGACCTTTGACCTCCGTTCTCTCTCTTATACGAGACTCGTTTATTGTCAAATATTCAGAGAAGTTCTAAAGATGTTCGAGATTTTTTAGACGTGAAAAAACGAGCCGTGTTTCCCAGCATGTCCCGGACGGGTCGGGGTGCCCTGCAGAGTTTAGCTCCAAATTGCCCCAACATACCAACCTGTACGTTTCCCGTAACCCTAGAAACACCTTGATTAGTAGGTTCAGGTGTGTTTGATTAGAGCTGGAGCTAAACTCTGCAGGACACCAGAACCTCCAGGACCGAGATTGGACACCAACTGAATTACAGTTGGATCCCTCAGTAAAACAGCGCCCCCTATGCAGGAGGTGTAACGCAGATCAGCCACTGCAGCATATTCACCAAACCCCAGAAACACACGGCTAAAGCCAGAGTCTGTTCTATACCCCTGCACTCACCCCTGCACTCACTCACTGCTCACCACCCCTGCACTCACTCCCTGCACTCAAACTCCAACCCCCGCCCCCCTTTCAACAGTATTTATTCTGTGGGGGCAGCAGGTAACGGTATCAGGCATAAAAATGTTTTACGTTTTATATAAAAATCTAAAATGTAATTAAACAGATGACTGATATGAAAAATGTTTTATTAATGGCCAAAAAACGAATCAGGAGTATCTGGCCCCTCCATCCCTTCCCTCTACAGCATCAACTAAAGAGAAGAATAGAGACACGCGCCCCATCCCCTCGATACAGACCGGTAGAGGAAACGGATTGTCTTATGCATGAAATTGTTTAAGGTTATGAAAGAATTAATTTAATTACTACATTAATTAAAATGAATCACTAATTATTGCACCTGAAGCCGAGATTAAGCGAGTCGGTCATGTGACTCTGTAACTGAGGTTTGATTTCTGAGGCTCTGTCCTCAGTGTGTGTACGAATTCTCCGGTTTGTGAATGATTGGCGTACGGCGATAAATTCACCAGAACGGAAATTAGTTTCTTTAGAACCCCTTTAATTCCTGAACTGGGGTTCTGCTGGGAACAGATGTAATACTGAGGCTGCGATTGGTTGGCAGGAGCTTCACGCAGTCCTCTGTCTTCATGTTAGTCTTCGTTATTCCTCATGTCCCTCAGCTTTTCTCACCTTCAGCCACAATCAGAGGTGTGAGAATCTGCGATCTGCCGTTATTGCGAGACGGAAATCATGAACAGGGAAAACACACAGGGGGAGAACACTGGAGAGAGACCCGTCCTGATGGAGAACCGGAACAACACAAATAATCATATCAGCTGGAGGGGACGAGGATGGACAGATGTGCTGCAGTTCCTGCTGTGGTGTAAATGAATAAATAAGGGCAAGTGAACACGGGTCACATTAGGGGGGGGTGGTGGGTATGTTGATCAGTATTGGTTTGGGATGGATGTCATCAGGTTTCCCAACCAATGAGAGCATTAGGGGGCGGGTCTAACACTGCTGCAGGGTTCACATAAACCAGAACAGAGAAACGTATTAAACTCTTACATGAAAATTCAGCTGTGACGTGCTAAACTAACGGAAAGATCAGAACGTGTGAGCTATCGAGGCGGCATTACTGTATTTCCCGTCTATCGTACAGTTATAAACTGAACCAGTCGTGCCTACAATAAAAGATCAAACGTTCAGGACAGGTAAAAAAGAGGTACATATAAGATGTACAAATCCAGTAGCAAGAATGCTAACGTCTTTCAGCTCACACACACCACCCAGTGTAAAGGCGTCCGATATTGATGTGTGTTGTAGCCGTTAGGAGGCTGATCAGGTTTCAAAAACATTTTTCAGGTTAAGAGTCGTTCCACTGTTATTTGTTAAGAGACGTCATTATCCAAAAACTACACAGTGTTCTGCAATATAATACACTAAAATTCCTAAGCGCATTTTTCCCATAATAATGTGATTAATTGCGATTAGAAATTTGGATTTGCTCCGGTGTTTGAGGGAGCTCTGAGCTGGAGCTTTAGAGAAGAAGTGAACATGTTGCCAGATCCCTGCAGATTAAAGCCGAGACGCAGTTGGAATGAACTGATGATCCCTGAATGTAAAGTGATATTTAAATGAAATGATGGTGCAGTAAAAAAGTCTCTTTTGCATTTTTATTACTGCGCGCTGAGACGGGGTGGGGGTGAGACGGGGTCGTGGTGAGGGTGACCTCCAGGGAACAAACCACATGTCCAGCCGGACGTGTCAAATAAAAAAAAAAAGCTCTGATGCGAGAGACACTGACTGAAAATTCCTGGTGGGAATCCAGAGCGCGGCGGTGACGAGGTGATGAAATGAAAGCGGCGGCTTTTAATAACACCGCCTGCCCTCACGCCGTTATCTGTTTTCTTCATTCCCTCTGATCGATCGATTGATTGATCTTTATATTCTTTCTCTCCACACTCTCAGCTCCGCCCTGGAGGTCACCGCAGATATAAACGCGCTGTTATGTATGTCATGTTCCTCAAAATTCTACAGTAACCGTAGCGAGTGAAGTGTGTGTTCAGATGGATTATTATAATGATTACATCATCCCGTCTCGGAGGTCTGAACAATGTTGATTATTGATCGTCTGAGGTGTACAAACAAAATGGCAGCCAAATCAGACATGTTTCTGAGGCTGAAACCTGAGAACACATCGCGACAGAACACACGCCAGGGCAAAAGAACACACGCCAGGGCGACAGAACACACGCCAGGGCAACAGAACACACGCCAGGGCAACAGAACATGCGGACGCCCAGAACTGCGAACATGCGGCGTGAGCTGCCACTAAAGTCGGAATGCAATTTCATTTCAAGTATTGATTCCGAATGAATTTAACATCAGTGAGAAACAACAAAGGGTTAAACAAAGGGCACACACACACACACACACACACACACACACACACACACACACACACATTATACAGACCCGAGTTAAGTAATGAAGTTAAAGCTCACTGCAGTAGATCATGCCATCTTTATAAAATAAATCCAACTCTTTCTCTCTCTTTCCTATATTTCTCTCTGTTTCTCTCTCTCACACATACACTCTTTCTATTGTATGGTCTGTCTCTCCCTCTCTGTGTCTCACTTTCACTCTCCATCTGTCTGTCTGTCTCTCTTTTTGTCTTCCATGAATCAAGGTCGTATAAATGTCTCCATCTCCTCGTATCCTCTGCAGAAGAGCGATAAGGGGGGGGGGTGCTTTATGTATATGAGGGTGTGTGTGTGTGTGTGTGTGTGTGTGTGGTTGAACCAAGTTCACCTTGGCTTTTATAGGTAGGGGGTAGCAGGTCGTCAGACTCACTGATCAGATGATGTTTTTATTTATATCTTCAGATTCACTGGGAATTTCATGTCAATGAAACACTGAATCTGCAGTTTAATAAAGCTGGGAGTTTTATGTGCTGATGAATTTCCCACAATGCAATGGGCTCAAATCAGTCAATTCAATTATTTAAGCTGCTTTAAAACACACACTTCTCCCCTCGTTCGATAATTACACACTAATAATAACTACAACATACCAACGTTCTTCGAATTAATTAAAGGATAAGGTTTTTGTGCTGATTAGCGAGATACAGAAACAAACCCGTGTGTTTAGAATGAAATGAAACCCTTTTTATTTAAAATATAATGTTAGTTCTGTGCGTTAGGAATAATGCCCTGGGGCGGGTTGCCAGATTGACACTATCAAAAATACTGAAACAATTAAAGTGTAAATAATTCAATAACGATTAGAGGAGTTTCTGTGGGAAATGACGGTATATTTTAAAGGTATTTATACACTAAAAATTGTGGGTTTTTGGGCAGGGACACGTTTTAATTCTGGAGGATTTTAGGAAACCTGGCAACCCGATGCTAACCGCTATTGTAAGCCTGAGGTAAAAATTAAAAAAAGCGTGAAACAGCAGAGGGTTTGTTTATTCTGCCGTGACGCAGCTCTGAGGAGAACAGCATGCAGGAGGGAGGTGTGTGTGTGTGTGTGGTGTGAGAAAGAGAGAGAGAGAGATAGAAACACACACACACGGGGATGTCCTCCCTGCTGCTGAGGAGAATATGAACACTGCATTTGAGCGCTGCACGTTCCGCGTGTTTTTGTTGTCTTTGCGGTGTGTGTGTGTGTGTGTGTGTGTGTGTGTGTGTGTGTGTGTGTGTGTGTGTGTGTGTAGCCCTGCACCAGCTCGAGGTAAGGCAGCATAATGCAGTTTTCCTTAAAACAAAATCAATTAATTCTGCTACATCATTCATGTCGAGCAGGTTTCAGCTGTAAGCGCTTTTTAATGCGGTTAAATTATAAGCAGGAGCAGTGCAGTTAGTTTATTGAATTATCCAGTGTGTAGGCGCGCGCGCGTGTGTGTGTGTGTGTGTGTGTGTGTGTGTGTGTGTGGATCTCGTCTCCGGTTAGTCATCGCTGCATATTTTAATAAACAGCTCTGCTCTGCCGCCTCTTTCTCCCAACAAGACGAGCAGAAAAAGAGCCTCCTATGATCGGGGGGTCCCTTTAGCACAGCGGGCAAGACTCGATTTGTTTATGTTGTTGGTGAGGTAAGAAAGGAGGAGGAGGAAGCGTGAGAGGAGGAGGAAGAGGAGGAGGGGGTGGACTCACACAATCACTCACTCCGTTCTCTCTTTGATTCCTTAGGAAGGCGCTGGTGCTGAAGGGAACAGGACACCCAGACGAGCGCCCGTGTGAATGGTGTCCAGGCAAACAGATTGGTCAAGATGGCGTCCACAGGCACGCAGATCTTCGGCTTTGTACTGGCGCTGCTGGGTATCCTGGGTGCCACGGTGGCCACGCTGCTGCCCAACTGGAAGGTGAGCGCTGACGTGGGCTCCAGTATCATCACGGTCATCTCGCAGATGCAGGGCCTGTGGATGGACTGCACGTGGTACAGCACGGGAATGTTCAGCTGCACGCTCAAGTACTCTGTATTGGCACTGCCTGCGTACCTGCAGACTGCGCGCACCACCATGGTCCTGTCCTGCGTCCTGGCTGCGCTCGGGCTCTGTTTGGGGTCGCTCGGACTCAAGTGTACACACTGGGGTGGCGGTAGGAGAGCAAAACGTCACGCTGCGTTGGCAGCCGGATTCTGTTTCGTAGCCTCAGGGTTCTTGTGCTTGGTGCCGGCGTCTTGGTACACCAACGAGGTCATCGCCAGCTTCTTGGATGCCAGCATACCCGAGAGCAACAAGTTTGAACCGGGCGGCGCAGTCTATGTGGCGTTCGTCTCATCCGGCTTATTTTGGCTGGCGGCTTATCTTCTGCCTGTCGTGCTCCGCAACGCCACGGCCCCCAGGATCTCATCCTGCTGCCTCCAGATAAACTCTTACTCCAGCAGCAACAGCAGCTCCTCCAACAGCAGCACCTCGACCAGCTCCAGCACCAGTACTGCACTCTCTCACCTCTGGATAATAAGACTGGATACAGCCTGCAGGACTACGTCTAACGGAAAGGCGGTAAAGCAGGACTATGACTGCGACATGCTCATCCTTCCTCTTTATTCTCAGCCAATCGTGTGGAATCCCAAAGGTTCGGAACGGACGTACCATTTACACACAACCGATTAGCGATGACTGAGGGGGCGCTAAGTGAAACATTTAGCGGATGAAGTTTTCTAGGGATCAGATGAAAAACTTCTTACACTTGACTAGGGATGCATCGATACTTTATATTTAATAAGGGCTGCGATTTGGAAACGAGGTCCGGGACGCGTTTCCTGCGACGCTGTTTGTTTACGCTTTACCGCTGAGATTCGTTGCTATAAAAAACGTGTTCAGATGCCGACATTGCTAGACGATTTTAAATAACATTAACTACCATCGTAGTGCGGTGTGGTGTTCACGTTAGCTTTAAGAAAAGTACTTTTGTTGTGACTGCGTAAAAAAACGCTTTATCTGTAGCATTATTGCTCCTACGAGTGTTTAGCGCTAGCGGTGAATTTCTTCGATGTTTTGCTTGTATTCTGGTTGACGGTGGAAATGCAACCACATCGGAGCAGTTTGTGTCATTCGCATTATGTCACCGGTGAAGTCAGCCGGTAGAAAATTAAAATGAAACATGGTAGGGGACCAATACTAATAGCGGTATCGATGCATCCCTACACACAACCCTAACACCACACGTCCAAATCGCATACTTCACCACGTATATATTAAAACAGTAGCATACATGACACTTTACTGTCCCATGATCCCGCAGGAAGGCGACTCGTCATATTCCAAATGCGTCAGAAGTGCAGTAATAAATATCTAATACAGTACGAATTAATTGTGTGAGGTTTCGGACGCAAAACGCCCCTTTTCCTACGATGAAAAGGACAAGCAATCAGTTAGCTGCTAACGATATTTTCGTAATCTTTGATTTGGCAATCGCCCCCTAAGGCAATAGTACGAAGACTTTGTTTCTCATGTCTGTTTGAGTAATAATAGAACAGATGAAATCTCTTGTCTTATTTTGTTTGCTGATAGAATGATAGATGATAGATTGATAGATTGATATGCGCGTGTCTCCGCATGCTGTTCAGAGTTTGCGCGTTACGCCTGCGAGAACCGATCATAGCCACATGCCGTACCTAAAAACTAAAAAGAGTGTGTAGCCGGGTGGGTTTTGGGTGGGGGAAAACGGATTAGAGAGTGAATAAGGCTGCGGGTTTGAATGTACCGCGCGCACACACACACACCCACACACACACACACACACACCACAGAGAGAAACAGAACATGTCTGTGTGTGGGCTTTTTTTTGGTTGCGTTGCTCAGTGCATGCCATTTACTGCTGTATCTCTTCCACCCACACACACACACACACACACACACACACACACACACACACACACACACACACAGTGCATGTCATCTTTAAACCCACATCAGTACCACTGCTATGGAACCGAATCCTGCACCCAAATGTGTGTGTGTGTGTTTGGTGTTTGTTCAGAAGTCGATTCATTTTATTGGCCGAATAAGAGGAAGTGTCCGGAACGCGGAGGTGCGAGGAGGGATCCTGAACTCTGACATCATCAGTCTCCGGAGTCAAATGTTTACATCGTTATGCTTTTTCTGCGGCAGTGACACCGATATTAAACGCTGATTTTTACCCCCCGCGTGGATTAGTTGGGTCGATTCCCATCAGCAGTGTATCTGCATCAGATTACAGCAGCAGAGATCTGAGCACTTCATCTCAGCTCCAGTCATTCTCAGCGCCGCATCCATCCTCTCCTCTCCATATGCGACGGTGCACTCGCGCAAAACGCAGTCTGATTACGATCTGTTTTAAAATATTTTAAAGTATCGAGATTACAGCTATCCATAAGTATTGGCACCCCTGTACACAGATGCTGCTTTGCTATGGAGAAGAGAGAATCCGGGGTTTATTTTCTTTTAGTCCATCACATGTTTCATGCCCATTTTCTGGTGCGTAGAGTGTGTTTGCTTTCCGAACTCGTCCTCATGCCTTCTGCTCTGCTGAGTTTAGAGTTTTTTTATCCCACACGCTCTGAGTTGGCAGAGCGCCTGGCACGATGGATGGCACAGCGCATTCTTCCTTTCCAGCAGATTCCCACCGGCGAGCATGGCTCTGCCCGGCTTCTCCCTATCGCAGGCATCTTGGCGTGCTGAGTGGCAGACAGATGCCCCCGGGGTGGATCTTCACCTCTCCCCACAGTGCCAGCGCTCGTGCCATAATGACTAGCATTAGTCACGCAATAATCTTCATCCTCATGCCTTGTTGACTGCCATTGTCGCGCTGTGAATGTGCCAAATCCATAGTATTTACACACACAACACACACACACAATTAAATGGCGTGAAATGTTACTCATCAATGCATTTCCTCATTTCCTGTTTGTGAATATTTCATCATTTAGATCTCTCTCTAAGCGTTCTCATGCTTTGGGATTCGGTGATGCAGTAGATTTTTACGTTCTGTTCTCCTATAAAGACTTTATAACTCTAGAAGAAATGTATTTTTCTCTTCTGTCCAGTTGGGCAGCTCGATTAGAGTGTGTTCAGAGACACACCTGATGCACTTCTCGCCCAGGCATGATTATAGAGACTCTTCTTTATAAAAGACCAGATGTTTGGGTTTTTTTCACACTTTACCGTGTAATCCCCGATACTGCAGATGTTTCGGTCCATGATTAAATTGCTATTAAAGAGCAGATGATTGTGTTGTGGTGTGTTGTGTGTGCAAATGTGTTTGGGGTATTTTTTTGTTGTTTTATTAAATAACCAGGTGGAAGTTCTGGATGGACGGACGCAGTGTGTTATGTGACGTTCAGCACTTCTGCTTTGGCAGAAAAACGAGCTTACATGTGCTCGCTGTCGTTTCAGTCTGCTGTGCAAGTAGCTCTATTTTTTACTAAGAAAACTATTTTAGGATGCATTTGCCTTAAAGAAGCCTTTTTTATTCAGAAAAAAATCTATTTTTTTGTCTCTGTTCATAAACCTCATCACGTCTCTCAGATAAACAAAGGGAAAAAAAGTGTCTGACTAAGGAGCCGTGGGATTTTTAGCAGCTCCACCTGCTGCCTGGGAGATGAATTGCAATGCAACTTAACCATAACTTTGTATTTACATTTACAGATTTGCAGACACGTTTATCCAGAAGGCTTACATTTCTCTCCTTAACATCAGAGCAGATGAGGGTTAAGGCCTTCTCAGGGGCCCACCAGTGGTAACTTGTTAGTGCTGGGAATCAACCCACAACTTGGTTAGTATCCACACCTTAACCGCAGTGTTGAATGTATGAAAATAAAAACCTAGCGATGCTTTTGACACTGCATATTGTTCTATTTTATATCATATCGGACGATCTGTAATCTCTGTTTGGCTTTGGAAACAGAAATTTACAGAATTGAGCTGCTTGTGTGACCCGACGGTCAGTAAAAGTTTCACACAGCAGAAAACACATACTGTTTATTTAGTAACGCAACAATATTGAAATTTAAAACTTCTTTTTATATCAAACTTGTCCTAAATCTGTATAATGGCTCTTTTACTGCCTCCGATTTGTTATTTGCCTCTCAAACGTGACTGAACTGAAAAAAATCTACAGATATAATAAAAAATATCTCTCTTACCCTTTTCTTAACTTTACACACGGCCCCTTACGCATTAAACACTCTTAAAGCAGATTTTCTTTTTTAGTTTGTGTGAATATACTGATGAGTGTGTGTGTGTGTGTGTGTGTGTGTGTGTGTGTGTGTGTGTGCGCGCTACTGAGGATCAGTTAGTCATTCCAGTTGCACTGATTGCATCTTAAGTGTGTTGCTGCTGAAATTGCTGGCTTGTGAGTCGTGCACCCGCCTCCCTCCTGTCCTCACAGAGCCGCCCTCTCATCATCCTCTTTCGGTCCAATGTGCCACGGCAAGACTGTAAACTTGGCAACCCGTGTTATAAATGGCTCTCTCCATGAGGACGGTGACTCGAGCTCGGCTGGTTTTCTCTTCAGCCTAATTGTGTTTTAAATTTGAATCGACATGAGGTTTTTTTCTACACTTCCTTTTAGGAACAAACCTCAGTCAGCTATGATTGTTCTGCAACACACATCATGAACCTCCAGGAGGCTCTGGATCAAGGTAAGGAACCCTTTGTTTACCTACATTTTTAAAGTGTCTCTGGGCTCCGCCGCAGCGCGACGGTCTGTGGATCATCATCGAAACCCTGAGAGGATTTCACACAGCCACAGAAAACGGACTCTGTTCGCAGGACATGATCCAAAGACCTAAAAGACATCAGGAGAAACCTAAGGTTGTTGGCTGTGGAAGAAAGTCATGGGTTCTTCCCCAACTCAACAATCTCCAGTACAGGGCCCCTGAGAAGGCCTACCCTCAGCAGCTCAGATGAGTAAAATGAAATATAAGTGGCTCTGATAAAGACTCTGCCAAATACCGAAATCTGAACATAAAGAGGAACCAAACTCCCAGAGGACTCTGACGATGGAGCAGGAGGAGGTCACTCATCAGTGAAGACGCAACTCTGCACGGATTACATGTTAACCTTTAGCCAGTTCAAACCCTGTCCATATTCTGTGCTAAAGTCCGTCCACCATCTGCAATCGAGGTCCTACGGAATGCTGAGACAAGCGACACCACAAACACCCGATAGACGAATCTAAAGAATGCTGTACATGAGGACGAAAGGTGCTAGGCAACAGCACGGGGTGTTTCTTCTAACTACCCTTGGTCCAGACAATAGTTACGGATGAACACACTCGACTGGACGAGCAGAGACAACTTACTACAGTACATCAGATAATATTATATACAGTTAGTAACTGTACCATAGCGAAGATAACAACACACGCCGATTACACACACTAATTTTATAAATTCACAAACTATATAAACTGTGTTATCATCAAAACACACCAAATCAAACACACATATTCCAACCTGTCCAATAGAAATACTGTAACCAGACATCTCTTCAGACCCTTGATCTGTATCGACCCAGAGTGGAAATACACACACCACACACACACACACACACCACACACCGAGATTAATTCCATTTTCACTTTGCCCTGGCGTGAATGTGCTGATGACAGGCTACCAGATAGAGTTAAACTTCCAATCAATAACAGCAAATCCCGTTCTACTTCTGGTCTCATCTTAACCTTGTTAACACCAACTGATCCCACATTTTATACTGCAAATCAAAACTACACAAATGGATGGACCTTCAATCTGTATTCTCGCTTCTTTCCACCCTCTCTATGCTNAAAAAAAAAAAAGTTTGTTCACGTTACACTGCAACACATTTTATGCTTGATAACGTTACCTGATGACCTGTCCATAATAAACGTCTAGTGGCAGAAAATTAGATTTTTACTAGACGTATGATGACGTGTACTGGTGTCCCATTTCTTAAGGAAATATTTTCCTCTCCACCCCTTGTTTTAAAGGCAAAGGGGAGAGGGGAGGTGTAGGAGTCGGGGTATAAAATAGAATTAGTTTAAGATGCCCTCCACAAAATAGGAAGGGCATCCAGCATTAAATCTGAGCCAAATAAAACATGCAAAAAGATGCACAGGTGATTGGCTGCCATGCCGACCCTGAATTTCTTTATCAACCTAGATTTGTATTATAGTGAGCTTCTGTTGCAGAAAACAAATCTGACTAATCCGAGACAAGAATTTTTACACTGCTTATTACAAATATAGAAAAAATAATTTTTGTGCATTTTGGTGTGATTTTGAATATTTAATATCAACCCAACTGCACTTTAAGAGTGACTAGCAAGTAAACATATACCGTATAAGACAATGTGTAATATTAAAAAAATGTCAATCCCATCATGTTGCATTTTAGCTTGCATGATGCTGAAGCATTGCAGCTTGAACTATTCAACGAGTTCTGAGTAGGATTGTGTATGTGTGACCCCAAAAGGATGTGTTTTTTTTTTTGTTATTCTAAGAATTCACTTTCTTGGATGTGTGTCTAACCCAGTTCATGTTTTTTTTTTTTCTTTAGAAATATTTGAAACCTGTAGGTTTACCATCCTCCCAAAATAAGTGAGATTCTGAGAGGTCACTTAATAAATTCATAAACTATACAGACTTGCGTATTGTAATAAAACTGTATAAACTGATGACAGGAAGTGATTTGTCGCAGGTTTGTGCAGTTTAAAGGAACAGGTGTACTCAGAAATGTGACCTAATGCTTAACTAATAGAAGTCTGTAAATATTTGCTGGCAATCGTATGTATCTATATTATAGTTCATGATTTCCACTGTTAATTGCACAACAGAAGGATTCGTTTGCTTTTGCTTTGCTTGAAATCTTTCAGCTGTTGACATTACACTTTTTCCCCATGATTTCTTTCTTTCTTTTTTGACTCGTTCGCATCCCGTGTTATTAAGAACAAAGTGCAGTATGTAGGGCAGAGGAAACGAGCATGACATAAAATGCTGTAATAGTTTACAATGAAACGGAGCAGTGTGGTTTGAAAATGTGCCTAGACTGTAAAAAAATCTGTGTACAAATGCTGGGAAATAGAGTACGTGTGTATGATTCTGCGTGTGTGTGTTTGTAGGCAATGGTTACCACGGTCCAAGCTGGTACCTCTGGGTGTGGATCAGGAGCTGGATAAGGAAAAGATGCTGGAAGGCAGGAAGTCCAACATAAGGAAGTCGGTGCAGGTGGCGTACCATCGGGCCATGCAGCACCGGAACAAAGTGCAGGGGGATCCCAGCAGCGACACCAGCGATAGTGACTGAACTCACACACACACAAAATAAGGGTAAAAAACAGCATGCATGAACACCTGATATGATTTTTACAAACGCATACACCGAGGTGTGTGTATGTGTATCTAGGTTTACAATGATGGATGTCACACACACACACCCACACACACACACCCAGCCATCTGCTTTGCAAGCCCCGGTGGCAGCAGCATTTTTTCTCCTTCCTCGTAATGTGAAGTGTCCTGCTAGTCTGAGCAGTGCAGTGGACCTCAGGGGGGAAAATAAATAAATAAATAAATAAATAGATAAAGAGCAGCAGTAATTTTCGAATCAAGCTGTTAGCGAGGCACAAGGGAGCGGGATTTATTACCCTCTTCCTCCCCAATAAACTCCAGATGTTGTTACAGAACCCACGCCGTTGCCACTGTGTGAACAAGCCTGCGATGTAAATTACCCAATATTCATCTGAAGCTGGGGAACGATGAGGATTTACTGCGTAACCTCACTTAGCCGAGAGGCTGAAACAGAACCGGGTTAAAGAATTCTGGCCGGGATCCAGCTCGCTGTTCTAAACGGGCGGAGTCCCGAGTGTGTGTTTTACACCGCTGTATTTTTAGGTTTAACCTTGAGACTTGATGAATTAAAGGAAAGCTGCCATGAGTTTTTTTTACACCCCTGATACCACCACTGACACCATTTTGAGATCGGAGCTGGCCCCATTTATCACCCTGGACCCTGCAAACGTCCTGTAAAGCAGGTGGAGCTTAAAAATCTGTGGTTTAAAGTGGCGGTCTGTAATTTCTGTAACCCTCTGCTGTGTGTGAAGTGAAGTAAAATACGTCTTAAACGTGCAGTGTGTAACATTTTACATCATCAAACACCTTCATGGTGGCGTGTGTGTGTGGGGGGGGGTGTCTGTGTGTGTGTGTGTGTGTGTGTGTGTGTGTGTGTGTGTGTGTGGGTGTGTATCCATCATCCTCAAGGCCAGGACAGGCATGTGCTCTCGCTCCGATGCGTGATATATCGTCATCATTAATCTCTGGTCACTTTCTCTAATGTGTGTGTGTGTGTGTGTGCGCGCATTCTGCGGGGTGTGTTAAAAAAAAAGAGTAGAAAAATGACTGACTTCTGGTTGTGGGACGAAGGCTCGGCCCGGGATGGTGAAGCAGGTGTGGACGCTGCTCAGGTACTGCGCCATGACGGACAGACGACTGCGCTGTTTGTTGCCGCAGCTCGCCGTTAATCTCTGCAGCAGAAACACACTCATTTAACTGATCATAAGAACCATCAGGATTCGGTAAATTCTGCTCTCTGATTGGTCAGAACGCGTTGCAGCGCGGGATTATTTCAACGATCAGATATTTAACAAGGCTTTGTGCCGCCATCTGTTGGCGGATACTGAAACTTTTTGATCCTCCTCATAACAATAACATGCAACATTTTAGTGGAGTAATAAAGGCAACTTATCAGGTGCTGTGCAATAGTTTGCACGCCCTCAATACAAAAAGAGCAGTTCACTGTGTTTGTCGTCTCCTGTAGCTTCACCCGCCTCTTTTTCCACTGACTCGCATGACATCTGATGAACTTTCTGACCTTCTGACCAATCAGAAGAACCAAGAACACATTAGCGCCAGATTTCTCACCTCCGCCACCTCTTTCTGGAAGGTGAGAGTGAGTCTGGTGCGTCCATACACAAACGGTCCACTCCGGCTGGACATCTCCTCCAACCACCTGATAATGAGTGGAGTGGAGACACTGAAGGGGAGGTTCCCAATGATGTGAAGATCAGGAGGCTCTGAGACACACACACACACACACACACACACACACACATTTTATTATTTTCTTTGCAAGATCAAAGGAGCAGAGTGTTTATTATTAATTCTGTAAATTCACACATTTTCTGTACGTTCGTTTCCGCGGTTTGTGTCGTCTCTACAGACGGGTGTCTTACCGTCCTCCCATGACCTGGTGATGTGCGGCGGGAACGCTGTGTTCATCCCGTATGTAAGAGCGTCGCCGTGGACGATTCGGACTCGACCCGGAGCCGCCTCGGATAACAGCTGCACAAACACACCAAGGCCTTTGTTTATTTATTTAATAATTATTTATGATTTATTTCTCGGCAGGATTTTTCTGTGATATTAATTAATAACTTATTTATTACATTAAACAGTGACTCGAGGTGTGCTAAGAGTGCCAATACTTTTGCTTCAGACAATCCTGAATGATTTACTTCCTGCTGTGTGTCGTGACCGCCGGCGCTCTGTAACACAGACCTTTAATCCCGGTACGAAGCGCGAGTCTTTCTCCAGCAGCAGCAGATCGGCGGCGCCGGCGTTCAGGATGGATCTGGAGAGTCCGCCGGGTCCGGGTCCCACCTCACACACACACGCATTCCTCAGGTTCCCCGCCTGCCGGACCATTTTATCTACAGCATTCAGGCGAGAATCAGGAATAACTGACCAGGTGAAATAATCCACACACACAGAATGATGGGATGAAAAATATCTCAAGACTCAAAACTTTTCTTATTATATTGTAATCACATCTAAGTGGACTGTCTGTCTCACACTTCGTCCTTCACCTGTCTGTCCTTCACAAAAAAACCCCAAAAAAACCCAGAAGCTTCTAACCAATCAGAAGCGAGCGTTTAACACGCCGCTGCTGCAGATACAGTAGGTTCTGTCCGTCTCACCTGTGAGCCTCAGGTCCAGGAGGAAGTTCTGAGACAGCTGTTTCTGAGCTCTCAGGTTGTAGAGTTTGATGATTTCGCGGATGGTGGGTAGAGGAGGGAGACGAAAGGGCGTCGCCATCTGCACAAAATCACAGAACCTTAAGCCGGTTTAAAGCTCCTCATCTTCACCGGGTACAGAATCGACTCTGGTACTGAGAATCGATTAACATTTATAGAGAATCTGAAGCCGACGGCACGTCACATTGAATTCTAGTCAATCTTTTTGGTAGAAGCCACACTGGGAGGATCATGTTTCTGTTCTTCCAGTGCGTTTTATTCATGGTTAGGATTTTCCTGCTACATTAAAAACCTCAACAGGTGGACAGAAAATGTAAAACCACAACATGCTGATTCTCTTTCATGCAGTTCCTCTTATGGAAATTAACCGTGATTTTATTATAGTGAAAGAAATTTATAGTAGTAAAATCACGACTTATTTTTGTAAGGATCCTCTGACAGTGTTCTTATAATGACGTTTAGTTATGTGACTAAAGGCGGAGACTGAATATTAGCCGAATGTGATTCCTCCCAATATGGCGGCGGCGGCGGCGCCCCAGCATGCGACACACTGCGTGTCGTAGCTTCACGTTATGTATTATAAATACAAAATATATGTAGATTAAATAGAAACAGAACTCTGTGCTATACATTTTAATCATTTTAAGTAAATGAAACGTGGACATTTTTTTCTTTGCTTTGCTTGAATCGGTTCTCAACGTTGCAGTACTACAACACGGCCAGCAGCGACATCTACTGGTCACAACACAACAGCGCTGCAACACACCGCTAATAAGACCACACTCGTTTACTGAAAACTCGCCTGTTCGGCGTTTTAGACTGTAAACGATTTTACAGTAAATAATTGATGTTAATAAAATAAATGACACCAGCTTGGCTCGTGCACAAAACGCGCATACGATATCTACGTTCTATTTTTTTTAAGATAACGTTTATAATTATGGCATTTAGTGCGATTTACATTTATATACTTTCTTATTATACTTAATAGTTAAAAGTCTTTTTTAGCAGCAACAGGCAATGTTGGGATTTGAACCTATGAGCTTCTGGTTAAAAGGCGAACATTATAACCACTGAGCTACACAATCACCCCGAAACACACACACAAACGGCTCAAATGTGAACATTCACTGTTATTTAAGCGGCAAAAACGCGTTAATGTAATAAAATAAATCATTAGGAAGTGAAAATGACCTCCAGTAAACAGTGAAACACGCTGTCCGACTGTCACTCCTCCTCCAGCGCCGTGCTTTAAACTTCCGGTTAAACTTCCGCCATGAGTTCAGAGTGACGTCTCTTTCACCAATGAAAACCCGCGAATTGCGGAAACAACCAATCAGATGGCTCACTATACTAAGTGGGTGTAACGCTTTAGTCAGGATGCTGATGGACTCATTCATACTGCAAAACTTTCACTAAAATTTGTGTTAAAATCTTTATTGTTCTTATATACTACAAAAACTGCTTGTTTATTAAAACCCAGTGAATTAATTTAAGTGATAAAATAATCAGAAGCGGGAACTGTATTAAAGGTTTAATTCAAATATAAAATGATTTAAAAGGAATGTGTAAAAACACACACACACACACACACCAATCAAACTGCAATTACAATTACAATTTAACAAAATAAAGAAAGAAAGAGACAGAAAGAAAGAGAGAGAAAGAAAGGGAGAGAACAGGAGAGAAAAAAGAGACTGAGAGAGAGAGGTAGACAGACAGTGAGAGAGAGATATATGTGTGTGTATTTATATATATATATATATATATATATATATATATATATATATATATATATATTTACACATGAGAGATGATAATTGGTGCACTTAATTCTGAACAAGGATTAAAGTATGGATAGAGTTTTTCGGTAAAAGACTGACGAGTGAAAGAGTAGATATGAGACTTGGCCTCGACATCATAAAAGGAGATCAGACCCTCCTCATAATTCACGTACACGCCCACTTTCTGTGGGATTTCTCTTGCGGCGAAGGAGACATACGGATCATTGCGAGCCTGATACTCATATCCGTTTCTCAGAGCCAGGGCCCAGATTCCATCCTGAGGTTTCATATTAGGAATCTCCTGCTTCCTGTTCACAGACTCTCTGACTACTCCTAAACGCCAGTCCCTCTTCCTGCTGACCTGCACCTCATAGTAAAACCTCCCAGAGGAGAAACCCTGCGTTCCCAGTACCATGGTGTAAACTGTGAATCTTTTCGGGGTGTCAGGGTATTTCTGCTCCATAGTTATGAACCTCACTTGTTTTCCATCTTCAGAAAGGATGAGTTGAGGATGAACTGTACCAGGATCCAGAGTCACATCCACTGAAATAACAGATAACATGTGAGGAGTAATCACAACAACTCATTAGCCAATATATCACATATACATGTTGCCAGATTGGGATGGAACCTACCCTAATTTGGCAACACTGGGTGGGAACCTGTCCAATCTGGCAACACTGGGCAGCAACCCACCCAATCTGGCAACACTGATTGTGAAAACTGTGTTAACTGTGTAATTGCCCCTAAAACATGTTAAAAAACAGTTCAGTGTACCTGCATACTGCAGAATCCTCGTCAGGTCTTTGGAGACTGTTTAAAGCAGAACAGAACATTTATTTTTAAAAATATAGTTTCGTATAAAGTGAAAACACTGTAACGAAACTACTTTTATTCACCAAAAACACATTAAATACAAAAACTTTAATACAGTCACACATAAAATCATTTCCCTCCTACAGACATTAATGTTTCTCACCCATTTCTTTCATCTTCTCCTTCAGACTTTGTTGAATCTGCGTAAAAGCCGTCATCAGACTTTCTGTGTTCAGTTCGGTGTTCATGTTGATCTTATTCCAGTTCTTGATGTGTGACGTGATGGGCAGTAAAGGATAAAGCTACAGTGGAACAGGAGAACAGAAGCAGAAGTCCTTCAGCCCACGTTCTACAGTGTGGATTAGTGATGAGGAGCTAAACACTGACCTGTAGTTGGTTATCATCAGTGTGTGAAAGCTGCTCCAATTCAAAGATAACTCCCTTCAGCTCCTTGATCTCCTGTTCCAGCTCGATAATGAGTCCTTCAGCTTGCTTCTCTGCTGCTTCCTGTTTCTTCTTTATCACCTCCAGCAGCTCAGCCTGAGTTTTCTCGATGAAGTGAATCAGAGCGATGAAGATTTGTTCATTGTCTGTCTCCTCCTTTTCAGTGTTACTCTAAAACCAAAAAACATTTGGTATTTTTTTTTCACCAAAATCGGTAATATAAACTCTCTATCGAACGTTCTGGATCTGAACTACATCATGTGTCACCCACTCTGCGGAGCTCAACAGACTGATTCATCTCCTGGATCTTTTTCAGTCGCTCTTGGATCATCTGCTGCAGCACCAACTGTGTTTTTCCCAGTGGACAGAAAACACACACACACACACACACACACACACACACACACACACACACACACTTTCTTAAATGTCAGTTCATTTGTATTGTTTCTGCATAAGAATATTTAACTCTGACTATGATGATGATGATGATGATGATGATCTCTCACCCTACTGTCTGCATTCTCCTCCTCTATCCGATTAACCGTGTGATCCTTATGTTTTTCCTCAGTGCAGAACTGACACAGATACATCTGATCATCTTTGCAGAACATATCCAGAGGTCTCTCGTGCTTCTGGCAGATGTATTTCTCCAGGTTCTTTAGTGCGTTTATCAGTTTGTGTTTCTTATATTTTGGAACATCGATATGAGGCTGTAAATGAGACACACAAAAAGACACACCACAATCCAGACAGGACTTTGCAGCCATCTGCTTTACATCAGAGAGGCTGTTTGCTTCTATTCTGAAATTGACTCGCAACCTCTCTCAGCGTTACGTTGATCTTGAGTTCCGGTATCTTGGTAAATTTTTCTTTACATAATGGACAAAAACAGCGTTGACTTCGGTTCCAGGATTGTGTGATGCAGCTCTTGCAGAAGGTGTGTCCACATGGAGTGGTGACTGGATCAGTAAACACGTCCAGACAAATCAGACAATGTAACTGCTCTTTAGTCAGGATACTGCTGGACCCACCTGCAACTGGGGGACAGATCATCAATGAAAATTCATTCATTCATCTTCATCTTATTCCCTAACTCGGGGTCACAGGGATCTGCTGGTGTCTATCTGAAAGGGTGAAAGGCAGGAATGGGAAACTCTGGACAGGTCACCAGTCCATCACAGGACCACACACACACACATTCACTCCTATGGACAATTTAGAATCACCAATCAATCGAACATACATTTTTTGACTGTGGGAGGAAACCGGAGAACCCAGAGTAAACACACACACACACACACACACACACAGGGAGAACATACAAACTCCACACAGAAACACCCATGCAGGGAAATCGAACCCGAGACCTTCTCGCTGTGGGGGAACAGTGCTAAACACTATGATTTATAAAACCTAGAATATTACTATTATTACTAGTACTGTAACTAAAAGTGGGTTGTAAGTTATGAACTGAACTTGTTAACTTACACTCATCAGTCAGGTCCTTACTGCTCCTTCTACTTTGTTCTGGATTGAAAGAAGATTCAGCCATATTCTTCTTCCCCCTTTGTCTTCTTTTTAACCCTTTCAGCAAGAAATAAAATGGTTCAAAATGACAGACGTTCACTAAAAACTCAATAACTATAAATCTACTGGGTGTCCCATAAATAACAATCCCATAAGTTATTTCTGTTAAATCTGATAGTATTTCCACTCTTCTGATATCCACTGCATTCACTGCAGCGTTTGCTGTAAAAGACTTCTGGTTTCCTGGTGGAGCTAAAATTTCAGGCTGGTCTGGTTTATTACATTCATGGGCGGTTTCAAATATTTCACAGTGACAGACAAAATGCAAGAAATGAAAATGGATCAGACGTGTTAATAAATTCTAAACCCAAATATTAAATCAACTAAACTCATAATTAACATTATTATAAGAATTGAACTAGGATTAGACCCTTAGTGAACATATAGATTGATTAAAGGGTTAGATATAAAAATTCACATGGTCAAAACCAGAACCTATTAATAATCCACCAACTTTCATTTTCTCTCAGGGTTTTTACTCAGGGAGTGAGACAATTCACAGGTCTAATTCTCATTTCTGTTCCTCAGAACCAGTGAATCAGAACCGAAGAATCAGAACCAGGGAATCAGAACCAGAGAATTAGCTTGGGAGAATCAGAACAGAACATAGTGAATCAGAGCCAGTAAATCAGAGCCAGTAAATCAGGGTTAGGGTTAGGGTTAGGATTAGGGTTAGGGTTAGGGTTGGGGTTAGGGTTGGGGTTAGGGTTGAGGGTTAGGGTTAGGGTTAGGGTTGGGGTTGGGGTTAGGGTTGGGGTTAGGATTAGGATTAGGATTAGGATTAGGATTAGGATTAGGATTAGGGTTGGGGTTAGGGTTGGGGTTAGAGTTAGGGTTGCGGTTAGGGTTGGGGGGTTAGGATTAGGATTAGGGTTAGGGTTGGGGTTAGGATTAGGATTAGGATTAGGGTTAGGATTAGGGTTGGGGTTAGGGTTGGGGTTAGAGTTAGGGTTTGGGTTGGGGTTGGGGTAGGGTTAGGGGGGTTTAGGGGTTAGGGTTAGGGTTAGGGTTAGGGTTGGGGGGGTTAGGGTTAGGGGTTAGGCTAGGGTTAGGATTAGTTAGGGTGGGGTTATTGGGGTTTGGGGTTTGGGGTTAGGGTTAGGGTTAGGGTTAAGGTTAAGGGGGGTTAGGGTTGGGGTTGGGATTGGGGCAGGTGTTGGTGTGAAATTATCATACACACACCGTTACATTTTATACACTTTATACACAGCAACAGAAAATGTACATTTACAGCATTTATCAGACGTCCAGAGCGACTTGCATTTATCTCTATTACACAACCAAGCAATTGGGGTTTAAGGGCCTTACTCAGGGGGCCAGCAGTGGGAAGTCATTGGTGCTAGGAATTGAACTCTGAATTTAGCAGTCCTACCACCACCACGCTACCACTTCCCCAGCTGGAATGTACACCAGTCCTCTCCATTCTACCTAATCTCTATAACAGACATGTGGTGATGGATGATTTATTATCTCGGTTTAGGCTGAGCAGGTGGAGTGTTAGATTAGATGGGTTAAGGCTGTAAGTTGTTGATGGGACGATCAGGGTTCAAGCCCAAGAGCACCACCGGTGTGCCACTGTTTTCAGCAAAGCCCAAACTTTCTCTAACAGTAAATCACAGATTCACAGTGAATCAGAAACACCCCACACACATGACATTTACTAATTAAATTAAATTAAAATAATCAGGTTTGATCAAAGGGCAGCTCGGTGGCTTAGCGTTTATCACTGTTGCCTCACAGTAAGAAGGTCCCAGGTTCGATTCCCTTGCAGGGATCTTTCTGTGTGGAGTTTGTACGTTCTCCGTGTGTGTGTGTGTGTGTGTTTACTCCGGGTTCTCCGGTTTACTTCAACAGTCCAAAAGCATGTATGTTAGATTGATTGGTGATTCTAAATTGTCCATAGGAGTGAGTGTGTGTGTGTGTGTCCCTGTAATGGACTGGCGACCTGTCCACATCCTGTCTTTTGTCCTTTCAGAGACGGCTGGGATAGACTCCAGCAGGTCCCTATGACCCTGAATTAGGGAATAAGCGGCTATAGAAGATGAATGAATAAATAAATGAATGAATGAATTGAGGTTTGATCATAAATAGCCATAAACAATAATATCGGTTTTGGTGAAATGTTTGCTAAAAATCATTTACTGAGTTTTGTCCACTAAACAATTATTTTATACAAAAATCTAAATATATTTGACAGAAAAAAAATCTTTTTTATAAAACGCTTCTGTAAAACAAATCTAACTATAAGGAAACGCGTTGCCATAGTAACCAGTAGGCGTCCTGGACGCTGAGGCACTGAGGGTGCGCTAGAATTCAACCAAACTGCGCAGTGCATTGTGGGCATCTCGAACTGGTGCATCATTTTACACGAGTTAAATACGTTAATGTGTGCGAATAGTGCACTCGACTTTACTATCGGATGAAAATAATTATATGTAGCACTAAACTGTGTCACACTCTGTTCAGGAGGAACGCATTTTATAAGGTCACTTCCGGGTGTTGAATTGTGACTCACCCACAACAAAGAAAAAAAGAGAAAAAAGCTGATCAACAGCACCGCGTCCGTTAACGCACCGGACTGGCTCGCGCTTCTGATGTGACGGCTGTTCTTTGTAAGTAACGCATTTTTTTTGTATTTTTAATTGATTTACATATAAAATAAATAATAAATTATAAATATTTGATGCAATAGTCTTGCTGCGCCGCGAGCTCTTTTGTTTTGTGAGGTTTTTATTCATAATAATATAATAACAGATAATAAAATAGAATTAAAAAGCGTTTAAAATAAAAATGTTATAACATTTAATCACATCCGTGTGTTTCTGACGAAACCCGAAGTTATTAATAATAATAACAATAATTTATTGGGGCTGCACTGAATATAGATGAATATCATTTTCTCTTGTTGTTATTGTAGCTAAGCCTATTAGCCGCTTATGTCGCCTTATAACGCCGTTATATAAATTAATGACGCGTTTTTTTTATTCGTGTTATTATTATGCCGTATTTCTATAGGCTATTATTAGCGACTGTTTTAATCGTGTTAGCATGTCCATTTAGCATTACAGCTCGTGCTATCTGACAGTTAATTCATAAATAAAAGTATTTTTATGAAGTGTTATAACGTTAAAGAACTCAGCAGGATGAATTAATGACCATGTTAATAGATGCGTTTATCTCCGCGCTTATAACATGACCTTTCTGCGTGTTTAGCTCTACTATCATTCTGTGTCGTTTACACATGAGTCGACTCCCTGAATCGGATCTTTTAGATGACTCTGATTCGCTTATGTGAATTGCGTAGCTGTTATGGTCCGTCTTTCTTTTTTTTTTCTTTTTTTCTCATCACTTGCTTTCCCTTATTGTTTTTTTTTTACCGTGTCTTTATTCTGTTTTTTCTTATTTTTCTTTTTTCTTTCTTGTTATAGTTTTTTCCTTCGTTTCATTCCTTTGTTACTTTTCTTCATTGTATTAGTCTTTTCTCTTCTTACCTTTTTTATTCTGTTCTTTATTTCAACATTGTTTTTTTCCCCTCACCTTATCCTTTTTTTTATATTTTTTCTCTTCTCATCTTTCTTTTTTTTCCTGTTTTTCTTTCATTATTTTCATCTTATTGAAATTCTTTTATCAGCTTTGATTCTCTTTTCCATTTCTCTTCTTTTTCTTTCCCTATTTATCCCTTTCTTTTCTTTCTTTCTTTCTTTTTTTTTTTTCTCTAGCTCTCTCTTTTTCTTGTCATAGTTCTTTTTATTTGATTTCTTCTTTTGCCCCTCATTCCTTCGTTTCCTTTCCTCCACCACATCAGTCTTTCCTTCTCTTTTCTTTCTCATCCTTCTGTATTTCCTTCTTTCCTGTTTTTCTTACCACTTTGTTCATTAGTTTCTTTATCAATTTTTCTAATGTCTCATTCCTTCTTTACTTTTTTCTTTTCTTTTCTTTTCTTTTCTTTTCTTTTCTTTTCTCATCACAGTCTCTTAGTTTTCCCTCTAGTTTGTTTTCTTTTTTTAATTTATCTTCCATCTCATTTACTTTTCACTTTGATCTTTCCTTCATTTTGTGCTTCTTTACTGGATTACTTTTTATTCCTTTATTTATTCATTCTTTTCTCATCTGTTTTTAACCTTCTTCTACCACACATAGTTGTCTGCATGTCTTTCCCTTTATTTCTTTAACCCATCATTTTGTTCATTTCTTTTTCTCTTATTCTCTGCTTTTTGTTTCCTCTCTAGTCTTTTTTTTCTTTTCTTCTTCTTCTTCCCCTTTTCCTTTCCCTTTCTCCTGCTGATGGTGCTGATGTTGCTCTGTGTGCAGATGTGGAGTAGAGACGTTGCTGAATGGTGAGGATATAATGCGGAGATCCCAACAGTTTTTTTCATGCACTGAAAGTGAGTAAGAGTTTTCTCTCTCTCTCTCTCTCTCTCTCTCTCTCTCTCTCTCTCTCTCTCTCTCTCTCTCTATCTCTTTTTCTTTACTCTACCTACCCCCCCCCCCTTCTTAACCCCCCCCCATTTTTTACGTACCATTTTATACTTATCCCTGATTTTATGCACTTACTTGCTTTAGGGGACTTTGGTTAGGGGCCCTTTTTTTTTTTGTGCAATTCTTTTTTTTTGTTTTTTTTTTTGGGGGGGCCCTTTCCATTGGACCTTAACCAGTAGGGACCCCCCCCCCCCCCCCCCCACCCCCCCCCACCCCCCCCCCCCCCCCCCCACCCAACCCCTTCCCAAAAAAAAAATGGTGCTGGGAAAAAAAAAAAGGTTTGCTGGGCTTGGGAATCAAAACCCACCAAATCTTTCGGTCAGTAGCCAAACACCTTAACCAACCAGTCCTATGACCTCCACAGCAAATACCAGCCACAATTGTGTTTAAATATTTTTCAGTGTTTCTTGATTTGATTGGTCGGAATATGATCAGTTGTTTGATCGAGTGTATGTATTATATGAAAGAGGTGCTGAGCTCTATGAGTAAACAAATAAATAAATAAACATCGCTGTCTCTTTTTTTGTCTCTCTTCTCTCTCTCTCTCTCTCTCTCTTCTCTCTCTCTCTTCTCTGCCCTGACTACCCACCCTCTTCTCTGGATCTCTCTCTATCGATATCTCTCTGCCTACCCACCCCCTCTCTTGGCTCTCTCTTCTCTCTTTATCTTATCTCAACTTATCTCGCTCTATCTCTCTCTCTTTTTCTCTCTTCTCCTCTCTCGTTCTCGATTTTCTATCTCTCTCTCTCGATTCTCTCTCTCTCTCTCTTCATATCTCTTCCTCCCCCCCATCTTCTTTGGCTCTCTCTTCTCTCTCTCTCTCTCTCTCTCTATGCCCCCCCCACCCTCATTCCCCCTCCCCACCCCCTTTCCCCTCCCTCTCTCTTTTCTCATTTTCTTTCCATATCATATCTCTCTATTCTCTTCACTCTCTATCTCTTTCTTATCTCCTCCTCTCTCTATCTATCTCTCTCTCTCTCTCTCTCTCTCTCTCTCTCTCTCTCTCTCTCTCTCTCTCTCTCTCTCTCTCTCTCTCTCTCTCTCTCTCTCTCTCTCTCTTCCCTCTCTCTCTCTCTCTCTCTCTTTGGCTCTCTCTCTCTCTCTCTCTCTCTCTCTCTCTCTCTCTCTCTCTCTCTCTCTTCTCTCTCTCTCTCTTTCTCTCCTCTCTCTCTCTCTTCTCTCTCTCTCTCTCTCTATCTCTTTCTCTCTCTCTCTCGCTCTCTGCCTACCCCCTCTCTCTTTGGCTCTCTTCTCTCCCTCTCTCTCTCTCTCTCTCTCTTTGGCTCTCTCTCTCTCCTCTCTCTCTCTCTCTCTCTATGCCCCCCCCCCCCCCCGTCTCTAGGCTGCACATTTATGGCGTTTGTGAGTGGAGATTTCTGCCAGGCACAGCACCTGGTCATTGTGGACGAGTGAAACGTGCCACATGAAGATTGCGCCACCCGTCTTCCGTTCTGCCCTGCGAGATTTGTGGTTCGAAGCTGCTGAAAGTTCATGCGTGTGAGTCGGTCTGTCTGAACTGAGTCAGGCTCAGGCGCCAAAGGGATCGTCCCATTTTCAAAAGTGTGTGCTTTTAAAAGTGTGTGTGTTTTTTACTTTTTTTTGTTTTCCCTGTTTTTCTCTATAGGACTGTCCGTTTAAATTTGGGTTTCGAGCCAAACTCATCGTAATCTCGCCGTAAAAGTTAGTTCTATTCCCGTTTTTTTTCATTTTTTAACCCTGTGTGAAGATGAATCGTCCTGCGCCTGTTGAAATCAGCTACGACTCGATGAGGTTCCTGATTACCCACAATCCCACTGATTCACAACTGCCCAAGTTTATCGAGGTGAGATCATTCAGACGATCAGTGAATATCAGTCGTGAGAGCTGCTGCTGCTGCTGCTGCTGGAGTTTCGCTCAGGTTTCTCTGGATTTTTGTAGGAGCTGAAGAGTTTCGGGGTTCACACACTGGTCCGGGTTTGTGAGGCCACCTACGACAAAACACCAGTGGAACAGGAAGGCATTGATGTGATGGTAGGATTCATTCATAAACACTGAGAACAGGAAGTCTGTGTACAGCTGCTTTTAATTCAAACGTGTGTACATGTGGGACCAGACAGATCGAGATCTGAACACAAAACCCAGCCACAGGGAGTGAAACTCATGTCTGATACTGAGCGGAGTTACTGTCTATTCATTTTACAGATGAAACATTCATACTTTTCATCCATTTTTGGTTACATTTAATGATATTAATGTGTTTCACCGCTTAATGAAGCTGACATTAATAATTGAATAATTGAAATTGGACATTTTTCCGGTTCTATGAAAACATCTGACAAATGAGAGTTTTTTTTAACCCAATACCAATGACAATTATTCTCATGATTAGGAGGGATATGCATTTGATTTATAAGTATTTAAACAGATGATAATTCTAACACTGCTATTCTACAAACACAACAACTAATAATTTTCACAGCAGTTTAAATAGAAGAGACTAAAATGGAAAGAAATTAAATTGAGTCTTACAGTTGTTCAAGGTGGCCTGCTAATTAAAAGCCATCAGGTCTTGCATGTGATTCTCAAAGGACCACAAGATGGCGCCATATAGATTAAAATCATAGGAATAAATTACAACTGATTATCAGTCGATTTCTATTAACGACTACTCTTTTTTTTTTTTTAATAAAGGATTGGCCTTTTGATGACGGCTGCTCCCCTTCTGATCAAATTGTGGACGACTGGTTAAATCTTCTAAAGTGTAAATTTAAAGATGAGCCACAAAGCTGCATCGCAGTGCACTGTGTCGCCGGTCTGGGCCGGTGAGTCCTCCCCGATTTTAATGGTTCACAATAAATCAGTGTTAAATATTGGGCTGTTTACCGTCACTAACTTCCCGGATGTTGTGTTTGTCCATGCAGAGCTCCCGTGTTGGTGGCCATCGCGTTAATCGAGGGTGGAATGATGTACGAGGACGCCGTTCAGTTGATTCGGCAGTAAGTCCCGCCTTCTGTGAAAATCATGATGCAGGTCCGTATTTCAGCGTTTAAGTGTAAATGTCTGGTATCGTTGCAGGAAACGCCGCGGAGCCTTCAACTCCAAACAGCTCCTGTACCTCGAGAAATACAAACCCAAGATGCGTCTACGCTTCAAAGATGCCAACGGACAAAACTGCTGCCTTCAGTAGAACACCAAGGCAGACAAAGCCGGAATTCATTATAATCATCATTAATTTTATTAGCATTATTGATAATACTGGAACGCAAATGTTTTTTGGATAATAAATTTCCTGCTGCGTTATTGTGCCAAGCAACACACACAAAGATTAGTGTCAATATGCACATCCATTCTACAGCACAAGCAGATCGCATGCACAGGGGCTGAGTGAGCCGACGGGTGAGTATAGATGATGACGATGACGAGTGTCAATCATGCTGTTTACACACAATCAAGTTTATGAAAATGTAAAATAGCTTATCATTTTATAATAATATGTCACTCAATATGTTCGACTCTAAAACTACAAGGAAAAACTGAAAAAAATAACCTGAACAATTTGTGTTCCACATTTTACGCTAATAAAATTAAAGTTGGATATTTTGGGTGCAGTGCAGTACCAAATATTTCCACTAGATGACGCCAAGATTCTGTTTTAGACCCTATAAGGGTCTTTATGACGATGACAGATGAGAAGTGACTCACGGATGTAACACAGATAAGATAAGTGAAGAATATGTTATTAATAGTTAATGTTGTGACTGTTTAGGAAGTAATCCGTAGTTTAGAGCTGAATATTAGGGGATGTAACTTCTTTCATATCTCTATTGTAATGAAGCTTCTTCTGACTGATAACACCATCTTCCTCTTCCCCTCCTCCTCCTCCTGATTATCCCTGCTCTGACCATCATCACCAACCAGAGAGTAATAAACCTCTTCATTATGACATGTCACCTGTTGAGACTCTTGTTGTTGCACAGATTTGGGAGGAAGCAGATGGAGGAAACTGCAGCAGTGAACACAGGGATGGGCTGGTAATCAAGTCTCCTGTATTCATAGCATAAAGCCCAGGGCCGCCCTAGATTTGCGCCCCCCATTCCCCCCCAACACAAACACACACATACCCTATTACAAAAAAAATCTAGAGTGTAAATTAAGTGCAGAAAACTCTGATATATTTTCGGACTATCACGTCCTAATGCAGATGCGCATTTTTAAATGAGTCCAACATGACAAACATGTCAAATATGATGATTTTTCTTTGATGTCAAATTTATTTTGTTCGAACGATATTTTAATCATTCCAGCAGTTAAGCTGCAAATCAGTGGCAAAAATATTTTTGCCTAATATTTGGCTGTAGGAGCGCATGTGGGTCACAAGAGGGCGCACTTCTGACAAAAAAAACCCTCGTGCGGTGCCCCCCCAAGTCATTTTGCGCCCTGGGCAACTGCCTATGTCCCCTATACCACGGGCCGCCTGCATAAAGCACCCATTATTTTGCCCCGTCTACATAAAGATTGCCCCCTCCCCCCTTCGTCATCTTTGCATGAATTGTATCTCAATATGGACAAACCAAAACACGAAGATGTTGATGAAAAGCTACGGTAAAAAAAAAAGGTTTGAAGGAGGATGCTGCCAAATGTGCAAAAACAACAGATCTGATGGCGGAGAAGAGGAGGAGGGTAGTGGAATCAGTCAGAAGTAGTTTATCATAGTAAAAGAAAGAAGCTACCTCTCCTAATATTTAGGTCAATTATATAATGTAGCCTGGGTGTCATCTTGTGGAAATGTTTGGTACTGCACCCGAAATAATGTTAACATATTTAGTGTAATATGTATTTTATAATATAATTTCGTATTTTTATATTTTCATAAACTTATGAATACCTGTGATATATTTATTCATCATCAGGATTTAAAGATCTAAAACCTGATTAAACTCAACATTCAATAGTCTTTTCAACTGAACAAACTTCAAACAGCTCCATGCATTGACTTTTAAATAAACCCTAAAAACGTAATGTTAAATGAATCATCTCTCTATCTTTACTGTCCGCTGGTGTGCATGTGACCAGCAACATTTCCTCTAAAAGTTGTACACAGTTGTTTACTGATCACTTAAAGAGTCGAAAGGTGTCGAAAGTTCAGGAAGTGCAGGAAAAGCGATTCTGCTTGTTTTTATTCATAAAGTACAGGAACATCTGGGTTGCAGGTTCCTCTGAGAGCTTCTTGCCTTTAAATGACTTCTGGAGGAGAAAAAGGGTAAAAAAAATATTACACTAAAATATACATTAATAATGAGCGGTTCAATAGCAGTTAAACAGCTAACCGGTTATTAAGCTGCTAGTAAACTAGCTCACATTTTTCTACAGGTTTTAAATATTATTCATATTATTATTATTATTATTATATTTTGACTAATTAACATTCAGCAAATAGTTTAAAAATGTTTATTTTATCATAATAAGCATTGTTTTGTCACTAATACTGATACGTTTTGTCACTAATATTGTAGTTCTGTGGCTATATAATATATCTAAATAATAGAAATTAGCTAGTCCTTTAAACAGCTAGCTATTCCAGAACAGGTGCTAAGTTCAATTGTTTAGCTTCTAATTAACCTCTTTAACTTCTTTAAAGTTTATATTTTATTAAATAGTTGCTCGACAGTCAGCTATTACAGTCAGCTGTTGATTATCTTGTCATTCTTTGAAGATTCGCATATTGGATATGATGGTCTTTGTGCCGTTGTGATGTCATAAATTGAGCTTTCCTTAAAACATGACCCAAGAACCAGAATAAGCCATTTAAGAGGGGTTCATCTATATAACTCATGCGTTCCAGTTAGTTGATGGCTTCTGGTTGATCATGGTGTTAAAGACGTTACTAAGGGTTCCTGTGTCTGGTCCTCACCTGCCCTCTGATGGCCCTGGATCTCCTCCAGACGTGCAATGGTGCGGATGGACCTGCGCTCCTTGAAGGCCACTGTGGGTAGAAGGTCCTCATCATTGGTTAAACTCATCATTGAATCTTTGACTGGACTGGGAAGCTTGATTACTTCCTCTAACGGAAGGCTGTGGAGGGGCTTCACGTTCTCGTCGAGCATCGTGGATGACAGCGTGGGTTTCTGTTAGACGCAACGAGGAAATGCACATGAATCTGTTGTAAGACTGACCAAACATTTTGTAGATCATGAGCTTAAAATATCAAAAATCACAAATGGTGGGATTTGATTTAATTTTAGAAGAAGATAGACCAATCAGCAGTTCTTCTCATTACCTTCTCAGCGTCTGTCTTCCTCGTTCTTTTCATAATCTCCTCTAATCGCTGTGAAGATAAATGTAACACTTCAGCACACTGAACAGCTCTGTTGTTTTGTTTTTTTTAATCCGGAGATGAGATGAGATGAGATGAGATGGTCGGGTTGTAATATTCTCGGACGTGAGATATAAATACGGTGGACGAGGTCAGCTCTCAGTCTCAGTGCTTGTGATGACCTACATTTAGTCCTGAGCCAGTGGCCATCTTACCTTCTTCCTCTCCTGCCGCTCGCTTTCCTCTCTCTGAAATCGTGTCTCTCTCTCCAGCTTCTGTCTCTCCTCCTCTTCTTCTTTCTGCATAAAAAGATTGAATGTAGTAGTTGTGGGTAAAGTGAGAAAGCTGGAGGCATACAAAACTAAAGTCTAAAGTTAAAGGAGCAGTGCGTGATCTTCAGAGACCTCTGCTGGCTGTAAGGTGAACTGCAACTGCAATATAATATGGGTCAGTGATGCGTGTATAGGGTTTAATGTGTATGAGTTTTTTTTTAACAGTAGATGCCACTCATGATCAGATGGTTTACAGATTGGGGCGGAGCTAATTTATATCAATTAAAATACTGAAACGATGCTGTACAGACACACTCATAAAGACCGCACCTTTGAACTGAGAGTGTTAATTTGGCACCATGGTGATCTTAGCTTAATAATGGATGTATGACCTGTTGATGAAGTCTTCTCTCCTCCTCCTCTGCCTTCTTTTGTTCATTCTCCTCCCTTCTCCTTTTCTCCTCTGACTCATGCTTTGCTCGCTCCTCGGCTCTTCGAATGGTCGATTCTTCTCTCACGCGCCTGAACACACCACACACTTTCACAGTTGATTGAAATACATTTTGTTTAAAAAACATTTTCGTGTAGTGTGTGTTCCCTCGCTTTGTCCTCACCGCTCTGTTTCCTTTGTCTCACTGCGCTCTTCTTCTTCTCTCTGTCTCTGCAGTCGGGCCTGTCGTCTCCTCTCCGCCAGCAGACGTGAAGCCTCCTCAGGGTCAGTGGTTCCTGCTGAGGGTTTGCTCTGGTGTCCAACACTTTGATCTAATCAAAGATAATTGCTAACATTTAGAGCAATTGTTTATAATTGTTTATAAAAAGAAAACAGGCACAAGTGCAGGAACCTGGAGTTCGGGTGCTTTAATTTGAACTTTCGGTGCTGGATCAGTTCTTTTCCCTCACCTTTGGGAGTGTGAGGACATGCAGGAGCAGACAGAGGTATGTTACAGCCTGGGTTCTCCTGCATCATGACTCCAGCACACTTAACATCCTGGTGTGGGCACGCAGTAGCAGACGGCTCACGCTGAGGCTCATGGGAGTTCTGTGTGCACTCTGGGTCCGGATTGTCCTCCTCGGGTAGTGGGGGGAAAAACCCCTGTCTGGAGGACCCTCTCAGAGTCAGTCTTAATCTAGTACCACAGTAGAGAACCTGCTTATCATTTTTATACAGCGGTTTAACAACAATGAAGCGAATTTTTAACTAGCAATAACGACTGACGTTTATTTGAGGCGTCTTTTTATGCAAGACAAGACGGCAGCCAACAACCAATCAGTGGTCGTCATTGTTTTCACAAAAAACTCTCTGATTATAATTCTTTCCCCAACAACCAATCACTGATCACTAGTCGTTACCATCAACTAATCACTCATCAATAGTCAACTAATCACTGATCACTAGTCTTTACCATTAACTAATCACTGATCACTAGTCTTTACCATTAACTAATCACTCATCAATAGTCAACTAATCACTGATCACTAGTCTTTACCATTAACTAATCACTCATCAATAGTCAACTAATCACTGATCACTAGTCGTTACCATCAACCAATCACTGATCACTAGTCTTTACCATCAACTAATCCCTGATCACTAGTCTTTACCATTAACTAATCACTGATCACTAGTCAACTAATCCTGATCACTAGTCTTTACCATTAACTAATCACTGATCACTAGTCGTTACCATTAACCAATCACTGATCAATAAGACTTTGCTATCACTGGTAACAATTTTTCTTATCAATTAGTGGTCAACATCGTTTCTGCAATAAACACTGATTATAATTCTTTCCCCGAGTCGCTCACTGATCAACCAATCAGCTCTTATTACTGTTTCCACTGACCAATCAGGTGCTATCAGTGACTCCACTCCATCACACCACTGTGGCAGTTTTAGTAACAACAGTAAATAATTTATACTTCATGTGTGAGATGTACCTACCCCGGTAATGAGGTTATTGTTTTGCCCTCTGTCTCTGGCGTAGAGCTGATTTTAACACTCACCGTGTCTGAATGGAGCTGTTCTCGTCTCTCAAGATTTAAACCCTGAGATTCACAAACACACACACACACACAGATCCTCTATCATATTACTGTGTCACGGCATATCATTAGTCCTAATAATCAGAGCTGAAACCTTACCCACCGGTTTATTTGTGGCGGTTTGGGCGCAGACCTTCGTCCCCCCGGAACTCATGGCCTTGTGGTGTTTCGGGGCTCCAGCAGCTTTTTGAGGGCTGCTATTGCTCATAGTGTGGCATGAAACTGCACGTCGACAAATATGAACAACTGAACAATGAGCGCATGGAGTTGTGTTGATAACAAAAGAGTGAGAATGCATGACGAGTAAAAAGGAGGATGAGAGAAAAGCTAGCGTTATTGTTAGCACCGCTGCGTGGCTTGCACTTTTCTGTACATTTCTGCTCATTGGGAGTTGCTATTTTAAAGGAGCAGTTTGTCATTTTCAGGGCTCTCTGTAAATGCTGTCATTTCCTCCAAACCAAACCATTAATTCTGATGAAACCGATGGAGCTGAGTAATGTTAGAGGAGAGGCCAATTTCAGGGCCAGAAAGTTCTTACAGATGAATAAATTCTCATGTCGACGTCCTCTGGTCACATTCTCTCCTCTTAAATGATATGTTCTTGAGTGAAGCAGTATGGCTTTAAGACACACACTGCACCTTTAATATAACACACACTGCACCTTTAATATAACACACACTGCACCTTTAATATAACACACACTGCACCTTTAATATAACACACACTGCACCTTTAATATAACACACACTGCACCTTTAATATAACACACACACTGCACCTTCATATAACACACACACTGCACCTTAATATAACACACACACACCTAATATGCACCTTAATATAACACACACTGCACCTTTAATATAACACACACTGCACCTTTAATATAACACACACTGCACCTTTAATATTAACACACACTGCACCTTTAAATAAACACACCCTTATAATATACACACTGCACCTTTAATATAACACACACTGACCTTTAAATATAACACACACTGCACCTTTAATATAACTATAAACACACACTGCACCTCTAATATAACACACACACTGCACCTCAACACTGCAAAATATAACACACACTGCACCTTTAATATAACCCACACACGGCACCTTTAATATAACACACACTGCACCTTTAATATAACACACACTGCACCTTTAATATAACTCACACTGCACCTTTAATATAACACCACACTGCACCTTTAATATAACACACACTGCACCTTTAATATAACACACACTGCACCTTTAATATAACACACACTGCACCTTTAATATAACACACACTGACACTAATATAACACACACTGCACCTTTAATATAAACCACACTGCACTTTAATATAACACACACTGCACCTCTAATATAACCACACACTGCACCTTTAACTAACACACACTGCACCTTTAATATAACACACACTGCACCTCTAATATAACACACACTGCACTGCACCTTTAATATAACACACACTGCACCTTCATATAACACACACTGCACCTTTAATAATAACACACACACTGCACCTTTAATATAACACACACTGCACCTTTAATATAAACACACACTGCACCTTAATATAACACATACTGCACCTTTAAATAAACACACACATTTCATTTGTCAGTATTTGGCAGACGCCCTTATATCCAGAGCGACTTACAATATTCCTTATTATACAACTGAGCAATTGGGGGTTAAGGGCCTTGCTCAGGGGTCCAATGGTGGTGGCTTGCCGGAGCTGGGAATCGAACCCACACCTTCGGGTTGGTAATCCAAGCCCACCTTAACCATGAGCCACCCATGAACCATGAGCCACCACTTCCCCCACACTGCACACACTGCACCTTTATATAACACACACTGCACTGCACCTTCAATATAACACACACTGCACCTTTAATATACACACACACTGCACACCTTCAATATAACACACACTGCACCTTTAATATAACAACACACTGCACCTCTAATAATAACACACACTGCACCTTTAATATAACACACACTGCACCTTTAATAACACACACTAACACACACCAACACACACCTTGTATTAAACACACCACTGCACCTTCATATAACACACACTGCAACCTTTAATATAACAACACACACTGCACTGCACCTTCAATAATAAACACACTGCACCTAATACACACAGGCACCTTTAATATAAAACACCACACTGCACCTTCATATAAACACACAACACACACTGCACCTTTAATATACACACACTGCACCTTCAATCATAACCACACACACTGCACCCTTTAATATAACACACACACTGCACCTTTATATAACCAACACACACCGCACACTGGCACCTTTAACAATATAACACACACTGCACCTTTAATATAACACAACACTGCACCTTAATATAACACACACTGCACCTTTAATATAACACACACTGCACCTTTAATATAACACACAACGCACGCACCTTTAATATAACACACACTGCACCTTTAATATAACACACACTATAACACACACTGCACCTTTAATATAACACACATGCACCTTTACTGCACCTTTAATATAACACACACACTTTAATATAACTACCCTTGCACCTGTTAATATAACACACACTGCACCTTTAATATAACACACACACGGCACCTCACCTTTAATATAAACACACACGGCACCTTTAATATAACACACACGCACCCTTTAATATAACTTACACACTGCAACCCTTTAATATAACACAGCACACTTACACTGCACCTTTAATATAACACACACTGCAACCTTTAATAGCACCTTTAATATAACACACACGGCACACTTTAATATAACCACACACGGGCACCTTAATATAACACACACTTACAATAAGCACACATTAATATAACACACACATGCACCTTTAATATAACACACACTGCACCTTTAATATAACACCACACTGCACCTTCAATATAACCTTTAATATAACACACACTGCACCTTAATAACACACACTATAATATAACACACAATATACACTGCACCTTTAATATAACACACACTTGCACCTTTTAATATAACACACACTGCACCTTTAATATACACACACTGACACTGCACCTTCAATATAACACACACCTGCACCTTCAATATACTGCACTTTAATATAACACCACACCTTTAATATAACCCCACTGCACCTTTAATATAACCCACAACACCTTTTATATAACCCCACTGCACCTTTCATAATGCATTGAACCACCACCACACTTTACTATAACACACACTGCACACAACACACACAACTGCACCTTTAATTATATATAACACACCTTTAATAAACACACTGCACTTATAATCCCACACTGCACCTTTAATATAACACACACCACCTTTAATATATAACACACACACTGCACCTTTAATATAAACACACTGCACCTGCACACCACTGCACCTTTAATATAACACACACCTTTAATAAACACACCTGCACCTTCAATAACCTTTAATATAACACACACCTGCACACACACTGGCACCTTTAATATAACACACACTGCACCTTTAATATCTAACCACAACACCCTGCACCTTCATTAATATATAACACACACACTGCACCTTTAATATAACACACACACACACTGCACCTTAATATAACACACACACTGCACCTTTAATATTAACACACACTGCACCTTTAATATAACACACACACTTTAATATAACACACATGCACCTTTAATAAATGCACATTTACTCACTGCACCACTTTAAATATAACACCACACTGCACCTTTAACATAACACACTGGCACCTTTATATAACACACACTGCACCTTTAATATAACACACACTGGCACCTTTAATATAACACACACTGCAACCTTTAATATAACACACACTGCACCTTTAATATAACACACACTGCACCTTTAATATAACACACACTTTAATATAACTTAACACTGCACCTTTAATATAACCACACACACTGCACCTTTAATATAATATAACACACACACTGGCACCTTTAATATAACACCACACATAACACACACTGCAACCTTTAATATAACACACACGCACCTTTAATATAACACACACTGCACCTTTAATATAACTAACACCACCTTTAATATAACACACCCTTTAATATAACACACACTGCACCTTTAATATAACACCGGCACACACACCTTTACATTTAGTAACACACACTGCACCTTTAATATAACACACACTGCACCTTTAAATAACCACACTGCACCTCTAATATAACACAACACTGCACCTTTATATAACACAACAAACACCACCACTGCACCTTTAATATACACACACTGCACCTTTAATATAACACACCACTGCACCTTTAATATAACACACACTGCACCCACACTCACTGCACGTTAATATAACACACACCCTTTTAATATAACACACGGCACCTTTATATAACACCCACTGCACCTTTAATATACACACACCACCTTTAACTAACACACACGCACTCTTAATAGCACCTTTAATATAACACACACACTGCACCTTAATATAACACACACTTTAATATAACACACACACCTGCACCTTTAATATAACACACCTTCACTGAACCTTTAATATAACACACACTGCACCTTTAATATAAACACAACACTGCACCTGTTAATATAACACCCACACTGCACCTTTAATATAACACACAGCACACTGCAACCTTTAATATAACACACACACTGCACCTTTAATATAACACACACTGAACCTTTAATATAAACACACAAAACTGCACCTTTATATAACACACACTGGCACCTTTAATATAACACACACACCCTTTACACTGTATAAACACACACACTTTAATATAACACACAATGCACCTTTAATATAACACACACTGCACCTTTAAATATAAATATTAACACACACTGCACCCTTATATAACACACACCTGCACCTTTAATATAATATAAACACACCAAATACACTGCAACACACACTTTTTTTGCACCTTTAAATAACACACACACTGCACCTTTAATATAACACACACCCTTTATAACACACACTGCACCTTTAATATAACACACACTGCACCTTTAATATAACACACACTGCACCTGCACCTTAATATAACACACACACTGCACTTTAATATAACACACACGGCACCTTTAATATAACACACACGCACCTTTAATATAACACACACTGCACCTCTAATATAACACACAACTGCACCTTTAATATAACACACACTGCACCGTAATATAACACACACTGCACTTTAATATAACACTGCACACTCAGCACCTTTAATAAACACCACTGCACCTTAATATAACACACACACTGCACCTGCAACTGAACCTTTAATATAATAACACACACACTGCACCTTTAATATATAACACACACTGCACCTTTAATATAACACACACGGCACCTTTAATATTAACACACACACACTTTAATATTAACACACAACGCACCTTTAATATAACACACACTGCACCTTTAATATAAACACACACACCTTTACACACCACACATGGCACCTTTAATATAACACACACTGCACCGTTTAATATACAACACACACTGCACACTTTAATATAACACACACACTGCACCTTAGTATAACACACACACCTGCACCTTAATAACACACTGCACCGTATAACACACTTTAATATAACACACACACTGCACCTGCACCTAATATAACACACACACGGCACCTTTAATATAACACACACTGCACCTTAATAAACACACCTACCTAACACAACCTTTAATATAACACTGACACCTTTAATATAACACAACCACTGCACCTTTAATATCAAATCACACTGCACCTTAAATATAAACACACACTGCACCTTAAATAAACACACACACTGCACCTGCACCTTAATATAACACACACACTGCACCTTTAATCACAACTTAAGATAACACACTGCACCTTTAATATAACACACACTGACACCTTTAAATAACACTTTAACACACAACCTTTAATTAACCCAAACACACTGCACCTGCACTTAATATAACACACTGCACTTTAATTAGCCACACTTTAATATAACACACACACCTTGCACCTTTAATATAACACACACGGCACCTTTAATTAAAACAAACACTGCACCTTTAATATAACACACACTGCACCTCTAATATAACAACACACACTGCACCTTTAATATAACACACACTGCACCTTTAATATAACACACACACACTGGCACCTTTAATATTAACACACACTGCACCTTAATATAACACACACTGCACCTTTAATATAACACACACACTGCACCTTTAATATAACACACACTGCACCTTATATACACAACCACTGCACCTTTATATAGAACACACACTGCACCTTTAATATAACACACACTGCACCTTTAATATAACACACACTGCACCTTTATATAACACCACACCTGCACCTTTATAAACACACACACTGCACCTTGTAATATAACACACACTGCACCTCTAATAAACACACACACTATAACACACACGGCACCTTTAATATAACACCACACTGCACCTGCACTTATAATATAACACACACTGCACCTTTAATATAACACACACTGCACCTTTAATATAACACACACTGCACCTTTAATATAACACACACACCTGCACCTTTATAACACAACACAATGCACTTTAGTATATAACCACACACTGCACCTTTAATATACACACACTGCACACTTTAATAGCACACTGCACCTTCTAACTGCCATTTAAATAAACACACACTGCACCTTTAATATAACACACACTGCACCTTTAATATAACACACACTGCACCTTTAATATAACACACACACTGCACCTTTAATATAACTCACACTGCACCTTTAATATAACACACACTGCACCTTTAATAATAACACACACTGCACCTTTAATAATAACACACACTGCACCGTTAATTTAACACACACTGCACCTTTAGTACCTTCTCCTCTGGACAGACAGGCAGCGCTTCTGCTCCTGGCTAGGAAGGAGATGGTGGGGGTCTGAAGACGGTTAACCAGGTTTATTTCCCATTGACTAAGAGAGCGGCGTTTAGCTACAGTAGATAGAAGCAAAGCAGAGACGCGCGTGTCCAGTGAAGAGGAACGAGGATGAGAAGATAAGAAAGACAGGGAAGGAGAAGCAGAAGAGAGAGGGTTAGAACTTTAAAGACGTTTACCGATGGTGTTGTTCTTAGGATTGAGTACTCTCCTCTGTGCATTTCTCAGTTTGGCCTTCTGGCTCCTCTCCATGGTCTTCTGCACCACAGACTCATAACGCTCCTGGAAGAAAAGATCCAAACCGTGTGTTACACCGAGGTTATAGTCAGGTCACATGACAAGAGAACGGTAATCGGGTCCAGGACAGCAGGCTGAGAAATGAATGTAGAACTTCTTTATCCAGGTCAGCAATAATAAAGACCGAGTCATGGACATCAGTACGCTTTAAAAAAAGAGATCCAGGATGCTACAACCTACATTAAGGTTCCTAAGGAAGCTAAAAAGTATTATTTTCCAAATTTTCCAAAGAACTGCAGTTCTTTTCCAATTTTAAGGTTCCATCCAATGAACCATTGATGAACTTATGACTGTTGTAAAATTAGGGGTTGGTAGAACATTAACTTGTTTTCCATCATGTTAGTTTAGAGGAACCCACTCAGACCAACCAAAATTTTAACTAGAACCCATTTAGTAAGATAAGAACCCGAGGAGCAAACCCACGAGGAACCCATTTTTCTACTAGAGCACTTTTAATAAAAGCTTTCGGAAAATCGGTAACCAGAATCCTAAAGGTTTTTTTGTAGGGTTCTACATGCTGTAGAACAACGGAGTATAAAAGTTTAAACTCCTTTAGACTCACCCGCTCTAATTTAAGCCTCTGGTTGCGTTTTTCCTCCACAGCGTTCCTCCTCGTCTCCTCCTTCAGCCTCTGCTCCTCCAGCTTTTTACGCCGTTCCTCCAGGTGTTTCTGGTAGAACCTCTGTGCTCTCTCTTCTCGGTCCAGCCAGCCCTGCTCCCGGGAGGCTGAACACAGAAGAATGATGGTTGAAAAAAGAAGGAGGAGGAGGAGGAGAATGTTCTGAAGGATCGTTAGGGTTTTGGAGATGAGTACCGAGTTGTTTGAGATGCTCCTCTCTTCGTTCTCGAGCCAGTCGCAGTCTCTCGTCCACCTTCAGCGACGCAGAGTCTGATTAACACAGCTAAACTCAGTTACTGATTCTTTTTGACGATAATGCATCGATATTCCAACCTCTAGATATTTATATATGTATATATTTAAATTACTAAACAGAAAATAATTACAATACTATTTAATTAGCCGCACACACTCGGTGTGTGTTAAACCACTTCCTCCTCCGCTCCGGTAGTTAGAGTGTGTCTCACTTTGTCCTTGTTGTATTTTTAGCTATTATTCATTTTTTGTATCGTACTGCAATATATATCGTGCTGTGTATCGTATAGTGAGGCTTTTGCCAATACACAGTCCTTCTACCAAGCAGTTGAGGGGTTAAGGGCCTTGTTTAGGGGCCCAGCAGTGGCAGCTTATTGGTGCTAAGAATCGAATCCACAATCTTCTGCTCATCAGTCCAACACTTTCCACACTGAACTTCCACCTTCCCACTTTTAATCTCCTTTTTCCTGAAAAACGTTTGAATTATTGTCTCGTCCAGCGTCTGATCTGGAACGCAGCACCGTCTCTCGTCTCGGGGCTGAAATGTTGCCGTAAAACTGATTATAAAACTGATTAAAGCTCTTGTGGTTTTTGTTATTATTTCAGCTATTATAAAAAGGACCCTTTGTGTCGGTACACCACATCTGGCAGGACTGCGGTTCGAGTCTGAGCTGTTTCACACCAGCAGCAGCAGCGGGTGAACTGTGTTTATGTCTAACATGTTCATACGGTACATACGTCCTCCTGTGGACAGATACTGCAGATGCCGCTCATTTATTAATTTTAGCTTCCTGAAACTCTCCCTGTGTCTTTTCACTGATTTGTAAAGGAATTTTACGGCTGCTGTAAACAGCTGCTCCACGTCGTATGACCTCAGAAGTGCAGAGTAATTAGATCAAATCATTAGTAATTCGTTATTCAGTAATTCACGTCATTAACAGCAGCACACTGAGTGTTTTACTCCGGACTTCATTAATATCTGTCGTTAATTTATTGACTATCTGTCTTCCAGTAATAGTGTAAATTTACACACTTCACACCACTGTGTAGTCAAAAATGGCGGCCATCTTGGACAACTAGAATTATTACCTTCATCTGAAATTGAATGTTTAATGCAGAAATCAGTGTGTGTAAAGTTCCCGGATGATCTTTATATACCGTAGAAGACATCAGATGGACACTTTACTATCCCATAATCCCGCGGGAGAGAGACGACTCGTCATATTCCAAAATGGCGGAAAGAAAGCGGCGACTTTACAAGAGTTTAAAGTAACTTTAATACTTCAGGATAAAAACACTGTTCATTGTAGTTAAATTTCGCTCCTTTATCATCATCACACTTTAACCATTAACACACTTTATATTCACACTGCTGTGACATCACAGGTCATGTGACCAATATCAACATGGCCACGTCTTGATTTCATATAATCAAATATAGTAGATATAGTAGAAGAATTTATTAGTATTCCATATTTCGGACACACCCCCTAAGCTCCGCCCCCCAGTGATTAATAGTGGGCAGGAAAAGCTGTGAATGAATAGCGTTGGTGAAGATCTGCTGCTGCTGTTTGTACAGACTTTAATTTGGAATCATTCGGATGACATTCTGATTTCAGACTCTGTAAACACAAACATCGTTTTTTTTTTTTTTCTTTTCTTTTAGGTCTTTGATAAGCTGCAGGCTGTCAGATGCCAGACGTCCCATGCTGACCTGGAGAATGTTGTGTTGTTCTCCAGCACAGCTCAGGGCCTGAACCGAAAACCACAAAGACAGTATTTGTTTATGTTGAGTGTGTGTGTGTGTGTGTGTGTGTGTTCAGGGGACGAGGTGGATGAGATAACAGGTCCTGAGCGCCTGACTACGGCTCCTCCACTCACAACTCAGATACTGTTGTTGGAGGAAAGCTTGTGAGAAAGGTATGATTCGTGTGTGTGTGTGTGTGTGTGTGTGTGTGTGTGTGTGTGTGTGTGTTGCATAAGAGCGAGAGAGAGAGACGTATGATTCAGAGAGAGTCTCCTGTGAACTGGAAAAACATCACATCCTGGGACACAAATCTATACTGTTTATTTTCAAACACGTCATTAGCTGAGACGTTCCAGTGCCTACACACACACACACACACACACACACACACACCAGTCCAACGATAAATATAGATGCTCAGGATCGTTAGCATTAATCCGTTCACTCACCTTTCATCTTGTCTCCGTCTGGGAGGATGGAACGGCTCGGGAACGAAGCTTTACCAACCTGCTTCCAGTTCCTCTGCTGTCCTGCCAGGCTCAGACTACACGGAGCTGGCATTCTGATGTTACACCCCGATTCTTCTCCGAGCTGTATCTGCTTAAGGAGAGAGAGAGAGACAGAGACAGAGAGAGAGACAGAGAGAGAGAGAGAGAGAGAGAGAGAGAGAGAGAGAGAGAGGGGAGATGGAGAGCAGCTGATTCTCTCCGGCTCGGGCTGTGTCTCACTCTCACTCAGCACCAACAGCTCTTTAAATGAATCTCTTTTCATTAGCACTCTTTCTCTTCCCCTTTAAGAGGCGTTCACATCAGCATCGATGCTTAAAACACACACACACACACACACACACACACACACACACACACAGGAGTTACCAGAGCAACAATAAATCATCAGAATGTGATTGAAAGTGTGTTGCAGGATGATGTTGCCCGTCTGTGTTTCTGCAGGAAGGAAACATAATAAATAAATTAAATAATTTCTCATTAAATGTATTTTTACACAATTATTCACAAAATTTTATAAAACAAAAAAAAAAATCCTGAAATACAGAAAAGTGTAATATATTATAAATTATTTTAATTATTAGATTTTTATTCCAATTCTATTGAATTTTCTCTGTTTCTTCTTCTTCTTTCTCTTCTTTAAACCTTATCGCATTTTTTAAGGGCCGAAACTTGCCTAAAAATCAGGAAACTATTTACACACCCCAGACGTTTCAGCAGTGGGTGTGGCAAATGACTCAATAGCGCCACCTATTGACTTTCAATGATGTGCTTTTGCCATCAGGAAGTTGGTTATTTTAATTTTCTCAGCAAATCTGGGGGTCATTATTGTCATTCCAAACTCTCCTAAAGTTTGAATCAGATTTAAACCATATTCGGACAGGCTGATCGAAGCCTCTGTGAGGTGACAATGTGAAGCTCTGGAGTTTTCGCTGAAGGGCGTGTCCATGGCAGCCTGATCAGTTTTCACCATGAAACAGGATACTGATCTTTTTGCCATGAAACAGGATGATGTCATAGCTCAGGCAAAAAAAAGTCACATTGTTAGAGTCGTTCAGCGGCGTGTTATTATTATTATTATTATTATTATTATTATATACAGTTTTAATATTATTATTACTGTTATTATTAATATTATTATTATTACTTATTAATAATATTATTACACATCACAATAATTTATAAAACGTAAAATTTATATAATCTCAAATCTCAAATATTGATATTGTACGTCTCATCAGTGGTGTAGCTTGTTGGGGGGGGGGGGGGTGTCAAGAGGGGACATCTGTCCCCGGGTGCAGCATCTGGGGCACCGAATTGATGTTAGATAATTAGGAATAAATTTCTGAATGAAATGTTTCCCCAATTCTAACTCCAAACTTCCATTGTTGCTTTAATTATTTTACTTTTTTATCCTCTTCATTTCCTAAAAATCTTCCAGACATTCACAGTAAATGCAGGACGGACCCGCTTATGTCACAAGGGGGTCAGGAGGGGGGCGCCAAAACTGACTGTCCCCGGGCACTGAAAAACCTCAGCTACACCTCTGTATCCCATAATGCTCTCCAGGCTCGTTTTACTGTGTTATCGACGACAAACATTTAACATAATAAAATGCATTAAATTTCCAGTTAATAATTAAAAATAATAAACGTTACAAAAAATGAAATCGGAAAAAAAATCGAAAAAGAAAAAAAAACAAATCTTTTTATGTGCACTTTTTAAACAATCTGGCACGTCATCGCTAATGACACGTGATGTTAACATGTGCGAGTGCAAATAAGCAGTAAAACACGGCCATGGTTTGTTAGTGTTGTGTTATAATGCAGTGAGACAGTTATAATGCAGTTTTTAGACAGTTATAATGCAGTATACAGTTATTATGCAGTTACACTGTTATTATGCAGTTAGACAGTTATAATGCAGTTATACAGTTATTATGCAGTTATTACAGTTATTATGCAGTTACACGTTATAATGCAGTTATACAGTATTATGCAGTTATATGCAGTTATAAGTTATTATGCAGTTACACTGTTATAATGCAGTTAGACAGTTATAATGCAGTTACACTGTTATAATGCAGTTAGACAGTTATTATGCAGTTACACAGTTATAATGCAGTTAGTAGTTATACAATTATGCAGTTACACTGTTATAATGCAGTTATACAGTTAGCGTTACACGTAGCAGTTACATGTTATGCAGTACACTGTTATATGCAGTTATGCAGTTATTATGCAGTTAGACATTATTATGCAGTTACAATGTATAATGCAGTATACAGTTATACAGGTTAAGTTCTAATGCAGTTATACAGTTATTTATTATGCAGTTATTATACAGTTATTATGCAGTTATGTTATTATGCAGTTACAATGTTATCGCAGTTAGACAGTTATGAGTTACAGAGTTATTAATTATAATGCAGTTATACAGTTACAGTTATAATGCAGTCTATGATTATGCAGTTATTATGCAGTTATATGCAGTTATATTATGCAGTTACACTGTTATAATGCAGTTAGGACAGTTATAATGCAGTTATACAGTTATAATGGCCCAGTTTATTATTAGCAGTTTTACAGTTATTATGCAGTTACACTGTTATAATGCAGTTATACAGTTATTATGCAGTTATACAGTTATTATGCAGTTACACTGTTATAAATGCAGTTAGACAGTTATAATGCAGGTACACTGTTATAATGCAGTTAGACAGTATTATGCAGTTACAATGTTTATAATGCAGTTATACAATTATGCAAGTTACACTGTTATAATGCAGTTATACAATTATGCAGTTACACTGTTATAATGCAGTATACAGTTATTATGCAGTTACACAGTTATAATGCAGTTACACTGTTATAATGCAGTTAGACAGTTATTATGCAGTTACACTGTTATAATGCAGTTACACTGTTATAATGCAGTTATACAGTGATACGTTATTATGCAGTTATACAGTTATTATGGCAGTTACAGGTTATTATGCAGTTACACTGTTATAATGCAGACAGTTAGACCAGTTATAATGCAGTTACAATGTTATTATTGCAGTATACAGTTTATAATGCAGTATGCAGTTATTATGCAGTTATACAGTTATTACAGCAGTGTATACAGTTATAATGCAGTTTACATTACAGTTATGCAGTTATACAGTTATTATGCAGTGACCACTGTTATAATGCAGTTATACAGTTATTATGCAGTTACACTGTTATAATGCAGTTATACAGTTATTATGCAGTTACACTGTTATAATGCAGTTATACAGTTATAATGCAGTTAGACAGTTATATTATGCAGTTACACTGTTATAATGCAGTTATACAGTTATTATGCAGTTACACTGTTATAATGCAGTTAGACAGTTATAATGCAGTTAGACAGTTATAATGCAGTTAGACAGTTATAATGCACAGGTTTTTTTACCCCTCATATACCACCAGTGTTATAGAAACACATCAATACTAAAGAAACACACAATATAACACAATATAACACAATATAACACGGCGTGGAGTTACAGACAGAGAGACATTTCACATATGAGGATTAAACCCATGATATTAAAGTAAGGAAAGCTGTTTGTTGGGGGGCTTCGGGGATTCGAGCCTATGATTTTTTGAGAAACTTCCCGCACCTTCCTGATATTCTGAGTGTCTGAAAGTACAACAGCACCACTAGATGGCGCTTCAGAACACGCGACAACCTTGATGATGTAATTTCACACTTACGCCACTAAACACTTAAGTATTTACTTTCAGCATTATTTTAAATCCTTAAGAGATTTATACAGCAGAGTGCAAAAGTTTACACACCCCCTTTTAGATAATAAACTTAATGTGTATTTTAATTATGATTATTTTATTAATAAGAAAGAACATAATGTTGATTTAGTCTGAAACAAAACAACAGTCCGGAACGGAATTGTGGGTAAAAGAGTACGGAGACAGTAACAAAGGCAAAATCTGAACGTTTGCATACATTTACATTTACAGAGGAAAGAACTGCACGTGAGAGCGTTCGGGTTCCATAAACACAAACGTTTCTACTGGAACAAAGAGAACAAAGTCAGAGTTTATAACTGTTTCACCGGTTTAATTATAATATGCAAATTAATTCACTTTTATTCAATGATAAGATGTACAGAATTAATCCAACAGACAAACAAACAGTGTGTTCCAGATAAAAAAACGAGAGAGAAATGATCATTAAATGAATAAAATAAGAACCAGACTGGAGAGATAACAAACAATAGTAACATATAAAATGGAGGAAATGGAAAAATAAATAAAACACATCATCACTGTAAAATTCAGCAAACGCCATAGAATGACAACAAAATGGCCGATTACATCATCAGCATCACACACACACAAACACACACACTCACACACACATGGACTGAGTATGCGTGTGTGTGTAAAGCATGTCCTGGTAGTAAATTCAGACTTGCTGATTCGGTACATGCTGTACTGGTGTTTCTTAATAAATAAACTGAATCGAGTAAATTTTAAACACGCGTCTGATTAAAACTGCTCCAAAAGTGAAATCCAATAAAAAAATACCGGTGAGTCAAGTCAAATATATAAAATTGGTCATTGTTTCGTTGTTAGTGAAATCACTTAAAAAATATATTTTACCATCCGGTGGGAAAAAAGGGGAAAAAACGTATTTTATTAATTCTGTTTCTTTTTTTTCTTTTTTTTAATCTTTCTGAAAAACAAAAGAAATTCTGAACATTTACAGATTTCTTTCTTTCTTTCTACATTCAAAACAACACAAATGCCGTGATGTGCTATAAAACACACATTACCTCACCTGTACTGTGTGTGCAAAAGAGAGAGAGAGAGAGAGAGAGAGAGCGAATTAGGTAAAAAGAGAGAGAAATGGGAGAGGAGAGAGAAAGAGACACAGACAGACAGAGAGAGAAAGAGAGAGATGGACAGACAGAGAAAGAGTAAGACAGAGAGAGAGAGAGAGGAGAGAATAGGTTAAAAGAGGAGATGGGAGAGAGAGACGAGAGAAAGAGAGAAAAGGAGAGACAGACAGAGAGAGAGAAAGAGAGAGATGGACAGGACAGAGAGAGAGAGAGAGAGAGAGAGGGAGAGAATTAGGTAAAAAGAGTGAGAATGGGAGAGAGAGAATGAGGAAGTAAAGTTTTTTCACTAAGGTGTGTATACCTGTGTGTGGTGTGTGACACTCTTACACTCACTCAGGTAGGAGACGGTGCTTGCTGGCTCTTTGACTGATATGAAGAACACACACATGACGTTCTGCTTTTGATCTGAGAAAAAAGAGGTTAAGAAGTAAAGAAGAAGAAAAGGATCTTCATCAGCAAAGTGACGAAACCTTCCTCCAAAACACGTAGGTGATTTCTCTTCCTCTTCTTTCTCCTTCTCAATGAAATAAAACAGCAGTCGGAACTCAACTCGTTCATCCGCGTTCGTGCCATCGCTCGTCACGCCGTTCTTCATAACCAGATCTTCTGCATACACTCTTTTACCTCCAGTCTTTTTTTATATCTTTGTTGGAACAAAAATTGAGTTGGACACAAACTCGCAAACCTTTTTTGGGGGGTGTGTGGGGGTGTGGGGGGGTGTGGGGGGGGTTGTTATGTAAATTGCAGAAAGTGACATTAAAGAGAGTGAGTTTTCTGTCAGGTCGTAGGAACCAGTTTCAGAGAATTGCAGGTTCAGGGTGGGGCTGAAGGAGCACAGCTGGAATTTAAACATCAAAACTTCCGAATTAAACATTAATGATTCTGATGATTAACGAGCATCAAAATAATCTAAAACATAATTGTGCATATTTTTATTTTTATCATTAAAACCATTGTATCATTTTCCATCGATGCAAACAACATTTATTTTATATTAAGAAATAAAAATGGTCGAGAGAGAATCTCTTTATACTCTCTCGCTTTCTCTCTCTATCTTTCTCTCTCTCTCTTTTCTTCTCTTCCTCCCTATCTCTCTCTTCTCTTCTCTCTTTCTCTCTCTTCTCTCTCTCTCTCTCTTTCTCTCTCTCTCACTCTCTCTCTCTCTCTCTCTTTCTCTCTCTCTCTCTCTCTTTCTCTCTCTCTCTCTCTCTCTCTCTCTCTCTCTCTCTCTCTCTCTCTCTCTCTCTCTCTCACACACACATTTATTTAATTATTAGTTTTATTGAATGCATCATTAATTCTGTTCTAGAACATCTTTATGGGGAACGCGAGTGAGGAAGTGATGCATCCTGGATGCACTTTGACCTACAAACCTTTCGTTCAGATCGCAGACAAACCCCAAAATTCTGGCACGAGGCCAAGTGGGCGTGTCCCGTTCCTTTCTTTAACGTTTGAAGAGAGGAGAAAAAAAAAAGTGCAGTAAAACCGCATTACACACTAATAATGTCCTCCAGCACTCCCCTCCCAGTAACCTGCCCCAGAAACCCAGACACGCCTGGGGTAAGAATACAAACGATAAAACGGATCTAAAGTGCTCTACTGACCCTCGTTTATACTTCTCCTGAGTTCCACCCTAAAAATAAACCTCTATCATAAAAAGAATGTTAATTATATTACAGAATGTGGTCAGGAAAACCAGCTGGCACAAAAGTTCAGCATGACAAATGCAACCTGCCTGCAATTAAAGTATAAAATATAAATATACCAGTTCCTGGTGGAACAGAAAGTTTACGACTTGAACAAACAGAGTGAGGATAAAGAGCGAATCTAGCACACGGGCCGCCACCACCGGGCTTGACTTTAGCCATGGTGTCATCCAGCTCCATCAGTCTTACATGTAGTAAAAACTGATTTCGGTTATCATACAAATAATAAATACGGATTTGCAGATGTTTGTTGATTCGATGATGCGTTTGCAGCTAAAATTGTGGCGCTTGGAGCTTAACGTTTGAGTCGTAGTTTTAAAAAGATCTCCACCTGGTCATCTCAGCAAAGCTGGGCTGAAAGTTCTTCTAAATACCATTCAAGCTCTTTGATCGAAAGGTTGATAGCTGATTTTCCATTTCGGATTCAGGGGCGTGGCCAAACCGGTGTCACAGAGTCGCTATCCATCTCTAACCTTCCTCATACAAATGAAATAACTCATACAACCAAACTGAATTTATGACTCTGAGCTAGTTTTTTGTCACAAATTGCTAATGTGCTTAATTGTTTGTTTTTTTTAAACAGGATGGTAATTATGATTACTATAATTATAATAATGATGATTATTATTATAATTATTATTGTTGTTGTTACGCTTTCATTCCGGTTTGTTATACATACAGACCATCAGATCCTCCTGCTTTTCTAGCCCAGAATTAAGCCCCGCCCCCTCTGGCCTTCTCCGCTATTAAACGCTGATTAGAGGAAAGGCAGGAAACTGTGTTTCATTATAATAAAAACTATATACGGCACAAAAAAACCAGGAGAATCATCTCGTCTCAGTGTCTCCTCACAGCTCCAGCTCTCCGCCCTGAATCTCAATCACTCTCTGTCCTAATGTCCCCGCCCTGGTTTCCTTTAGGTCCTGTAGGTTCCGGTTTAATCCCAAAAAATCCCAATAAAAGTGGATTAGTGAGTGTGAATTATAATTCCTGGGATCAACTCCAAATCATTCACACCCTGGAGCAGGAGTAAGTGCTGAAATAATTATAGAAATAATTGCAGTTATTAATTATAACATTTTCTAATTTAATAACATGAGTGTGAAAAATAATCTACTAAATGAACTTCTAGGTGTCAGACACTGTTTCTTTCATGACTTTAATTTATATGTGTGGTGTGTGTGTGTGTGTGTGCGTGTGCGTGTGTTTCTTTAGACTCCGGATCATGGCACCCATCTACGTGGACCTGCAGACGTGGGAGGCGACTAGCCCGTCGATGGCGCTCCTCTCTATGGTCATGCTCTTCGTCCTGGCCGTCACACTTCTCGCTCTCTGCACCACCTGTCACAGGTGAGAGTCGTCTGTTTTCTCCTTCATGCTCGCAGACTTTCATTCCTCCGTTCTTTGGCTCAGACAGCATTCCAGTAGAGCACAGTCGAGTTTTTCAGCTGGTGGAATCTGTTAGGAATGAGGCGTGGCCCTCGCTCATACCACAGCCTGCAGACCAACTCAGTCCAACGACACATCCTACCATCACACACCATGTCCGAGTTTAGTGTGCTGAAAAGAAGAACCAGAAATGAGAGTCACTTTAAAGATACCGAGAAGAAAGTACTTTTAACCCTTTATTAGATTGAATGTCGCAGATCAGGAAAAACAGTCCAGACTCCTCTCCTCTCCTCTCTTCTCTTTTCTTTACTTCTCTTTTAATTTATTTTTTCTTCTTCTTTTCTCTTTTATTTTTCCCTTCTCTTCTTGTTTTATTCTTCTTTTCTCTTCTTTCCTCTCCTTTCCTCTCTCTTCTCCTTCTATTCTTTTATCCTTAGGTTTTATTCTTTTCCTCTCTTTTCTTCTATATCTTTTCGCATCTCTTTCAAAATTTTGTTTCCCTTCACTTTTCTTTTTCTTAGTTTTTTCCCCTCTCCAGAAATGAAGAGTTAATTTAATGAAACGAAGAGAAAAATGTTTTTAAGAGTTGATTGTGAGATTTGATTTTCTCAGTCACTCCTGTGTGTTTATAGCGGCTAAAACAGTAGTTTACTTCAACAGCTGTTTTTTTCTCTTTCTTTCAGGTTATGATATAAAAATCCATTCATAAATTATTAAACTGAGTGTAGAACAATAAATAAGAGCAGAAAATACATCCGACCAAAGTGTTTTGTTAGTCGTTAAATTTTTTTTCCCACTTTAAGATTAAATTTGTCCTATTTTATAATTTCTGCCTGCAGGGGGCAGTGGAGGATTTCAGTTAGTGGTTCGGATTTTACATTTATACATTTATAATAATCTTTTCCGCCGCTAGAGGGCAGCCACGCACCATGTCGTGCATTAATAGCGTCATCATTTACTAAATGTTATTCATTATGTAATGATTATTGTAATGAATTCTATCCAAACATCTGGTGTTTAACAGACAGTCGTTTAGCCTGAAGAACGGCGCTGCAGTGGAGAGGAACCCGTCCACGCTGGTTCGAGTAAGCTGTGTGATTCGATTGATTTGATCCAGATTCAATTTTCTCAGGTGTTAAAGTGGTTTTGTTTGATTGTTTTTTTGCAAACAGGTGCAGCCTTCAGATGTTACAGACAACCGTGCACCTGAAAGGAGTAAGTATCACACCGCCAGCTGTTCCATCCCGTCTCCACGTCTACCAGCTCTCAAACCACTGACTGATTATGAACATCATGTGCTCTTCTCTCACCAGACAACACCGTATTGCCTGAAGACCCGCGGCTCGGCCCTAATCAGCTGTTGCCATGGAGGAGTCACACGCTAGGCATGCTAACGTCTCTCCACCAAATTTCACCAACTTTACATTCAGGTCGTTAAACTCTGTAACATGCTGGTGTATTTTGTCTTGCAGAACGCGACCCCCAGTTGACGGTAAACGGCGGAGTGGTGACCCTGTAGGGTGTCTGATGCTGAGCATGTGCGCGCTAAACACTGCCGTTTCCCGTAATTTCATCCTGTTTCTTTTTTTTTTTGGACACATGAACCAGAAATAACCACAAACTTCTGTCTTTGATCCATCTGCGCTCTTCTCTCTGACAGGAACATCAGCGTGCTCAGGATTGACCCACTTGGCATCCAGTCTCTGACCGCACACACACACACACACACACACACACACTGACAAATGCTTAGTTTTGTTTCTTTAAAATGACAAAATTTCTCAAACAAGTCGCTGAAAACACCTCCCCCACCTGCCTGCTGCCGCACCACCACACCACATACCTACCAAACTGTCGGAGGGAAGAACCTTCCAAAAAAGTTCACACAATGGAGCTCAAACTTTAGATCTGTGTAATGAGGCGAAATTATCAGCTACAACTGTGAATAAACATTCAAAGTTTCGAGCGCATCACGTGACTCAGGACAGAACATAAAGAACTGAAACGCGAGAGAACGTCACCACAAACCGCTCCAGAAACGCCGTCGTCCTGCTTTCCAGCTTTTAAAGGAAAATCTAGTTTTCTACAGGAAGCAAAGAGGAAAGCATGAATTCCGCCGCACTGCTCGCCGACGGGGGTAAAACTGGGATAGGAACTGATCTCCATCTCCACAATCACAAAAGATTTTAGCAAAATGCACTGATCAACATCTGTATTTTATTTCTGTAACAATAATAAGCTGTAAAGTGATTTCTAATCCAGCTGTTGGTCAGAGGTGTCAGTCATGGAAAGTTATCCTGGAAATAGTCAGTGTCTCTCTCTTCTCTTCACCTTTCTCCTCTCTTCTCCTTTCTCCTCTCTTCTCTTCACCTTTCTCCTCTCTTCTCTTCTCCTTTCTCCTCTCTTTCTCTCTCTTTAACTTTCTCCACTCTTCTGTTCTTTTTCTCTTCTTTTTCTTCTGCTTTTCTCTTTCTTTTCTCTCTTCTCCTCTTCTTTTCTTCCTTTCTTTGCTTGTTTCTCTTCTCTGCTTCGCTTCTCTTCCTTTTTTCTTTTGTCTTTCCATTTCTATTTTCTCTTCCTTTTTCTTCTTTTCTCTTCTTTTTCTATTAATAGCTTTACAGTAATATTTGAGGTGTCAGTCACATTCGGTGTTTGTGATATTGTATGAAGTTTACATAAAGATCTGGTTTTATCTTTGGTTTTCGGGATCATTGTGAAACTCTTTCAAACTCTAGTAATGTTAGATGTTGTCTATTTATGTCTCAGTAACAACTACAATTAAGCTAACAGGTTATAATAACCAGTAGTGTTACTAAATTTACTCAGTTAATTTAGTTTTTTTTGGTCATGTTTCCTCTCGTTAATCAGATCATCAGTCTTTTTGCAGACTGACCTGTAGTTGAGCTTCCCTAATTTGCTGCTGGTTTATATTTGGTACACAAATCAAGGCAAAAATTACAGAGAGATAAAAACAAAAAAATGCTGGCTAATTATTCCACTAATGCAGCTCAGCCACTGCAGCTCATCTCAACACACATTCTGTCTCTCCCTCCTTCTATCAGGCTCCGTGATCTGTAACCGAATCGTTTACTCATTTCTTTTCTATCACTTTTAGTTTGTTTATATAAAAACACTGGGTTTTGTAGTTTTGTTGAGATTGTGAAGTTTAAATTGAAAGTTTTTGTGTGTGTTAAATAAAAACATTCTGTTTATAAGATCGTTGTTAATGATTGGTTTCGAAGTCGATCGATCGTCATTATTTACACAACCTCATTAGCCGACCCAACCGGATTTTCCTGAACGCTGCGCTTTTTTGAGTAAACGCTCTTCAGACTAAAGTAAAGCCGCTCGTATTCAGCGTGAGAAACCGTCTCACTGTGAGCCGTCATCAGAGTGTCAGACCTTCTGCCAAGACGTCATGTGACTGAAAACATGTACAAAGTAAAAATTCCCTGGAATTGCTCTCTATTAGGTACCGCACACAATTTAACCACAATAAACAATAAAAAAAATGCTGATTTTACTTTTTTTTTTAATTCTTTTTCTCAGTCAGAGGTTTAGACTCATCTCATCTCTTTTCCTGTTTTTTTCTTTATTTCTTTTCATTTCTCTTCTTTCTACTTTTTTCACTTTTTTCTTTGTACTCTTCTCTTCTTTTCTTTTCTCTTCTCTTTTCTTCTCTTCTCTTTGGGTTTTAGGCCAAAACCCAAGGGGGCAAGGGGTGGGCTGAGCCCACCCTAAAGTCTGTCCTGCCCACCCAATCAAAATTTGGTAAAGACAGTGGTTTTTATTTTCTTTTGTAAGATTTGCATATTGATGAAAGAGGTCTGAGGCGCAGTCTGAAACTCTGTGTTGGGAAGATTGAAGAAGGGATGTAGAAAGGCTCAACCAATCACAACTCAAAACCAAACAGTTTCCGAACATATCTGTGTTTACATTGAATTATATATAAATATGTCTCATAACTGAGCAAGCAAAGATATCAGTGCAGCAATATTCTGCAATATTCTGCAATATTCTGCAATATTCTGCAATATTCTTCTTTGGTTGGCAAGAACCGGACCTGGTCGTGGAAATGGTTTTGTCCTGAGCCGGTTTGATATTTCGTGATGTAATGTATAGGAAAATATCAGTGATGATGATGAAATCACACAATATTCTGGCTAAGTAACTGAGGGGAAGTGGTGGCTAATGGTTAAGGTGTTGGACTACCAACCTGAAGCCACTACTGCTGGGCCCCTGAGCAAGGCCCTTAACCCCTAACTGCTCAGTTGTATAAAAGAGATAAATGGAATTGAGTCTGGATAAAAACATCTGCCAAATGCTGTAACTGTAAATGTATCTGGAGAGATCCGATCTGAAGTTTCTGTACTTCTTCCAGGAGGTCCTGGAGTGTAGTGGTCAGGTGTGTGTGTGTGTGTGTGTGTGTGTGTGTGTGTGTGTGTGTGTGTGTATACCACTGACACCTGGATTGTAATTAGTTACTCAGCTTTTCTGACACTAGTAATTTACTCACATTGCGTTATTTCCTTTTTGCCACATCGCTGACGTCTGCAAGTGTCTGACTAACAGGACGGTTCATGAACTTTCTTTTTTGATGTCTGATTCAATAATTTTTCTCTTTTCTCTTTTAATTTAGTCATTTATCTACTTGTTTCTATTTTTTTATATTCTTTCTTTCCCTGTTTAATCTCTCAGACGTCTCCGAAAACATTTGATTGTAAAACATAACTGCTCTAATGTCGCACACACCAAAAATAAACCTACAACAAATATCAGTTTTAGACACCAGATCTTTTCCTGTAATCCAGTTTGCACCAGGTGCAGATACAGAAGACCTTCAGATCAAATGTCAGACTCTCTTCTCAGGGTCACAACTGTCTCAGTGCCATGTGTTCTCACACATCCAGATAATTGTTCAAGCACGGCTGACATTACACACAAACCGAGCCGATCAGTAAACGCCGTCATTTTGTAAAATTTATTCTGAAAAAAAAAAAGTCTTTATTTTAGGATTCCTTCATTTCTTTGGTTTGTTAGTTAATCTGCTTTTGCCTTTTTCACATTTCTCCAGCTATTACCTGATGTAATGGCCTGTAAAATAGTCTAATGAACAAACTACCTTATATTAACATATCAATATGGAAACACTGATCGATCGGAAAGCATGACAAATCACCCAGATTTCATCTGTTTCCTCCTGGTTACATCACTGCCTCAAACTGCTCACCTCTGCACATCGTCTCTGCGATCATTTAAGCAATTTTATTTCTGTTAAAACGCTCCAAAGTTTCTCAACCTCATCAGGATCCACTGCAGCTGTAGCCAAGACATGATTACTAAACACACAGCAGTTAAAAACCAAAAGATATCTGTTTTATAATGGAAATGAAAATGGCTTCAACATTTCAATCAACCAATCATAACCATCTGATGTCATCAGTGTGTGTCGACTAAATCCGCCTCAATCCATTGTTTAATCTTTCTCTCTTTTTTTGTTCATAAACAAACTAAAAAACTTTAACTGAGTAAATACTGATCAGTTTACTGATACTGACGATTGTTGATGATTAACGATAATCAGAAAACAACATTAGTGAATTTAGACTGTTTTGATTCCAATGATCTAAAATAAACATTAATGAATTGATTCAGTGAATCATAAAGAATCACTAATGAACAATTGAGTGTAAAATGAGTGTGAAATGGTGACCCTGTAGAACCGCAATAGAGCAACATTCACACTATAAAACAGGCTTTAACTTTATTACATTAAATCACAAACATTAAACACTTAATAATCACAAGACTGATTTTATAACCATACATTTTTTCCAGATAAAAATTAAAAGCGTATATTTTTCCAGTATCCAGTAAACGACTGTGATCGTGCAAACTTTCATGTCATTAATCAAATAAAATATCGAATAAAAGGACAGCACAGCTCACCTAGAAACTAAAGGGCAGAAGGTCACTGGCGGTGCTGGGGGTGGTGTGGATGTGGGCGGTTAGGGGTTGAAGGGTCAGTTAAGCTCTGTCATGAGATTTTAATCTGGAGTTTAAGTATGTGCTGCTGTTGGTTTCAGGCGGTTTCACTCTTTTGGGGTTTTTTTGGCTGAATTGTTATGATCTGTATTCTTTATGTTTGTTTGTCCGCAGGTATGTGATCTGTACCGATTTAATTACAGATTTGAAATATTGTTAATCATGAATTCAAGTTTTGTTTGAAAAAATAAGTCAGGACTTCCAAAGTTTAAAGTTCGACTTCTAAATTATAGTCAACTTTTTGTATAAAGGCTTTTTCATTGTTTGTGTTAGTAAGAATTATGTGATATTTGCGCCTAATTTTTAGACTAATTTTAGACTCTATCACTCCACTCCCGAGCAAACCCCGGGTGCTTAGTGGTTATCACTGTTCCGTGAAAAACTGAATAATTGTCTGACTTTAGTTTGAACATGAAGAATTTTGTGTAACTCCATGATTCTTTTTCAGTGCAGTAATCCGTGTGGTAAGAATTCATTCTTTTAAAATGAATCCTTAAAGTGAACCGACTCTTATCAAACGTGCAAATATGGCGCTGATTATCTTCGGTCATACAAAGATTTTTGTAACGGACGATTCAATACTAATTTATGACCACTGAAGTTCTGTTAAATCCCCTCACCCCCCCTCTAAAGAACCCCAAAGAAATCAACGAATTCAATTCATTTCTGTACTAAACGATTCAGTGACCAATTGAGTCGACTCAAAAAAAGTTGTACAACCCTATGTCAACAATATGTCATCGTCGTCTTACTGTAAAAAAAAAAAAAATCTTGTGACGTGGTACGGGTTATTATCAGGCTCGTGCTAATTCTATAAGATGAACCGTCAGTATATGGTAGTGTCTTGGGGCGGGGCGGGGGCGACGCGACGTGCAGCGCGAACTCGAGGAAGCCACGTGCTCTTCTGCACGTACACGTTTCTCTCTTCGCAAAGGCGCAGCAGTTACTCATCAACAAGCACGTAACTGTCGTAAACTCTGTGTGTGTGTGTGTGTGTAAGCACAGACATACCAAACGTGTTTCTTTTTTAAAAAGCACGATGGTTTTATATGAAAAGAGAATGCATGTAAAAAAAACCCACAACTTAAAACGTGCATGACGTCACGAGCGCATATCTGCAAGCTGCAATGCATTAACACAAACATCTGTAATGCATGTGGACCGTTGCATGGAGAAGTGTTGATTTTCGTGCAGCTGAACTTCTCTCTCAGTGCGAGGGTGGAGTAGCTGGATGTGTGTTTACTGATTAAGGATTTATGGTGTGTGTGTGTGTGTGTGTGATTAGAAACCGCACTGAGCTATAGCATGGACCTGTTGTGTAATCACTTCCTTGATTCCAGTGCAGTTTACATTTCACTGCAGCTCATCTAAACATCTGAACCTCTAAAAGATGCAAGAAAAATGAGGAACACTGAATTTAGAGGGTTAAACTGTAAACATGGTTTTGTGCTAATAAATGATAAATTTGCAGTTAAAATGATCTGGACGGGGATTCCGGTGACTTCCATGCTCATCTAAAGCTGCAATTCTGAGTGCAAATGTAAGCGATTCTGCTGATCAGTTAAAAATTCAGTTTGTTTTTTTTTTTCCCCTCATTTTTTTGTTACCCTGCAGAAAAATACCCCCTCTGCCATTGTGGCCATTGCCTCCTGCACGCGGGGTTGCCACATTGCACCGATGTGTTTTTCTAAACTTCAAAATTTCTCTTTAGCAAAAACAAAAACAAATCTGCCCCAAACTGCAGCTCTGACACGTGATTGTCGTTTAACCAATAAGAAATCATCCACAAAACAAAAATTAGACTCGACGATGACCACTAATTTGTTTTATTTTTCCAGGAATCAAGTTAGAAAATAGAAAGTTGTGTAGGAACAATCTGGCAACCCTGGTCACCATTCTGGAGTAAACACAAGTCGGGATTTTAGGGCGTGTGTCCTACGAAACGCCTTTCGACCAATCACAGCTCACATCCTGCCCACATGGCAGGGTTGTTTACTACAAGAGCTGAAGAGCGGAAACAGAGAAAACCAGGAACTGACACGAACCGGTATTCACAACCAAACAAACACACACACACACACACGCAACACAGTGGTATGGATCAAAACACACAAAGCACTAAACACTACACAAATGTTTACAATCACACACACACACGTTATTATGTCTGTAATATACTTTATACTAAATAATTCACCGGAGCGGATATGATATGATGTAGATTATTTTTATCCATTTATAGTTACAAAGCGCTGACACTGGAGACTCATTACATAAACCTGTCAAATGTCCCATATAAACTTTATTTATAGTTTGTGTCGATACGAGCGGTTAAAATATCCATACAGTATTGTAAAAATAATCATCACAAGAATTTAGATGAACAACTAAAAACGTTATTGAGAACGTTTCATGAACATTATTTCAAGAATCTTTTGTTGTAACATTTAGAAAACGTTCAAAGAACATTAGCAAAAGTTGCAGAAACATTCACTGTGAGCTGGAATGTACATAAAGACGTGGATCTATAAATAGATAGATTTACTGTAGGGGTCTATAAATATTCCCTAATTGGGGGTCACGGGGATCTGCTGGAGTCTATCCCAGCTGTCTCTGAAAGGGTGAAAGGCAGGAAGGGGGACACCCTGGACAGGTCACCAGTCCATCACAGGGCCACACAAGCACACACACACACACACACACTCCTCCTATGGGCAATTTAGAATCACCAATCAATCTAACATACATAATTTTGGACTGTTGGAGGAAACCCGGAGTAAACACACACACACACACACACAGGGAGAACATACAAACTCCACACAGAAAGACCCCTGCAGGGGAATCGAACCTAGGACCTTACTGTAAGGAAACAGTGATGAACGCAAAGGCACCGCGACGCCCTGTTTATAAATATACATAGTTTACATTAAAGTTACTACAAAAACGTCTTTAATCATGTTAATAAATTAAATTCTTTATATAACAACATATTTCATTAATAGTTTTAGATCAATGAATAGATAGATAGAGTTTGTGGTGGAAGTCCCTGGTGAAATGGAACCACAGTGGTTTTGGTGTCAGACTGCTGATCAAAAGATCGAGGGTTCAATCCCCAGCACCAAGCTACCACCGCAGGGGCCCCTGAGCAAGGCCCTTAACCTTTAACTGCTCAGATGGATAAAAAATGAAACCATGAAATGATGTAAGTCGCTCTGGAGTGACGTGCAATGGCAGAAATGTAAATGTAAAGAATTCTGTAAAGCATAGCAACCCCTCCAGGCTGTGCACGTGATCCAAAAAAGGCCCGTTTTTTAAAAGGGCTCCGTAAATTAGAGCGGGTTACTGACACGCCCACTGTGTGCACGCTGTAGTCACTAATCCGGTGCGGGTTTTGTCACGCGCTCGGGGAGTGCGCTTTTTGGAAAGGTTTGCGAGTCGGAGCCGGTCAGAGCAAGTTCAGATTGAAAAAAAGAAGAAGAAGAAGAGAGAGAGAGAGGGAGAGAGGGGGAGTGTGTGCTGAGCTGAGCTGGAGGAGACCACAAGCAGGTACGCAATCTTCATTCAAAAAATAAAAAACAAGACTATAGATTAGCGTAGACGCGAATGCGTGCGTTTAAGCGCGTGAGTTGCGCTTGCGGCGGATTTGTAGTTCGTAGAGCGTGCGTTTTTTGCTTGCATTTTGTTTTCAAGCGAAAGTACGAGGACAGCGAGTGTGTGTGTGTGTATGGGGGGGGTGGCATTATGGACACTCCTTTAAGAAACAGCAAGCGCGTGCTTCGTAAATTTGAGTTAAACATTGTGCAAGAAAAAAGGATTAAAACCAGTTTGTCTCTCGCGCGCGTGCTCATATGTATTGCATGTAGAAGCGCAATGTTTTTATGTGAATGACGGATCTTTATTGCGCTTCTACTTCAAAGGAAAATAAACCGCCGCAAATACACAAGGTGAGTCTTTCTATAGGCTGTTGCGTTAAAGTGACGTCAGCCATGCATATCGGTGAAGTCGGAGGGTTTGCGAAATTCCGCTCAGTAGAGCGCGCGCGCGTGTGTGTGTGATGTGTAGCTTTGGTGTTTGCTTTGCAGAAGCCGTTTCAGTGCACTGGAGAAATTTCCTGTAGTTAATGGATGTATTGCAGCTGGACACACACACACACACACACACACACACTGCTGTCTCTCACACTGCTGCGGTTGGTTCTTATATGGATGTGCAAAGTGTGTAAACAGCTGTGCGTTATATTATTATTATTACAATGGATCACGTGCCATGCAAGGATTGTTTGGTGCAATATTTGCGACATTTATTAAAATCCGTTTCGCGGGAGTTTTATAGCGCTGACAGTGTTTAATTAGTGTTTAATCAGTGTTTAATCTTTAATCAGTGTTTAATCAGTGTTTAATCAGTGTTTAATCAGTGTTTAATTAGTGTTTAATTAGTGTTTAATCAATTCATGTTTAATCAGGGTTTAATCAGTGTTTAATCAGTGTTTAATTAGTTTAATCGGTAAGTGTTTAATCAGTGTTTAATCAGTGGTTCGGTGTTTAATCAGTGTTTAATCGGTGTTTAGTGGTGTTTAAATCGTGTTTAATCAGTGTTTAATCAGTGTTTAATCAGTGTTTAATCGGTGTTTTAATCAGTGTTTAATAATCACGTGTTTAATCAGTGTTTAATAATCGGTGTTAGTGTTTAATCATGTTAGTGTTTAATGTTTATCGGTGGTTTAATCAGTGTTTAATTAATCAGTGTTTAATTAGTGTTTCAATCGGTGTTTTCGGTGTTGAATCAGTGTTTATTTAATCGGTGTGTTTTAATCCAGCAGAAAAACCAAGGCAGGTTTTATGAAATCAGCTTTTACTGGAATGGTAGAACCCAACACCAGGATGACGTCACACTCCTCTGCTCCTCCTTCCAGTTTCTTCAGCCTCTTTATTCCTGCCTTTTATTTTTGGCACTTGTGGAAGGTAGTAGTAACCCAACACCAGGATGACGTCACACTCTCTCTGCTCCTCATTCCAGTTTCTTCAGCCTCTTTATTCCTGCCGTTATTTTGGCACTTGTAATGTGTGTAACTGTAACGGAGCGACACACAGGGAATGTCTAGGGAACTCACACAGGGAATGTCCAGGGAACTCACACGGAATGGGAACTCACACGGAATGTTCAATCACACGGAATGTTCAGGGAACTCACACAGGAAATGTTAGGAGAACTCAGGGAACTTCACACGGGTTCAAACTCACACAGGGAATGTTCAGGGAACTCACACAGGGAATGTTCAGGGAACTCACACAGGGAATGTTCAGGGAACTCACACGGAATGTTCAGGGAACTCACACAGGGAATGTTCAGGGAACTCACACGGAATGTTAGGAATCAGGGAACACGGAACAGGGAACTCACACAGGGAATGTTCAGGGAACTCACACGGAATGTTCTACACTTGCATGTTGCCCTGTTGAAGCGCAATCTGATGAACTCTGGTTTTACTGAAGGGCTTTGACCTTTAACCCTGTGGGTCAGCTTATGTGAGTGCCGGGCTGTGATCATGGGACTGTCAGTGTTTGGTTTGATGGATTGATGAGTCACAGTGTGACACTGGTTCTTTCAGGGTTTTGCATCATATGGTGTGGTGTTTAAGGAACTGCAAGTGTCCGTGCGACTGCTGCGTCAGGCTGTAATCAGTGTGGGTTAAACTTTAATTATCTTAGTAACGTATGTTTTGTTTTATATCGTAGTATTTTTAACACTTTCCTTACCTAATGGTGTGTCGTCACCTGCTGCAGTTCACTGCAAAAACGTTCTTTACTTAAAAATGGAGTGAGCAGTGTTTGTTTATCATCTCTTAAGAGGACTTTGCTTGGGGGCTAAGTTAAGTAGCAGCTTAACTGTGGTGGGACTTCATCCCAAGATCTTTCAAAATCTACTTCACGTTTCTGTTTCCTGTCTGCAGCTTTTCTCTTGGTGCAGCTGATCTCCTAAAGGAGTAACGATGGAGAAGGTGTTAACAGTGACGGTGCTGCCCAGGAGCAGGTTAGGGAAGCGATCCCCTCTGGGAGCGTTGGTGGGCAATTCTGCAGTTGAAGGTCCGACAGAAGTTGGAGGACATGGAGACACATACGCAGCCCCTGGGATCGGAGTCCATGGTGCCCACAGGGTCAAACTGTACCCAGGACAGCGGGTAAGCAGAAGTCAGGAGTCTGGGACTGTGTTTTTTTTTCATTAATGAAGATGTTGTTGATTGGATCTGCGTTGCGTTTCAGGTGTACGTGCAGTGCGGTGGACAGGAACGGGCTGGAGCGGTGGAGCAGCACAACCATGTGGACAACGAGGTGTCCATATTCATACAGAAACTCAATCAGCATGTGCACCGCAAACTGGAGGACGTGTGGTTGAGCCCGGCAGGTGGCGGCGCTCACTCCGTGTCGTCGTCCATCGAGGTGCCGAAAAGGTCAGTTCGGTTTTCCGCAAAGGATTTCTGTTTAATGTTCTCGGTTCGGTTCAGTTCTGATTTTGGATCTTCTGTTTAGGAGTGTAGAGAATGCAGACATGGATGAAATCATGGCTGCCATGGTGTTGACCAGTCTGTCCTGCAGTCCCATGATCCAAAGCCCTGTTCCTGGAGAACCGACTCCAGGTTAGTTTCCATCCAGATTCTTGAAAAAATTCTTCAATTTTTTTGAAATTTTTTTTTTGACAATTGACGCTCAATCTTACCGTTCTCAGCGTCAACCGTGACTGATAGCACTGCCAGCGAAATGTCCGACGGCGGTTACTGGAGCTGTGACCATGGAAACAGCAGTCCTGCGGCGTCTCCACCCGACGCCGAGGCGGACCGCACTCCTCCTGTCGACGACGGCCTGGACATGGAGATGGATCAGATGTTATTTGATGAACCAGCACCAAGGAAACGCAAGGTAAATCCACCCTGTTGGTCTTGCAGGGATTTTTTTCTTCTTTTAATCAGTGTTCATGTGGGATTAAATTGTATTCCATATGTTATTTTACTCAGAACTCGGTGAAGGTGGCGTACCGGTGCCTGTGGCCAAACTGTGGGAAAATCCTCACCACTATTGTAGGCATGAAGCGCCACATTCGGACTCTTCACCTGGGGTAAGTCTTTAAGTAAGACACACACAGTTTTCACTACAGGAACCTTTTTAGGAACTCACATTTTCAAAACTGGTCAGAAGCTGTTTGGTTTCTGCTTTAGAGTCTGTACCTGATTGGTCAGTGGCATGTATTACAGTCAGGCACGTATTACAGGTTCCTCAGTTGGTTTATGGGTTCTTTTATGTTTACTGTAATTACTGTTTACTGTAATATTTCTTAATGGTGATGTTTCCTCTCAGAAAAGTTCAAGAACATCAGTAGAAGTGTGCTAACTAACAAAGTTCCTCAGAAAGTTTCAGAACTTCTCTCAGTAATAATGGTTTATACATCACTGACTTTAAAACCTGTAGGTTGTTCAGAAGGTTCCAGAACATTGCTGGAGTCTCTCTGATCAAGAACAGCTTTTGAAATGCGGAGTTTCCTCTCACGCAGTCTGTTCCTCTCCTCACTAGCAAACACAGCGAACAGGAGCGCTGTCAAAGAGAAGAGGACTTCTACTACACAGAGATCTACCAGGACGCTGAGCAGGCGGTGACTCTTACCGGCTGTGCCTCGCCCTCCAGTCCGAGCCATCAGAGATCGTCTCCTCCGACGCCGGAGCCTCTGCAGCCCAGTCCGCTTAGCCAGTCAGCTCCCAGTAGCGTCTGGCAGGTCCACTCCGAACACTCGTACCAGGTAGGTCATGTGACCTGGTGGGTGATGGTGGGTGTGGCTTTACTGAACCATGGTTTCCTGTATCCTGATTTCCTGTTGCTTTAAAAAAGACAGTTATATTTGAACAATGATTATATTCAGTGATTATTTTGGGGATGATAACTCGTTTCTGCTGACTTTTGATTTTGCTCAAGGCTCCGCCTCCTGTTGGTTTGACTCCGTCTAAAGCAGTGTGTGTTCCTGCTCCACCTCGCTGGACGCCATTGGTCACGGCACATCCGATCAAACAGGTAAGTCTCCAGTCCACATGCTGTACCTTTCACTTATAGTGTTTTTTTTCACCAGGGTTTTGCTCAGGACGTGCTTAAAAGTACTAAACCAGTCTTGTGATGCATTATGACTCGCTGTGATGAGTTGAGTGGACGTGCACTAGCGCATGCTGCAGGTTCTGGAAATAAACTAGGCCAAAGGGTGACATTTGTTTAATAGGAGAGAGAGATTTCATCAGCAGGCTCGTTTTCATGGAGGAAGTAAAATGGTTGTTTTTTCAGCATTTAGTTATTGCAATACAAGAGGGACATCTAGTGGACAAATGGGGATACTTCCGTGTGCAAGTATAAGATATAGACCCTGTCCCGATACCCGCACTACACCTTAAGGCCTTCTATGAAGTGTGCTTTTTTGGAAGTGCAGGCTGTAGTTGATAAGTGTGCAAAGGAACAAGTGTGCTGACATGCAGAATCTGGGCGGTGTAAGGAACGTCAACCATCCGCGTCCAACGTCACCACCCCTCAGACAACAAATGGCTGTAAAAGTCTGCCAAAACTGCTCTACTTTTCTGGGGGTTTTTTTTTTGTTGGTTTGAAACGTCACACCACCAGATGAATTCTGGGTAGTCTGCTTGAACCCACACTTGAAGAAACAAAAGTAGGCGGGGCAGAGAAGCTCACCGATGAATTGGGTCACCCTACACAATCGCACTCCTTAGTGGGAACACACAAATGAGGGGCATAAGAGTGCAAGTGTGTGTATTGGGACAGGGCCCCCCTCTGTATTTATACTGTTGTCATTCGAGGACATAAAAACATCTCACGTTGTTAGTTTAGTTATTTTTCTCCTTTAATGTGATTGGTGTAATTATATTTTGGTGCTGAGTTTTCTGTATCTCTTCGCTTCCAGGCCGCTCCATTTCGGCGCCGTTCAGTCAGCGTAGGAGAACAGTGGCTTCAGAACCACAGCGCCCCCTCCAGGCCTGTGCACCTCGGCAGCGTTTCGCCTCCGAGAAGCCACTGCACCACACGGTATGTCCTCTTTATCCTTCGTCCTCAACCCTTCACCTTAAATACCCTTAAAAAGAAAATGTTTATTTGATTTATTTAGATATAAAAATGTAGATAAAATGAAAAAGATAGAAAATAAACACAAGTTTAATAAAGCGGCTACAAACAGGAAGATTAAAAGAATAAGAATATTAGCGTCATCTCCATCATCATGTGTAAATGTTTCTGCTAACAGGAGGGTTCGAGGCGAGGCGAAGAAGTGCCGGAAGGTGTACGGGATTGAGCACCGGGATCAGTGGTGTACGGCGTGTCGCTGGAAAAAAGCCTGCCAGAGGTTTTTGGACTGAAGCCGAGCCATGTACAAGTCAGAGACTGAGAAGGAAAAAAAGAAAGAACGAGAGAAAGAAGGAGAAGTAGAGGTGGATCGGCGGCGCCGCGGTGGAGGGAAACCAGACGAACAAATGTTTTTATTTCTTGCCGTACATTTTAAGAGACATTTAAGGTGCATTTACGTTTTCTCGTCGGTGCTGATTCGACTCTGGATTCATTTTGGCCACGAAAAGCCCCCCCCCCCATCCAATCACTCCTCCGTCTTCCTGAGGTCGTCCCGGGCTCCACGTGCAGTGGCCATATCGTTAATGAATGCCGGGATGTTGACGCTCCGCATGTTGCCGATCGTTTCCCGTGAGAGATTCGCAGTCATTCCAGTAGATCCCCAGCATCTTTTTCCTTTCCTTTTGTTTCGTTTCGATTCGTTTTGTTTTGTTTTGTTTTGGAAGCGAACGGCAGCTCGGCGGTAAAAGTGATCAGTCCAGATGTGCTTTAAAAGCATCCACGCCGTGAGGTATGATATTATGTATGCCATGTATACCAGCTAACGTGCTGTTCTGTGTTTTATAACGAGAAACAGAAGTTTTTCTATTGAGCATTAAACGTTTTTTGTAAAAGCCGTGACTGCGGTTATGATGCATCTGTTTCTATGTCTGTCTCCCGTCTTACAGCCGAAAGAAAAACGTTTGTCTGTTTATTTTTTTTCTTAAATCATAAAACCGTGACCAGTTTTTGTATTGGGAATCACAGACGATAGTTTTTTTGTGCTATTTTGTGCTTTTTTAAATTTTTTTTTTTTTACATTTTTATTTCTGATCCTTCCCATATTGTTATGGCTCTCAGCTGCACTACTCTGTAAAGATCCAGAATTAAATCGAATGTAAATTAAGTTTGGCTGTGGATTTAAGCCTGGAAAAACACAAAAGTTAAAATTCTGTCAAAATGAGAAAAAGAATAATAATTCGGGGTCCAAGCATTTTAATTTATGATTATTTCATCAAACTGTGATTGTTTTTGCTCCGTTAATGAAAATCATTTGAGAAACTTTATCATACGGAACCTTTATTTCTACCAAAGTCACGAGATATCAACACTCAACAGCATGTACAGCATTTCCTTTGTTGTTGTTGCATGAAATGACTGGAGTTTTTTTAAATTGTCATTTTCATGTTTAAATACATTTACTATAAAAGCAAACATGTCGTTTTTCTACTTATTTTATTGACTTATTCAGACAGACACATTTATTAAATACTTAAACATTTGAGCATAAAGAATGACCTAAAATTAAAACCCCAAAGTTAATGTAAATTACGGTAAAGACAAATATAAAAAAACACTCCAGATGATAAAACCACATGGAAAAAACTTTGACAAGCCACAACAGAAATAGTAAATTATTTTATTGAGATATGTCGATTTCTGTTTATGTACAATCAATATAACTGTTTTATCAGTAAAAACAGTCATAAATAACGCTTGACAAATAAAATACACAAATGTTTTAATCTGTTAATTTATTAATTGTTTTTCTGATAGAAAAAAATAGGAATCACATGCAGGAGATTTTCAGGTTCGATCCAGATCGTGTGTCAGTGATGGGATTTAAGAGCAGTGGTTGTCGTGTATTTTAATGACCGCTAGATGTCACTGTTCGTTTCGTTTCTAAACACATGAACGTTCAGATGAAGAAAGAGAAAAACAGCTTTAGAGTGTTTTAGCTCAGTGGTGTCCAAACTCGGTCCCTGATGGTTGGGGCGTCCTGCAGAGTTTACCCCCAACCCTAAACAAACACACCTACCTGTAAGTTTCACGTGTACCTAGCAACACCTTGATTGGTTGGTCCAGGTGTGTTTGATCGGGGTTAGAGCTAAACTGTGTAGGACACCCTGACCCTCCAGGACTGAGTTTGGACACCCCTGATTTAGGGGTTCTCTGGTCTTTCTCTTCACGTAGAACTCGTTAAGGACCTTTTAAGGGCCGTTCTGTGTATTGTGATCACAGTCGTAACAACAACTTGTTATTTTTTTATTGGTTAACAAATAAATATACACCAAACGACGGCAAAGGGTTTGTGTATTCTAACTTTCCCTAATTCCCGCTAACGACAGCCTGCCCTCTCCACCCGGTGCCTCTGATTTCTGTCATAGGATTAAAGTTAATTCCGATCATCAGATCCTGTTATTCAGGACTAATTCTTGTCTTCAGCTTTGTGTGTGATTTTTGTTGCATGTTTACTATAGCTGCTATAATTAATATTATTTTTATTAAAGTAAATGTAAAGCTTGACTTCAGCAGGACTTGGAGATTTGCTACCATGTTGTACTGATTAATGTTTAGATTTTTTTTCATCAAGGCTTTGCAGTAACTTTTTAGCACCAGCGGTGGTGTTTACACCTCGTTCTGCTGGCTGATGTCAGTGGACACGCTGTTGAACTCTCTGGCTCGAGCGCTTACGCCTAAATATTGTTTCAGAATCTCGCTGAAGCGTTTCTGGTTGTTCCACTTGCGGGCCGACTTGCGGACGCCGATGAAGCCGCCGTATCGTTTTTGCACAGACCGGCCCGGATCTATAAACTTCCGGTAGCCGTACTTGCTTTTGAGAAACCCTCCGAAACGCTTGCTGAGGTTCACCGGTTCTGTGTCTTGGTCGCTTTTCCGCTCCTCGGCGTCAGACGGAGATCTAAACTGGGAGACCTGGTTCTCCTGGCTGAGTTCGTCCAGACCTAAAGCTCGTGACAGGTGATTAAAACGCTGCAGGGTTCCGTCAGACTGACCCATGGGCACAAAGGTTTCCACTTCTTCCTCGGCTCTTTTCAGCATGGACAGTGACGTCAGAGGTTCTTCTTCCAGAGCATTCTGACACCGTTCCCACGTCAGACGCGCGACCATGTTGCGACATTCCACCAGACAGACCTGAGATCAGACACAGACAGGCAAAACTTCATGAAAACTCCAGAACGACTTACATTTATCTCTTTTTTTTACACAACTGAGCGGTTAAGGGCCTTGCTCAGGGGCCCACAGTAATGGCTTGGTGGTAGGAATCGAACGCCGTTTTTTCTGGTATCAGTCCAACACCTCAACCACTAAGACACTTCTTCATATTTCTCCACTTTTATCAGTGACGTAAAGCGCATGGCGACGGCGGTGTGAATAAGTTTTAAAGTCACGATACGTTAAATGAAGCGTTAAAGAAGCGGAGAAAGAAAAATCTCTAATTCTCATTTCAGCTGGAATTCATTAACCACCTAAATTAGAAGGAGCCGTAAAGAGAATTAAGGAGCAGAGAAAAAAGGAAACGTTCTGATTTCTGTTCATTCATCCTGCAAAAGTTAGAGAAAAACCAGCCAAGGAGGTCCCCCTTAAACTGCCCCCCCCACCAGCCCACCGGATGACGACGTCATGTTTTCCATCTCATTATGTGTTGAGTTAATTAAATCACTTCAGCTGCTTTAGAAGAGAAAGACAAATTAACGATCAACATCAACAAAACATCCAGATGATGAACTTTCAGATTCGCATCCGGATTATGGGATATGACCCAGAATGTTTAATGATTCGAGTGATGTCATTAGCTTAGGCAAGACATCTTTTTTTTAAACCTTACAACCTTTTCCAGTCCCCAACAAAATAAAGATTCTGTAAATGAACCACAGAGTCGATCACTCTGAGAACTGCTGAGTGAACAGAAATATTCGGCCAGACATGGACCTGTATTTTTAGAAATAGAGGTTTTTCCTAGAAAATGTTCGCTTTAGTCTCTATAATTTCACATAAGTATGTGGTGTAAAATTATATCGAGGTGTTAAAGGAGCTTGTAGCTGGGTAGACTTTTTGTCCTGGTGGGGTCGGTAGTGGCTCAAATGGTTAAGGAGCTGGAAGATCTGGATTCAAGCCCCACCACCGCCAGACAGCCACCGTTAGGACCTCGAGAAGACCATTAACCCGTCCTGCCCCAGGGGCGCTGTATCATTGCTGACGCTGCGCTCTGACCCCCAACTTACTAAGATAGAATATGCAAAGAAAGAATTTCACTGTACTGTCAAGTAAATGTGACAGAATAAAGGTTTACATTGGTGGGGGTTCCTTCTAAAAAAAAAAATCATCATTTGATTACTCAATAAGTTTGATATTCAGATGTTATGTTCACCCACAACTGTAGAAACATCTTATTGTTTTATTCTGAAGTTTTATATAAGTTGTTAATTTTTCTTACCAGTGTGTCGAAGCCCTGTTCTTTGGGAAGGATGTGGCTGCAGGAAAGACAGTCCCTCTGACAGTCACCACGCCCGGGGACGAACAGCCCCATCAGCAGGAGAGTCCAGAGCCAAATCTTCATTATCCTCTAAAGTGTGGCTGAAATTCTGGATAGCGGAAGAGAGAGAGAGAGAGAGAGAGAGAGAGAGAGAGAGAGAGAGAGAGAGAGAGAGAGAGAGAGAGAGTGATGATTTCTTCTTTTATTATATATTTAATATGACTGAATTTAAAATGTAAAAGAAAACAACACTCCAAAGTGTGCATTCAACATCAGCAGTCTAACTTCAGTAAGAGAAAAACAGGTTAAAACCATTGACCTTCGATCACAATCAGAGAGAAAGACTAGCACAACAAACCCGAACACTTCATTAGCAAAAACTCATCATCGCCTCTAATTAAAACAGAGACTCTGAGCAACTTTACCACCACCAGCAAGGAGAGAGAGAGAGAGATAGAGTGATAGATAGATAAAGAGAGAAAGATAGAGAGAGAGAGAGAGAGAGAGAGAGAGAGAGAGAGAGAGTCACAAGATGAACATCTCCAAGATAAAAGAACAAAACTCAACAGATAGGAGATGAACATGTTGCTTTGGAAAACAGAGCTTGCTTGAGGAGTTTCATTCTGATTATATTTGGTGTGTGTGTGTGTGTTTGTCGTGTGGTGACCGACTTGTGACCGTTACAAAGCCTTGACTCTGGAGACTAATACCAGCGCATTTGTCTTGGAGCTGAAAATAAGTCGAAGCTCCAGCTATGGGAAATGAGCAGAAGGATGTTTTAATTATTATCCGGTTTGCTCACGGAGGTCTCTGGTATCCCATAATGCTCAGTAACCAGTTTTAAACATTTCCCATGTGCCTTTATCCAAAGAAACAGACATTTATCTCATTTTCTAACCCAGTAAAGTAGTTAAGGTTAAGGGCCTGTCCCAGTGGTGGCTGATCTGCAGTCCCACACCTTAACCACTAAACTACCACTTCCCCTTAGTAACAAAGCTTTTTATTAGTTCAATCCAGTTAGCAATCCAAATTATCCCCAAGACCTTTCCGATTTCAGTGAAGAACTCAAAGCCTCCTGAAGCTCCTTTGATCAGTCATGTGAGGAAGATCCTATCAGCTGAACATCTTAGCAGAGTGAGTAAAACTACAGCTACTACAGCAAACTGATCCGTTTATATTGCACAATTTTACAGTTTGCATAATTGCTAGCAAAACTAAACGTTAACCTAATATTGTCTTGCATGCTAATTTTGCTACTAAATTCTTGCTCAATGCTACCTAGCCGAAAACAACCTGCTATATAATTGTTTACAAACTAGTTTTAGCTTGATGTCATTAAAGCTTGTTGGGATATTAAGTAGCCTAAGAACCAACAACAGGTTTAAACTAATATACTATCAGCTAGATAATGTTTGCTAGCATATGACTAATAATGTCTAGCTAATGAAATTTAAACACCTACCTCCGAAGAGGCATGGACCATCAGAAATGATTATAGGAGATAAGATAAGCGTTTATGGTGGACGTCCTTATCCATAGCGAATTACATTTCTGATTTTTTTTAATCTAACTGTGCAGTTGAGAATTAAGGGCCTTACTCAGGGGCCCAGCAGTGGCAGCTTGGTGGTGCTATGAAGTGAGCTCATGCAACTGATGATTGACCAAAATCGTTATAGGTCACTGATCTGAGTTTTCTATAATTACGAGAGACCGGTGAGAAAGAACCAATATGAGTATGTCTGATTGACTGGGTGAATTCTTCATCATCCTCATCATCGTCGTCATCAGCTCAGCATGTGGTCCGAGGCAGCACGAACCACAGCTCAACACGTCAGCACGACTCTCAAAATATTCACGATTGGACTTTCTGTAAAGGTATTACTGAATAAATGGGGAAGGGTGGAAGAGAGTGTGAGGAAGAAAGAGAAGGAAAGAAGGATGGAAGGAAGGAGAAGAAAGAAAGAAAGAAAGAAAGAAAGAAAGAAAGAAAGAAAGCTGGAGTGTTTTTTGGAGTAAGTGGTTAAGGAAAAAAAGACAAGAAGCTTTATCCTTGTATGGATGGATGGATAGATGAATGAAGAAAGGAATAATTATTCTAGTTTGCTTAAACAATCATTGTAGGAAACCAGCAAAAAAAAGGAAGCAAGAAATGAAGAAGCAAAGGAAGTAAAATCTGGAATATTTAATTTACCCAGAAGAAACAGCACAATTAATAATTTCAGGGTGTAAAATGCGCAACAGAACAAAAAGCCCCCAAAACACAAGAACTGAATATTCCGAGGAGCTGCTTTAGATCCCGACCGTTGAATAGGAATAATGTAAAGCTGGAATAGACGTTTTTTAGATGTTTATCTTAGACAATTCAGCGCTTAAACGTGTCATTCGCGGCACATATAGATTACCATTAAAGCGTGGGATCTTACAGCTCTGCTCAGCTTGCATCTCTCTGAAGAGCACAAAGATCACAGCTAACTCTTCATTATTAGCCTAAACAGAGTGTGACCCTCCTCTGGGGTGGAAGTTCAGTGTAAAACAATAATCCCGGAAATTAAACAATAAAATCAAACGCAAATATAAAAAATAGTTTAGTTGGAAATCAATTCTTCGATTGTGTTCCTGGATCTGAAATGTAGACAGATGTCAGACGATAATGACAGAAAGTGACACGTGTGTAAATCCCTTATAAAAAGCCGAGCCGGGACACTGAAAGTCCACAGCAGAGACGCCTGCAGGCTTCAGCGCCCCGAGACGAGACGAGAGCCACCGTGTGCTCCGAGGGCTGCATTGATCTCAGGATGAACAGATCGATGGAATAATAACAGACGGCTCATGGAAAGAATGTGAGCGTTTTACGGATGAATAAAAAACTCCTAAGGCATTTTTGGTGAAAAGGTTTTAAAAGGTTACAAGTAAAATTGAAAAAAAAAAAAGATATTTTTTTGAAATAAAATAATGCATATAAATATTAAAAATAAGATCTTAGGCAGCAAACCGACAGTAAAGGAGGTGTGGACATACCTGTCCTGAGTGCAGACGTGTGTAATGGACAGCCTCAGTTGTCTCCTGTTCTCAGCTTGTGTAGGGAGTGAGAGAGGACTCTGTTGCACGCTTGTCTTTATAGGGACACACCCTCCTTATGCTTAAACCACTGAACCCTCCCTTTTTTTTCTAACCCTCATCCATCTGTCCATCATCCTTCTTGTCTCTTTTTTTATTTTAACAGATTATACCAAAATCAAAAAACCTCCCTGCAGCCTCTCCTGTAGTGAAGTGAAGGGGTAAACACCGTCCTCGAGTGTGTGAGCGTGGATCTGTTCCTACGCTGTGTGTCACACTCACAAAGCAGGGGGCTGAAAAATACAGACATTCCACTTAAAAATAGTTTAAAGCACAATGGTTTAGAAACGTCAGTCACACTCCAGAGGAGAAAGAAGAAGTGTTGCAGCAGCTGGAAGGAGCCTTTATTCATCAACTTCAGGCACAAAACTGTTCTTCAATAACTGATGTTACCGAATGCGTAGAAAAAAAGGAAGAAGGGAAAAAATAAAGAAGGGTGGTGAAAAAAATAGAAAAAGAAAGATAGAAAGAAAAGTTGTAAAATAAAAAAGAGCGAGAACATTGAGAAAGAAAGAAAGAAAGAAACAAAAAAATAAAAAAAAGAAAGAAACAAAAAAAAAAAAAGATGGTGAAAGAAAAAGGAGAAAGGAAAGAAAGGAAGGAAAACAGAAAAATGAATAATATATTTTGGCTTGTCTCGGGTGTACAAACTTTTGCACGGCACCGGTAATATGAAGGTTGAGTAATTAGGAATGTGCATAGACAAATAAAGCAAAAGTGTGTGTGTGTGTGTGTGTGTGTGTGTGTGTGTGTGTGTGTGTGTGTGTGTGTGTGTGTGTGTATGTGTGTGTGTATGTGTGGAAAAAGAAAACGGAGCATTTTCAATAAAATGTCATTATCCAGTTTGCTAGCATGAGCTAACCTGTCTGAATTCCTGTGTGGCTGTTTAGCGCTAATGTAAAAATAGCTAAATACAGTTTAACTAAGCCTGAAATGATTTCTATGAGGAACTCAGTTTTTATAATGATTAATATTTTTATTTTTGAAGTGTCTACATAGCCAGTGAGTTTAAACAAGCTAATCTAAAGGAAATGTCATAAAGCTGTTTGTTTTAAAATTTGTTGTGTAGTGCTAACATTATCCACATCGGTAAAATGAGCTAACTGCTGGAGTAAGCTAACTAGTAAACGTTATAACCTGACCTGTAATTTCTGTAAGAATGTAACAAACAAGAATGAAGACAATAATGTGGCTAATAATGATCTAATGATAAACGTGCTAACATTAACATAATATAAAAAGATGCACTTAGCATTGATATTACCGAAAAAACCTTCTCTCTCTGACAGGATTTTCTTTCATATTAGCCAGCTAGCTAAAATAAGTTAACCTGACAGGATTTTTCTGTGGGGAATTTTTTAGTTTTGAGTTTGAGTTTTCAGTGCTAACACGCTAACATATATATGATTCATTAACCCCTGCTATTAGCCCAGATTAGCTCAGATAACTGCCAGTAGCTCAGAACTGACTGAGGATTTCCTTGAGGATTTAACATTCTTAAGCATAGGATTTTGATCGTTGTTATAGGGACATTATCTTTACGCTAATAAGCATGCTAGCTTATAAACATGTATGCTAGAATTAATATACAGGCTACTTTCATTTCTTAGCGGTGTGCTGACCAAACTGTTCTTACACTGAAACTGATGCTGAAGACCTTAAGTTCCTGAAACTGGATGCTGCTAACGCATCCTCTTTATCTAAGATCACTTTCAAGGCCGTTTCCTAGCCGTAACAGCCCCATTAGTCTGTCCCCATCTCCTTCCCCTGTGTCTGTCACCTCAGCAGCCAGTCCTGTCTCCATCACAGGACCACAGAGGAACCTCTGAGCAGCGTCCGCAGGTCCTTCGCATTTACCACAAGGTCCATAATCAATCATTATGTTTCATGGGTTGATGCTCACTCTTCAAATACACATAATTTGTGTATACATGTGTCCATAACATGGTTGTGACATCACTTTACCTCTTGGAATAAAACAGTTAGCCATCTAGCTAACATTAAAATAACTAGGTGGGAAGTGGTGGCTCATCAACCCAAAGACTGTGGGTTCGATTCCCCAAAGCTTCACCAAGCCTTGACTGTTGGGCCCCTGAGCAAGGCCCTTAACCGCCAATTGCTCAGTTGTATAATAGAGATAATTGTAAGTCACTCTGGATGAAAACATCAACCAAACGCTGTAAATGTAAATGTAGCTAGCCAGTCATTCTGAGTGGCCTTTGTACCAGTGTTGGGCTGTAATAATGGTTAAAACTACTAAGTGGTGGTTTTCTAAAGTAAATATCAGTTCACGCAGCTGTGTGGCCGACAGAAGTACTTTCATAGGACGCTAATTCTTCTTTATCTTTTACTGTGGTTGGCAACCGCCTTTTATTTTTTTTACTGCCACCTTCTGCTATAGACGGTGATGTCACGAACCAATCACAGGACTGACGCATGAGAAATGTTATTGATTGTGAATCCCGAATTAGCTGAATAACACAACCATTGCAATTAAGTAGAATCTGTAAACAACCTTTAACCACTAGATAGTGTTCACTAAAAATGAAAGTTTCCCTTACTGAATCTACAGTTTTCTTTCTCTAACCACCAAAAGTCAGTATTCTTTCCTCAACAACTCGATAAATATTCCGAAACAGTTTGTATTTTATTATATAATAAGGGTGTAACAGTAAACTTGTTTGTACTGGACCGGTTCGATGTCCGTGTTTTACTTTGGTCTGTATGAGCAAAATGAAAAGAGTATTTATTTTCCCACGTCACAATGAAAACCTCTCTGATCGCATCGGAGTCTGACGCTGGGTCGGTATAAATATTTCCTCGCAGTCAGTTAGCACAGTTAGCTTAACTAAATGTTTGCTATGCTAAACTGCTAAATTGTCTATTAGGGTTATGATTCTGACATGGTGGCTAAACATTTAAAGCTCTGAGTTGTTGATTACCAACTGCCATTATTGGGCCCTTGAGCAAGGCCCTTAATATTTACATTAGCAGACACCACTCGAATCAGAGCGACTGTATGTATCTTATTTATCTTATCTATGTGAGCAGTTGCGGATTTAAGGGCTTTGCAGTGGCAAACAGTGATGTTGTATCATGGCTGATCCTTTGATCCCACCACAGCTGGATTATGGAAACAGTTGAAGGCTTCTAGTCTTTGTTGTGCATTCGGAGATACTTTTCAGCTCACCGTGGCTGTAAAGAGTGTTTGAATTACTGTAGCTTCCTGAGTCTGGCTGTGTATGTATATCCTGAGGGAAATCGTATGCAGTGCTAACACCGAGGGTCAAAAGTGAAAGAAAACAATTCTTTGTAGATGGACATCAATGTTTACATCAGGATTCTGGGAGAGTGTGTACTTATGCATGTCCTGTGTGCTTTCAGACTCCATTAGAGATTCTGCTCCGAGTCGACACACACAGCTAAAAACAGACTGACGCTATTTCGTTTTTTTGTATGATAACATTATTTTTTTCTTTCAGAATCACTGCTGTTCTGCCTGAACACTGTAATCAGTTCAGCCACCGCACCAGTCACGTTCCTGTGCTGAAAAACCTTTCAGGGCACTAAACACATTAATGTATGTGTGTGTGTGTGTGTGTGTGTTCTGGTTTGCTTTAACTTGCCGCCTTATATTTTAAATTCATTTAATTGCTGATTGTTTGCAGAAATGGCGTAGATGATAAATTCCCGTAATCAATAAACATCTTGTTGGCTCAGGTGCAGAAACGATAACATTTCTCATTCGTAAATTCCCGAACCTACAGATCTCATTATTATTCCATGATTGGAATCGAAGCTTTAGGTCACAGAACCCTATAAAACGTCCTTGGTTGTTTTCATTATCTTCAGTCTGGACTAAATGCAATAAAAATGTCAACTACACAAATTACAAATACAGTATTATTAATATTTCCTACTAAACACTAAGAAATAATGATTTGTAATGGTTTCTATGGCAACGGCTCATTTGCACAGAATCAACTTTATGCTTCCTAAAGTGGAACATGAATGAATTTTGTTATCAATTTTGTTGTTCAGTTGAAAGTCTATAAGCGGCGCTGTTGAGTCATTTTGTCACACCCGCTTCTAAAACCTCGATCAGATGTTAGTTTTCACCATGTCTGATGCATGTGTATAGTTTCCTGACTTTTTGGAGCAAGTTTAGGCTTTCAAACATGTGATGGGGTTTGGAGGAGAAGAAGAAGAAAAAGAAGAAGAAGAAGAAACAGAGCAATTTCAATAGGATCCTTGCACACCTATTGCACAGGTTATAAAAATAACTTTGACAAAATAATTTTTTTTATTGCTTTATTCGCAGTCATGTGATTCTGATGATGGGGGGGGGGGTGCTAAGAGAACAAAAACACAATGAAAAACATTCGTAAGTTCGTATTGTGGTCGTTTGACCAAACATGTGGGATTTTTTCTTACATCATGAAGAGGAAAGAATGTTTTGCCAATCTAAAATATTTATATTTAAGTCAGTGCTCGTTCAGCCGCATACAAAAGCATGAACGATTACAATTTTTCCAGCAGTTGATAAGACAGTCGCCTCGATGGATCTGTAATAACAATCTTTTATTTTTTTTGCTTTTTTTATTTTGTCCTGTCGAGTAACCCAACAATGAACATTTAACGCTGCTGCTCTTCTCCATGTTGGTGTTACGGTTGTTAAACATGCAGTGAAGTAGCGGTGCACAGACTGTACCCAGCTTCAGTGTTCAGCAGGTTTTACTCACTGTAGCCGACATCATCACACAACAGGATTGTGTTAATAACAACAGAGTATTAATGACTTTGGCTGATTGGTCACCGCACAAGAGCATCACCCGACTCTCTGCTGCGGCTACCCCCCCCCGCCCACACCCCCCCCCCCCCCACACCCCGACTGCAGCTGCAGGTTTTCAAACCAGGTTTTCGTTCGTTTGTCAATTTTTTTACGCTTCCCTTTAAGAACACCGATAAAAGCTCACAATAAAATCTTATTTTCTCGATTTGACCGGTTTGTGCATCCGTAAACAAAGCAACACACAGGTATTTTCTATTTTTAAAGTTTCTGCTAGTGATTTTTTTTTGCAATTACTTGCAGCCATCAGAAGCCTCTCACGCAGCAATGACAGTATGCGCAAACAACTTATTGTTTGTACATTTCTTAGAAATAAAAAAAACACCACATTTGGTGAATTGCTCTCACACACACACGCCCGTCTGAAAGGATGTTAATTGCATTACTTTGCTTTGTTCTTTAATCGTCGGCGTCCTCACACAATCAGTGCTCTTCTTTTCTCCCCTTTTTATTTCTGTTCTTAAGCTACCTCGTTCTCTTTAAAAAGATTTCCAGAAGCTTCTTTATAACCAAATGTAGTTTGATGGTGTGAAAGTCTGGTGGGACCCGTGAGCGGCCGCAGTGTTACGTCAGTGTCAGTTTGGGAATATTTATAATAAGAAGCTGGTTATTTTTAGAAAGTCTTCCAAATTGTGTGTCCGAGGCGAGCGCTGTCATCGTCTGACGTCCCGGTCTGTGGTTCAGGACGTCCTAGGATGGTGTTTGGGTGACGTATGCTTCAGTGAGATGATGATTGCCTAGGTGTGTGTTGGAGAAAGAGAGAGAGGGAGAGAGACAGAGAGATGAATGTGTCCTACAATTATTTTTTATCTTATCTTATAATGAATGAGCTAGCAAAATATCAGCATGACAAACTCTGCTAACTTCTTAGCGCTGTCACATTAGCGCTAGAATCACTAACACATCAGAAATGTTTTGGTGGTTTATGTGGTCGCTTAGTGTCCGTAGCAGCGAAAGATTTGACGTTTGTGATTTAAAGCGTATCAAACACAGGAGCGACTTGAGGTTCCCTTAATAAACTCGGAGAATAAAGAGGCGGAGACGAATCGGCTAGTTTAAGGTCACTCGATTTACTTATCAGAGCTTAAAGGGTCCGTCAGGAAGATTCATTAACTAAATGCACTTCTGCCTCATAGTCCGAGAAGAAACAGACAGAAATAGATTGAGAATCTGTGAGAGGCAGGAGAATGTAGGGGAGAGACAGGAGGACACAAGAGGAGGCAAGGAAAGACAAAAGGAGGCTGAGGAAGATGAGGAGGCAGATAGAGACAGGAGGAGACAAGATGGGGCAGGGGAAGATAAAAGGAGGCAGAGAAAGTCAAAAGGAGACAGGAGGCAGGGGAAGACAAGAGAGGGCAGATGGAGAGGAGGGGAGAAAATAAGGCAGAGGAAGAGAGGAGGGGACAAAAGGAGGAAGGGGATAACAAGAGAAGGCAAAGGGAGACAGGAAGGGACAAACAAAGAATAGGGAAGACAAGAGGAGGCAGATGTAGACAGGAGGGGACAAAAGAAGGCAGCGAAGACAGGGGAAGTTTGGAGGAGACAGGTGGAGGCCGAAGAGGCAGGGGAGACAGGTGGAGATGGGGAGACAGGAGTAGGTGGGAAGACAGAATGAGATAGATAGATAGATAGATAGACAGATAGATAGATAGATAGACAGATAGATAGAGATAGATAGACACTCTGTTAATTTTACAAAATGATCTAAAAAAACTTGTGATCATCTGAATCCTGCAAGCAACAGATTTCTTCCTAAACCGCTCCGAGTTCAGAAGTCGATGGATTCCGTACAGAATTCCCTGATTTAAGAGCGGAGCCTGAGCAGCTGCAGGAACAGATAAGCTGCTTATCTCCTCACGCTTCCAGTGTTTTCCAGCTCATTTGGTGCCGTGAGCCGCGATCGTCCCGAAGACAAACACCGAAATGCAGCCGTAATTGCGCTTTCAGTGTCATAACGACGCCATCACAACGCCATGAAAAGTATAAGCATTATCATTAGCATGAAATACCGCGCAGATGTTGATGGAAAAGCGGACGACATGCTGGGGGACGTGTGTGTGGGGGGGGGCAGGAGGGGCACGCAGAGACTATTTAGTAAAAGAACATCCAGTTTAGGGGGTAACACGGTTTTAGGGAAGAAATTGAGGGTGAACCCGTGAGCGTGAAACAACAAACAGGTGAAACATAACCAGTAGAAAAAAACAAACATGGAGGATACACACATGATTACACCTTAACAACACACAGGTGGAGCGGGGAAGGAGGGGAATCACACACACACACACACACACACACACAAAAACATGGAAAAAAGAATTATCAGAAGTAAAAGGGGAAAAAAGGAATAACAATGACAAACTGTGGCATGAAAATGCAGGTGTGTGACAGCAAAGTTATGCCAGGGGTTAGGAGAGGTCATGTCTGGGTTATGTCTGGGTTATGTCTGGGTTATGTCTGGGTTATGTCTGGGTTATATCAGGATTGGGTCCAGTTCATGAGGTAGTTGTGTTTGGGTTTTGTGGCGGACGGTCAGATTTATGAAACAGTTTCTGAGATATTTGTAAAATCTAAGTGAGAAACACAAGAAAAAAAGAAGAGACAATAAAATGAGAAAGAAAGAATAAATTTAAAATCTTTTCATTTTAAGAAAATTGTCTATTGTATTTTATTTTATTTATCTTAAAGTTAAAAGGTTTTCTAAAGTCAGTGTGTGCTGAAAAACTCGAGCGGTTTCTAAACTCTGAACAGCCAAAGAGAAAAAGGAGAAAGAATTAAAAGCGGAGAAACAGATGAAGTGGATGGGAGTCTTGCTGTTTGGAGTGTGTGTGATGTTAATGATGAGGTTCTTATGGTTTAATCAGTGAGACACTGTGAGTCAGAAAATTTGTCTGTATGCAAAGAAATACGTCTTTTTATCAGTAATTTTCTCTGATTTACTCGTTGAATAAAAAGTCACTGAAAATAAAGGAATAAAGAGCAGAAATCCTGGGCAGAGACTCAGCGGGACGGACAGACAGACGAGTTATTCCTTTAAGGAGGAAGCAAGAGAGGGAGGGAAGGAGGGAGGGAGGGCGGGAGGGAGGGAGGAAGATCAAAAAGGTCAAAAGAATGAAATATGGATTAAAAAGATGAGGAAATGGAAAGAAAGAATGGCTCTTCGTTAAAATAATCATGAATAATAAACATTCTGTTTGTGGATAATAATCATTTCCCGGTCGGTTCAGTCAGGGGGGGTAATTATTTTCGGAGTAACTGCGGAACACACAGTGTTTTATTCGAGAAATCCCATCTCCTTCTGAAGAGTTTTTATAAGGCAATTTTGCTTATGCATGGAACATCTAGACGTTATTATATCGTACAAATGTCCTCTTACACAGGACCGGTTGCTGAGTTGCCATGACGCCTCACACTGCAGAGTCACTCCGTCTTTAAAGACACAGTGTCCTTTCACACCATAATAACGGCTGCTCATGAAGCCTCGCTTGTCATCTAGCGTTTCTATAAAATCAATAAAATCTTCACACACCTGAGGATAAACGCTGGATGAAGAGCGTCCCAGGGGACGTGTCTTTCTTATTCCACTCACCATTAATCATTAATAAATCATTATTGTCTCTGAAAAAAATGGCGCTTTTATTATCTCATAAAGTTGATTCGCTGCCTTGTGAGTCGATGTGGGGAAGTGGTAGCGCAGCGGTTAAGGTAATTGGAAGATCAGGGTTCAATTCCCTGCACTACCAGACAGCCACTGCTGGGCCCCTGAGCAAGGCCCTTAACCCCCAATTACTAAGTTGTGTACAAGTGATGAATGTAAGTCACTCTGGATAAGGATGTCTGCCAAAATGCCTTAAATATAAATATAAGGTCTTTTACACGGGCCTGATGCGGTGTGCGGTGTGCAGCGGGAACGAGGACGTCAGGGGACTCGGCGGCGCTCGTTCCTGGTACGAATGAGGACACAAGTTCACCAGAAAGCGTTTATATGGACAATTAGTCAATTTTAGATAACCAGAAGATCTCCTCACCCGTCATCTTCTGACCAGCAGTTCAGAACCTCAACCACTCAGCCACCACTTCCCTGTCAGATGTTTCCACATGCACATTTTCTGAGCAGTTGAGAGTGCGGGGCCTTATTAAGGTCCCCTGAATGGCAGTTTGGTGGTCCTGGGATACAGCCTCACAGTCTTTCTATTAGTAGTCCAAAATGGTAACCAGTAAGCAGACACCCTTATTCTGTGAGTCAGTGCAGTTAAGGGCTTTGCATGGGGGCCCCGCAGTGGCAGCTCAGTGGTGCTGGGAATTAAACTCACCTCTGATCCTTCATGTTGGAGTGTCATCAGTTGGAGGTTCTCACTGTGGAACAACTGCTTCAACCTTAACGACTGACCTTCCAGTTCAGACACAACAGGAGTCTGAAATCTGAGGTCAGCGCTGAAAATTCACCTGGTTATTTAAGATCCTTGGGTTTAATTAGCAGTGTGAGCAGATCATTCGTTAAGAGACCCCCTGCTGTGAAAAGAGAGAGCAGAGTGTGTGTGTGTGTTCTCTCAGTGTGTGTGTGTGACGCACAGGCAGGCAGCTGAATCAATGAGACGTCGTTGATGTCTTCTCTGGTGCAGCCTGACTCGTCTCACTCTCCTGCTGTCCCAGGTCTCGCTGAGGGTTCCTTCAATTCTCACGTCTTTCAGACTAAACGAGTTAAAAATATCTTTTCTTTCCTGCAGTGGATCAAAAATCATATGTAACTTTAACCTGGTGTAAAGATCAACCGATACTGATTATATTAGAACCGATACTGATTATATTAGAACCAATACTAATTTTATTAGAACTGATACTAATTTTATTAGAACTGATACTAATTTTTTTTAGAACCAATACTGTTTTTTTAAGAACCGATACTGATTTTATTAGATCCGATGCCTGATTTATTAGAACCGATACTGATTTTGTTAGAACCCGATACTGATTTTGTTAGAACCGATACTGATTTTGTTAGAACCGATACTGATTTTATTAGAACCGATACTGATTTTATTAGATCCGATACTGATTTTGTTAGAACCGATACTGATTTTGTTAGAACCGATACTGATTTGGTTAGAACCCGATACTGATTTTATTAAACCGATACTGATTTTATTAGAACGATTGATTTTTGTTAGAACCGATACTGATATTTATTAGAACCGTACTGATTTATTAGATCCGATACTGATTTATTAGATACTGATTTTATTAGAACCGATACTGATTTTGTTAGAACCGATACTGATTTTTATTAGATTAGAACCGATACTGATTTTATTAGAACCGATACCGATTTATTTGTCCAATACTGATTTATTAGATACTGATTTATTAAACCGATACTGATTTTGGTTTAGAACCGATACTATTTTGTTAAACCGATCTGGATTTTATTAGAACCGATACTGATTTTGTTAGAACCGATACTGATTTTATTAGAACCGATACTGATTTTGATTAAACCGATACTGATTTTATTAGAACCGATACTGATTTATTTTATTAGAACCGATACTGATTTTTTAGATCCGATACTGATTTATTAGAACCGATAATTTTTTTAGAAGCCGATACTGATTTTATTAGAACTACTGGATTTTTTTAGAACCGATACTGATTTTGTTAGAACCGATACTGATTTTATTAGAACCGATACGATTGTATTAGACCCAATACTAATTTTATTAGAACCGATACTAATTTTATTAGAACTGATACTAATTTTTTTTAGAACCAATACTGTTTTTTAAGAACCGATACTGATTTTATTAGATCCGATGCTGATTTTATTAGAACCGATACTGATTTTGTTAGAACCGATACTGATTTTATTAGAACCGATACTGATTTTATTAGAACCGATACTGATTTTATTAGAACCGATACTGATTTTTATTAGATATCCCGATACTGATTTTATTAAACCGATACTGATTTTTTTAGACCGATTCCGATACTGATTTGTTAGAACCATAACTGATTTTATTAGACCCGATTTTACTGATTTTGTTATTAGAACCGATACTGATTTTATTAGATCCGATACTGATTTCATTTTGAACCGATACTGATTTTATTAGAACCGATACTGATTTTGTTAGAACCGATACTGATTTTATTATAACCGATACTGATTTTATTAGAACCGATACTGATTTTATTAGAACCAATACTAATTTTTATTAGAACTGATACTAATTTTTTTTTAGAACCACTACTGTTTTTTTTTGAGAACCGATACTGATTTTGTTAGAACCGATACTGATTTTATTAGAACCGATACTGATTTTATTAGATCCGATACTGATTTTATTAGAACCGATTTAGAACCGATACTGATTTTATTAGAACCGATACTGATTTTGTTAGAACCGATACTGATTTTATCTGATTTGTTAGAACCGTATGACTTGATTTGTTAGACTGATACTGTTTGTTTAGAACCGATACATGTTGCTGTGTAATTCTCAAAGTGGCACTAAACTGATATCTGAGGACATAAAAAGCTTTAATATCAAGAAAAATATCAGTAAAACAAATCAAACGTCGATCTCTAATAAACTGTCCAGAGAATCTTCTCTTCTCTCTCCTACACACACACTCACACACACTCACACACACACTCACACACACTCACACACACACTCACACACACTCACACACACACTCACACACACACACACACTCACACACACTCACACACTTTTCCCTAAAATTCCAGCTAGCTATACATTTTTTCCTTTATTGCTGACGTCCACGTTTCCCTCCTGTCGCTGATGTATTACACAGACTTCCTGCTTTTGTCCTTCAGTTCACTGAATATCAGTGATTTATTTTGGTTATAAATCTCGAAGTAACTGGAAAACACGCCAGAGTTCGATGTAAGAGAGTGCTATTTGTTTACACGTGCTACTTCCTCCTGTACACACACACAAACACATAAACAACACACAGAGCAAAGTGTGTGTGTGTGTGTGTGTCCCTGAAATCGAACCCTTCTCCTGCTGCTGTCTGATTATCAGCCGGAACAGTTCCTTTAATCTGGACATCTTAACGAACCCCTGCGATAAGCAGCACCGGACCCACTAATCCACTCGACGCTTCACAAACTCAGTAAATTGTCTCTTATCTGGTTTTAAAATAAAGACAAATCATTTCAGAAACGCTGAAGAAAAAACACAAACATCCTGCTTTTATTAGGTTTTGTTTTCCCTTCGCAGTTTATCAAATTTCCTTACACCAACGAATAATAATAATCCGGATGAATTCTGCTGAAATAAACTCTTTATATCATGTGACTCAGCAGGATATGAGGTCAGAGGTTAAACCTGTCGAAATTGGTGTCCTGGTAATGTTTGATTTGTGTCTTTGGCACCACCAAAAATACATGGCAAACTTGTGAGCAACACTTAAAACGGCCACAAGATGGCACCACATATAAGCGGAGCCGGTATAACAAAACTGATATTCGATTATTTAAAAAAAAGGTTAAATATTAGGAAGAATATCAATAAAACCTGTTGAATTTGGTGTCCTGGTGACCAAAAAGCCAAGAAGTTTTGGCGGCAGTTCTTAGAAGTGCCACAAGATGGCGACACAATTAGGTGGAACTAATAATACATAACCGACAGTTAATAATATAAAAAAGCTTAAATATCAGGAACCCTGGTGGATTTGGAGGCGCCTGGAGATGTTTGATGGGTGTGTTTGTCACCTGAATATATTCGTCCCCAAAATGATTGTATTTTATTGTATTTTAAAAAGGTCTTGACGCAGTTTAATCGAGCTCCCCTGTGTGTTTTTACAGGACTTAAACTGTCAGGAATTTGTGACTTTTGCATGCTTTCATTGTAATATTTTCTTTTATCCCTTTAATGTGAATGTTCTCAGGTTCAAGTTAAAGAAGCTTTATTGTCACACAGTAAAACGAAATAACGTTTCTCCAGGACCTCATGGTGCTACACAAAACAGCACAGAATAACACAAAACAATAAAGAGCCGCATAACAGAGGAACAGCACAGAACTGAAGACTAAAGAATAATTTGTCTTAGCAACATAAAGTGCATAAAGTGCTGAGAACTTTATCGAGATGCTACAGGGATTTCTGGAATCGTGGCTTTATTTCAGTTGATTTCAGATTCACAGACAGCAGCCGTTCATCTGAGTGTGAATTCTGTTAATCAGCCTCTTTATATCTTCCACAGGGACTTCTAAAGAACGGATGGAACTACAGCTGGAGCTGAGGATGGTTGGGAGCTGTGAGGAGGAGGAGGAGGAGGAGGAGAGGAGGAGGAAGAGGCCAGCAGCTTCAGAGGGTTCAAAGCTAGTGGCCTTTCCCCAGGACGTCTCGGCTAAACACCTCCCAGCGGCTCCCTCTAAAACCCAGCGGGAACTGAAACCACCCTAACATTTACACGAAATTGCACAGCTTCAAAGAGAAGCGTGTGTTTAAAACGAAATAATTACACACTGATTTCAAAGAGTCACGTGATACAAATCTTTTAATGAAGTTCACAATTAAAATTAGAATATAATCAGCGGGAAGTTTTATGAGTTTATCTTTAGTTGGTCTTTAGTCTCTACTGTTACTGATATCACCACCCAGTGTTGTGTGTGTGAATTACACATGACCCAACATCATTTCTGTTCATTCCATGTTGCAGTAAGAATATAAATGCAGTCGTTAATAAAGTATTAATCAGAAGATAAAGACAAAATCGCTGCTTATACCTGAATGACCTTCGCTTGGATGATGATTATTAACTACGGGATGGAGAATCTAAAACCTCATTTTAGTCAATCAGAGACACGGCCTACAATTCCACTAAATAAAAACAATCACCATCTTTAAATTGGTGGCTAGAATTTAGAATTTATTTAAGCTAAACACAAATAGCAAAAAAATAACTTTTATAACCTGCTATTTGTCCTTATTTTAACTTGTTATATTATTTTCCTCCCCTTTCTTTCACATGACCTTCATGAACATCTACAGATTCAAGACTCTTCATCGACTCCATCACCGAAGCAGGAAACACGCTGACATTTCAGGGAAGATCTGACTCATGTAAGTGCTCAGGATGGGATTCCAGGTGCACCAAGAATCCGGCCCCTCTTTTATCTTCCTGCTTTTAAAGGTTAGATTTGATATTAATGATCATTACATAATAATAAAAATCTTGTTGGCTTCTTATCTGGTCCCTCGATTCCTGCAGCAGCTCTCAGAGCTCTTCTCATGGACAAAATTTCATGGATTTCATTTCATGGACAAAAATATTGGTAGCAATCACACTAATTAAATAAGAACTAATGAAAGTTTTATTGAAGAAACGCTGTTTAAGTGAAATTTCAAGAGGAAAAAGATTAATGGGTAAAAAAAATAAATACTGGGTTACAAAATCGAATAGAGAACAGGGTTAAGTGGAGACAGATGATTCGCTGATGGCGACCCCTAAAAGGGAACAGCCAAAAGGAGATTATTAATAAAATCACATCTGGCTCCATCTAGTGCATCAGCAGGGATTTTATTTATAGCATACAGAAAACCATAAAAAATATTATCTTTAACGTCATAATTATAACAAACATAAAACATATCATTTATTCATTTATTCAACTTCTTTACCTGCTTATTCCCTAATTCGGGGTCACAGGGATCTGTTGGAGCCGTCTCTGAAAGGGTGAATCAATCTATCTATCTATCTATCTATCTATCTATCTATCTATCTATCTATCTATCTATCTATCTATCTATCTGTCTGTCTGTCTATCTATCTATCTATCTATCTATCTATCTATCTGTCTGTCTGTTTGTCTATCTGTCGATCTATCTGTTTGTCTATCCATTTATTTATTTTTTAATCATTTGTATTTCTTTGATGTCTTTCCTTTTTAATACAATATAAAAGAAGGAAGTCAATTGTCTCTATAAATATGATATGTATTCATATGAATAAAAGCTATGACGTCATACATGGATGGACTCTGGAGCGGATGAATTGTCTGCTTTTGACCAGCAGATGTCGCCACCGCAGCGCAGTGTGGTCTTGTTCCGCTTACTGACTGTAAAATTAATGATAATGGTTTTTTTTTTTAAATCAAATTTTAAAGCTTAGGAAATAATAGCATTTTGTGTATATATTATATTTTTGTACTTTATATTTAAATTGTAAAACTGTTTTACAAAAAATGTGCGAAAACTTCTGTCATGACTTTTGTATTAAAAATATATCTTAAATTCATTATATTTATGAGACTTCATACTATTAACTATTAGTACTATATATTTAGAAAAAAAATACATTTTGCTTATATTTATTATAGTAGAACTATAGCGAGCGCAACACGACCTCACCGCTATGGCGCAAGAAGCAGTCTAAATGTTTCGGGAAAACCCGGAAGTGAAGGGGCGGGGCGTATTCCAGGCGAGTGATGGGTGGAAGCTAATATGTTAGCCGATTTTAACGCAGAGTCGCTGATTCCCAGGCGGTCGCGCGTGCGCTTGGATACGACGGGAGTTTCCTCGGTTGAAAACGACGTTTTGATTTTCTTGATTTTCTGCTCATTTTTGAAGCGACAGCGACGATAAAATCCCGCGGTCGGTTGGGAAATGATGTCGGATTCGCCTGGACGGATTTAATTTAGTGTCACGCGCCGCTGCTTGGGTTTAATGATGAAACCGGAGGCGAGTCCGTTAGCCAGTCGACGCTGTTGCTATGGAACGTTAGCTAGCTGAGGCGAGTTCACTTCATAACACTGTCACGGTTTAGTCTCTTCTGTTTTGTCTTTGTTTAAACTTTATTATTTTATTTAGCCTTTATTTTACATTTGCATTAATAACATGGCCGTCTGAAATAAATGTTGGGTGACTCGTCAGCCGGCTAATCAATCGTTTACATAGATTCATTCCTAGCATAGCTGGTCAAATAAAGAATAAAGTAAAGAAGAATAACAAACTGTTTTTGATTAAAACCTTTTTTTAAAAATTTTTTTTAGTTTGCGATCCAGTAGTGATTTATGTATTTGCACTAAATAATAATCAATATTCAATAAGGCAATCCGGCGGTTAGACTAGCAACTTCACTCGGAATCGATTCCGAACCGATTCTGCTGGCAGTTCAGTGTGAAAAGTTTGCTTTGACAGTTTGTCTCCGAGTTTTATGGCAGAGATTCCCAGCTGAGATTTGTGACAGTTTTTTAGGAAGTTAACTGTCCTCCTTTCTGACTGACTTTTAGGACTATTTATTATCGTAATAACTGTAAATCATCACGAATTACACGCCGAAGGAAAGTATGTGATGCGGGAGAGAGCTGACGTCATCATGGCCTCTTTTCCTGGGTATGACTTTACTGCTCTGGAGGCTGAAATGTTCCAGAAATAAAGGCCACATTTCTGAGGAGTTTGGGATTTATGGATCTGTACGTGGATAAGAATCAGTCTGGATCCGACGTCTAGTTCTGTCTCCGTGTCTCTCTTTACATTGGTCTTCTTGAGGAGATCTGTGTTTGTGTGCAAACATGGGAGAAACCAGCCTGAACGACTCGAACGTCAAGGTGGCCGTCCGGGTCCGACCCATGAACCGGAGAGGTGAGAAACCAAATCTGTTGATGACATCACTACACCGTCTGTCACTGATAATGAGATCTGTATGTGCTGTGTGCTCTCGTCTCCTGTTGGGGAACCGTGTTTATATATCCACAGCGACTCCTGTTTCTTTTTTGTTTTATTTATTTCATTGACAAGTTGGGGGCCTTGCTCAGGGGCCCATTGGTGGCAGCTTGGTGGTTCTGGGAGTTATGTTTTATTAATCCTTTAAACGTTAACACGTATTCCAGCGGTGCGATCGTGTGGCTTTAATTCGTTGTAGGTGCAGCCAGTTAGAACAAAATCTCCAGATTAGATCAAATATATTCTCACTGTTTTCCAGGCAACTCTCGTCCTCCAGATTTTATTTTATGTTATTTTGTTTAACTGTTTGTTAAGCTTTACATTAAAAAACCCCACGATATATTACCCAATTTTGGGTTACAAGATGTTTATTTTAAGCAATTACTTTAAAATAAAGCCATATTATTATTATTATAAAATGGGTCAGTTTTGACTCTGTGGATGACAGGATGATTAAACGTATAAACAGACACTCAGAGTTCACGTTCTAAGCGTGATCATCCAGCTCTTCACACCACTGAACATTATTCTAATATTAATTAAAGATTTTAATTAATTTATATTTTCCGGGTGTATTCCCACGTCGTTCCTGTAACAGAGGAAGTGCTTATTCGTGTCTTATGTCTGAGGAACTTTCCCCAAAACAATGTTAAGCAGGAAAAAAAATATGGCGACTGTCCCGCTGGATTGTGTTCAGATGGAGTTTATTTTCCAGTTTCTCCACATGGTTTGCACACTGACCTGCTGCAGTGCATTGTGGGAGTTTAGGAGGGATAAACTAGGGCTGCACTAGGACCCAACAAACGATTATTATTATTAGAACGACCAGTATAATCTGATCAAATATAGCAGTAATTATTCCACTAATTATTCAGTATGTTTTAAACAGTTTTTCAGCTTTTGTGATTTATGAAATATACCAAGTAATACAAATTCTAACGAACAAATAAAACCGCTTTGCTCTACAGCGCCACACTGGTTAAACTGTGCTATTGCAGGCCCTTATATCAAAGTTAAATCACAGTTTGATTACAAAAATATTTGTGGACACTTTTTTTAGTTTCAATGTTGTTGCTTAAACTCTTCAGCCCCATTGAGCAGCGTGTAGGAGATGCAGAGTCGGACACTGAAACACAGAGACCCGGGTAATGTCGGCGTCTGACCCTGCGGCGTGATTACAGAGGGAAAGTTTATCAAAAGTGTTATGTCATTAATAAAGGATGTTACAAGGACATTGCTCTGTCCTGCTGATTCACCTGTAAAGCTCCCATTTTTCCCAGAATTATACACACACACACACACACACACACACACACACACAGTGTAGACAGTTTTTCATCTCTCAGTGTTAGATTTACAGCTCCAGCTTTGGAAGGTGAACTTTGTCACGTGAAAACACTTCAAAATAAAAGGCCCTGAAGTGTGTGAAGGAGTCACGTGTTGGATGTGTGTCAATTACAAGACAACACAAGTCGACTTCTAATACCAACTCTGTGCATGTTAAACACTCGGATATTAAACTAATCTCGCTCGCCTGGTGATTTCACACGAGTGTTTCTGTTTAACGGTTTATCTGTAGCGGTCTTTCTCTAGAATGTCTGAGTCTCTTTAACATAACGTCAGCAGATCAGAGTTCACTTAGACGTGGACAGCTGTCTGTCCTCTTCCAGTTCCGCAGCTCTCTCTCTCTCCTCGCTTCTCTTTCTGTGTGTGTGTGTGTGTGTGTGTGTGTGTGTGTGTGTCAGAGAACAAAAGAAGGAAGGGAGTCTCACTGAGCCGTAATGAACTATTTGCTTACGGTTTTATAACCGCAGCACGCTCTCGTTCCCAGAGACGCTCGTACGGGGCGGTCCACAAACTGTGTCGAGTGCAAAAATTAAATGAGGAAATTGTCAAGCGCTCGAATAATTTCCTGGTTTTCCTATCAGACAGGATAGCAATGAGATCACCTGCTTATCTCGTATTCAGAGCCATGTGTCAGAGGTGCGTGACTAAACGAGGCGGTGATCAGGCAGTAATTATTCATTTAATGAGTATTTGTTTGCACTAAAAAATAAGCATTGTTTTGGATTCTGTCTCTGTCTCTCGCTTTCTTTCTCTCACACACACACACCACACACACACACGCGCTCACTTACTTACACACTGCTTTATTTTGTTGAGCCACTTTTTTTCAGGTATGTCAGTTGTTTGTACATGTTTTCTCCAGCGCTCTTAGCTTCCATCTCCCAGTTCCTTTTCCAGGCCGTCGGCTCTCGGTAGAGACAGGAAATTGAAGTTTCCTCTAAAAAACCCAGTTGCCGGTTGGCATTTTGGTGTCCTTTTCCAAGGGTTTCTGAGTCAGTCACGTTTCCTTTACCACTTTCCAAAACAGAGCTGCTAAAACACTGAACCTTTTCTCAAACGAGTCACGCCGCAGACTACAATCAGCACTGATATAATGGGGAAAGTGGTAGCCAAGTAGTTAAGTTGTTGGACTGTTAACCTGAAGGGTGTGGGTTTGATTCCCAGCACCACCAATGACCACTGTCGGGCCCCTGAGCAAGGCTCTTATTTATCGATGTTATAGCAATTTTAAAAGACTGTCGGAATTGATTACTGGGCCATTCCGAATGTTCTAATGAGTTGTTGGGATTTAATCGCTTTTGCATGGTGTTTGTTTAAGGTTACATTTACTAGTTATAGCGTTTATCCTCTGGAACCGGAGACTCCTTCTTTATACGAACCTCTGCTGTCTTAACTCATTTTTGTACAAAACGTTTTTCTGCACTGTAAAAGTAGAGAGCGCCTGTGCTCATTTCATCACTGTTCGATTTGGCGGAAGGCGTAGAGCGCAGACACACCTGAGCTAAACGAGCCAAACGAGTAGAAATCTGTAATTAAATAATTGTTTGAGGGCGAAGGTGTGTGTGTGTTTTTAGACAGGATTACTGTAATGACTGGTGGTTAAACTAATTTAATTCATTCAGAGATGAGATTTTGTATCACTCTCTCTCTCTCTCTCTTTCTCTCTCCGAGTTTTAAACAAATCCAAACATTTTCACTTCCTGTTTTCCACCATTTTGATTTTGAGCAGCAGTATAGAATGGTTATTCATTTTTTTCTCTCATATTATCAACAGAAAAGGACCTGAACACAAAATGTGTGATCGAAATGGAGGGAAACCAAACCTTTCTGTATCCAGCCAGTGGGAACCTGGGAAAATCCGACTCCAGGTGAGCTCACATCCCATCCCAGGTGTTATACTGGTTCAGAGACACAACCTTCCACATTATTCTAATAACAAATCCATAAAACAGAAAGACTCTCAAACGTCAATTCCATGCGGGAATATTGTCATTGTACATGCAATGTTGTGTAACATCACCTTGCCCAAACTGAGAGAGAAGCGTAGACTGCCATTACCGCGTAAACGTTTCACCTACAAATTTTAGTCTTGATTTCTAAGCACTCTTTCTGCTTTGTTTACTTGTATGGTGTGTCGAGCGATGTGAACCTGCAGTCGAAACAGAACACACACACACGCACACACAGACACACAGATGGCTGAACGAGTACCAGAATTGTGACACTGAATGATCTCCGTAGTGTTTCCACTTCAGCAGCGTAACCTTGGCCCTTATTTAATGCGGCACAGGATAAGCTTTACTCCATTTCTCCAGCCAATACAAAACAAGTGTGTGAGACGTTCCTTTCACAGAAATTAATGTCGGATCACATGACCTGTAAAAAGTGTCAACCATGCAATTTTCTGGTTAAGTAAGGGGAAAAGGTATCTAAAGTTGTACTGGTGATACCGGAGACTCCTTTCTATTTAGTCCGTTTCTATAGAAACCATAAAGTCTAAAACAGTTGTGTAAGGGGGTGTACCGCTGTGTATAAACACGCAGAAGTCTGCCGTGTGTCGGGACATAACTCTCTTCCTCCTGACTTTTCCCTGTTTTATTCGTCTCTCTGTCGCCATGGCAACCCAGAGGCGGTGAAAAGGTCAACCCCGGGTCACCTTCAGCCAAAAGACTGTACGACAGGAGAGCACAGAAGTTAGCATAAGCATCTGTTGGCCATAAACACTGGTTTTATGACGCTAAACAAGAGCGCACGGTTCCAGCTTTCTCTCGCGCACCGCGCAGACAAAAGGATCCCCTTTTAAACTTGGAGGTGAATGGAGTGGACCGCCTGCCGCCTGCACACAACAGACAGTTTAATAGCAGACCCGAGTTCATGTGCTGAATTTGCGCTGAAGTTAACGGCGTACCAGATGCTGCCGCCGGCGCCGTTCATTCACACAAGCACAACACGGCGGCTTGCGCCTCCTACACGCTCGCAAACGCATTCATTATTCAGGTGGGCGTTAGACGGCATACAGCGGTCTGTCTCCCTCCGTGACACTGCGCTTCTTCTTCCTTCTGTCACAGAGGCGAATTCTTTCCATGTGAATGTTCACAGACGCGTCTCGGTGCTCAGACACTTGACCGAATCAGCATCACAGGAAGTAGATTAACATTTACCACTCGCCATCGTTTGAATCGCATGCGTCCAAGTCATAGCATTAGCGGCGGCGACTCTCACATGCAACAAATCTCTTTATTCAATTTCATTAAGGATATAAAAGTTGTTACTTTTTGTAATAAAATAGGTAACTAAATAAACTGAATAAAAAGTTCTCTTCTTTTCAGAGATTATTAAACAAAGTTCAAGAAGCCGTTCTGCTCCTCTTCATAAAGTGAATTTATTTAGATATTTACTCTATATAATCTACATTTTTAGATTAGATAATAAAATTTACTGTATTAAAATGTGTAAATGTTTGTTTGATGTTTTTTTTTTTTTTTTTACCTTCTATTTAGCGGTGTTATATAATTGTCATGTCTTTAGAACTGATGATCTTTCCAGTGTGATTGTGTCGATCAGTCTGCTCTTACCCCATGCTGTGTGGATTCAGTAGTGCTGTTTTTATTTGTTAAAGGAGTGATGGTGTGTGTCGTTGTCCCACCCGTCTCACCCGTCGTTGTCTCAGATGTGGTAGATCTGCGATGAGTAACTGTTATATTACATTTGTATTAATGCCAGTTAGCAGATGTTCTTTATACAGAGCAACATTTTTTTTATTTTTCTATTTCTCATCCTTTTGAGCAGTTGAGGGCCTTTCTTAGGGGCCCAGCATTGGCGGAGTAGTGGCTGAGAATTGAACCCATGGTCTTCCAATACCATAGCCACCGAGCCACTGCTTTCCCAAACTTCATAATTCGTGTTATTGTTCCAGTGATGTCCATGTATCTGCTTTAAGCCGTGAACAGCTGTTCTCCAAGACTGCATCTGGCCACATCTGTGGCATCTCAGCACATTAAATGTATGCTTAGAGATGATTAATTGGCTTCATGGTTACTACATTTCTCCTGATGAGACTTTTGTGTTATTTTCTTTTCCCCCCGAAGCTTTTTGAATATGGGAACTCCCTTGGAGTTTTTCCTCTCAGTACTTCATCTAACAACACACGATTAACAGCAGTTTAAAAAAAGACATCAGCGATTTCACAGTGCACCAAGAACAAAGCTGGGAAATGCAACTGAACTAAAAGGTTCTTTGTGTAGAAGTTCACTGTAGTGAAATCGTTACTGTGCAATACTCTGGTTTAGACCTTTCTTGTGGCCCCCTCCACCCCCTTGGGCACTAAACCCTGCAGCCTGACCTGGTTTTCAGACGCAAGTCTATGTAAAATGCAAACTGTCTCCCTGACTGTAATGTAGGTCAGATACTGTAGATAACGCCAGCTCAGCACTCCGGCAATTACAAATGAAGCGGAACATAGTTTTTTTTTTTTTTTTTTTTTTTTTTTTTTTAAATTAATGCAAGCCATGAAGTGAGTGAGGTTTAGACGGGTTCTCGCATCCTTACGAGGTCACGAGGCGAGACGCCAACCTCGGCATGCCTCTTAATCACTCGACTGACTCGCACTGACCGTAGCGTCTGAACAACAGCGTCGAAACTCCGTGAGTCTTACTCAGATCAAGCACGAGTCATCGGAGGCCATGTGATGTATATGTGGGTTGAACAGGAAGAACTGGTGTGTACCATCTGGTGTGTACCATCCAATGTCCTCTGTCCTGTTTCCCTTTTATGTTCTGTGTTTTTATTTTGGATGCCTTGTACCGGTGCTGTAAAAAGTGAAAGAACCATTTTGACAGCTGCAGAAGAAGAAAGGTTGGGGCCCCGTCCCAGTACCCACACTGCGCCCTTAGATCATGCATAAAGTATGCAGTTTTAAAAGTGCACACTTCAGTTAATAAGTGCAGATCTGTGATGGTTTAAGGCACATCACTCCTCTCCGTCAAACGTTGCTGCTACATCATTGTGGCAACACCCCTTAGACAAAAACTGATCAGTCTGTTCTGTATAGTCCGATTACAGGGAGTATGTATGAAATCCGAACCTATTACATCCGCCATGTTTGTATTGTCATGTAACATACAACATTACAGCAGCATGAATTGTTTAACTTGGACGATAGAAAGTGAGTAAAACAGTGGTTTTATCCTTGCTAAGTGCAGTGTCACCGCTTTCTTACTGCCATTTTGGAATATGACAAGTCGCCTTTCCCATGGGATCATGGGATAGTAAAGTATCCATCGTATGTGTACTTCAGAATCCAGAGGGGAGGAATAGATCATAATATGCATCCAGACGTACTACTATAATAGTATACTGTAGATCTACAGTAAAGCAGTCTTCATCTGGCCAGTGTGTTTCTCAAAGCTCTGACTTGAGCCAATAAAAAACCAGATGGCCGGGACTGTGCTTTTATCACTCAGTAAACATGGAGGAGAAGCTGCAAAAACTGTACAATTGGATACATAACAGTTTTTTTTCTGTTGATGGTGCCTCCCCCCCCCATATTAATCGCTTTCACAACTTTTCTGGATGATAGGAAATCATGTCTGAGTAATCTTACAACATCTAACTACCTTTTTCTTTAGACAAAATATTAATCTACAGTCGGTGCCTTGAGTTACGAGTTTAATCGTTTCGTTGACGGCGCTCGTAACTCAAATTACTCGTATGTCAAATCAATTTTTCCCATTTAAAAATCACATTTTCCCATTGAAGTATAATGTACAGCGTTTACCTTGGAGATCAGACGACTCCACTTGCTAACGCGCATGTCTGATTAGCTATCGAGTGACACACGGGATGCTGGGCGGATGTTACGGCGCTCACTGTGGCGTTTGCTATGCTAGTTAGCGGTTGGGTGTCTGAAGCTGACTCGTAACCCAAGAGGCAGTTACGACCGAGAGACAGCTCGTATCTCGAAACACTTTAGTTGGGACACTTGTAAGTCAAAGTAACACTGCATGTAGTTTTATGCTTATTTATTTGTGTGATTCATGCTTCATATTCTGTTTTTTTAAACCTGCGATGGAGGAATCTATAGTATATGGAGTCATACTTCCTATAATGTCTCGTTTTAGTGGTATCTAAAAGCATGAAACTCAGACCTTTGTTAACCGGGAGTTCTTCACGGTCCCTTCGAACCCTGCTGTAGTAAATGATTGGAATTTAGGAGCCTGCTGTGTGCACCGCTCGCCTAATCCACAGATTCCGAAGTGCACAGCTATGCAGGAGTGGCAACTGTCTCTGGGGAAGTGAATGGTGTGTGTGTGTGTGTGTGTGTGTGTGAGAGAGAGAGAGAGAGAGAGAGAGAGAGAGAGAGAGAGAGAGAGAGAGAGAGAGAAAAGAAGCGGACGAGGGAGAGAACATGAGAGAGAGAGAGAGAGGAGAGAGAGAGAGAGAGAGAGAGAGAGAGAGAGAGAGAGAGAGAGAGAGAGAGAGAGAGAGAGAGAGAGGAGAGCGTGTGTGTGTGTGTGTGTGTGTGTGTGAGAGAGAGAGAGAGAGGAAGAGAACGTGTGTGTGTGTGTGTGTGTGTGAGAGAGAGAGAGAGAGGAATGTGTGTGTGTGTGTGTGTGTGTGTGTGTGTGTGTGTGTGTGTGTGTGTGTGTGTGTAGGAATGTGTGCAGGGTGCAGGAGTGCAGCAGCTGCAGATTCAGTCCTCACACCATCATTACTCGCTTAAATAAATTGCTTTCTCGATTCCTAAACAAAAGATGAAGCACTGAAGTGTTGCAGTGAGAACAGCCCAAAGTTTTTACCCCCAGCTCCCAGCCTGGTGTGGAATGTTCTATCCTGTCATAGAGAAATTTCATGCTAATAATAACCACATGCGTTACTATGAGGGTCACCGTGAGATCGTGAGTCTTACAGTACAGACAGTAAGTTCCTGGCGGTGTGACTGTAAATATCCACTGAATAAATTATATTAGATTTTTCAAATCCTGTATATACCACAATATGTAAATAAGTGGGTGTGGCTAACTAACATGAAGCACGCGTGAGACTGAGATCAGAACTTACAAAATCTCTAACTCGACGTCCCGGGGTTGTGTCTACCAGTCAGGCTGTCAAACCGCATCTCTGCCCTGTCTGTCGGGTTTCTTATGAAAAGGAAAAATACATGCTTTTGTTTTCTCTCTCAAAAACAGTTGTGTAATTATGTTGTGTATAATTTCCCTTCATTTGGGAATCTCTATCGATATGTGTGAAACGTTTAAATACGGGTGGTGTTTTACTTCCACTGTTAATCTGCGATCGGGTAACCTGTGTATCGGGAGCGGCGGTACTGATTTAACAGGATATTAGTCAATAACACTCCGGATCTGTTACACACCGATTCCTCGCAATGTTAAAATGTGTACAATTACATCTTTTTCTATTTGCGCACTTGAAGCTTAGGGGCCTTGCTCAGGGGCCCATCTCCTTGATGGTGCTGAAAATGCTGAACCTATGATCTTCCAGTCAGCAGTCCAACACCTTAACCATGTTAAAACCTTACAGACTTTCTAAAGATATTTTTAAATCTGTCTCTTGGTCCCCGAAATAGGATTGAGGAAAGATGGGGTTTGGATTGTAAAAGTTTCTGAGACAAGAAAGACACACACACACACACACACACACACACACACACACACACACACACACACACACACAGAGCAGAAACCATGCTCTTTCTTTCATGCACAGTCAACAAATCCTCACCCCATTTGACCCTCAGCTGGGAGTTAGTTCTCGGACATAAAAAGGAATAAATAAAAAAATATAATGGCTGATTTTTACATGTATTTTCCTGAAAAAGATGATGTCATGTCCTAATTGAATTGATAGGACACGACCGTCCTGTAATCAGCTGTTCCAACACTAATCTCTCTGTACTGACAGGATGAACTGATTTGTTTACACTCTTCGTCCTGTTTTTGTGTCCCATCTTTTTTTTTTTTTTTTTTTTTTTTTTTTTTTTCTTTTTTTTTTTTAAACCGTGTCGGTTGCATGTTCCTCACCAGCTAAATGCCCCGCAGGGGGCTGAATCTTTCCCAGCTTTCCTCTACAGCGTGACGGGAGACTCTTTCGTTTCGCTTGTTATCTCTTGGCCTGATTTAAACGACAAGCCCAGCCTGGGGTCACCTGAATAAAGACACGGCGGCTCTTTCTGCATTCACACCACAGCACTACTTCAGCCTGTGTGTTTTGGTTCATAAGGGACAGAATAGATTTTACTGTATTTATCTTTTTTTGGTAAATAAAACAATCCAACTAATTGGACTTTGCTAGCAGTAAAGGATGTCTGTCCCCCCTGAACAGTTGAGGGGTTAAGGGCCTTGCTCAGGGGCCCAGCAGTGGCTGTTTTGGTGATGCTTGGAATTGAACTGATGAACTGCAGACAGCAATAAGAGTTGGAAAAATGTAGTTTTTATTGATTTTCAGAATGTTCAGTATGGGAAGAGAAGGACAGAAAAAACAGAATTAATATGTATAATTGACTTTGGATTTATTTTAAAAACACAACATAACAAAAGACTGACATCAGATTACATTTAATAGCAAATGTAAATATTGTGTTAAGGCAACAATGTTTGTAAAGATCTATACATGGGTGATGAGCTGTAGGTGTACATACAGTAATGTTGATGCGGGAGGTTTTGTGTGTGTGTGTGTGTGTGTGTGTGTGTATGTGTGTGTATGCAGGGCTCCCTGGTGGATGTTTACTCTGTCCACTAACCCCCCTCTTTTTCTGATAGTCCCTTGGTGCTCAGGTTCGCTGAGCAAAGTCCAGCTGATGCCATTGACTCAGGGTTTTTATCTTTCAGGGTTCTGGTGCATGTCAGTTTCACTGATAAAGAGCACTGAATCGTATTGTTGACCCCATTAGACACTGTAGTTTTGTTGTTCGAAGCATTTTCTTTGCAGACATGTGAATTAATAGTGTGTTTATTCTCCTCCTGTATGTGCACTGATGGTGTCTTGGACTGTCCTGCAGGAGTCAGCCCAAGGTAATCTATCTAATCTAATGGCACTCTAATTTTCCACTTGATCTTTATAAACACAGTAGTGATGTTTACCTTTTTTTAAAATAAATCCTCTGGACATTTTTCTGTCCTGTAGGTTTTTGCATACGATTACTGCTTCTGGTCCATGGACGAATCCGAAAAGGAAAAATTTGCAGGTATTTTAAGGACCTTTTCTTTCAGATGAACTCCGGTAATGAACAAGTGATTGACAGTTCATTCTCTGAGATATTAACTGACCAGAAAGCCCCGCCCCTTTACCACATTCTACATTAGGATTTTTTTTAATTTCTTTTTTATAATTCAACACGTTAAATATTTTAGCAAATAAGCATAACTTTTCTTATATAATTCAAATCTTTTTTTGTTTTTGTTTTATAAAAGATGTCATTTTACCCAGATTAACATGTAATTTATTTAACTAATAAATATTTTGCATCCCTAGTTTGTAGTAAACATTCTGAGGGACTGACGCATTCTTTTAATCTTGTATTTCTAGGACAAGACGTAGTGTTCCAGTGCCTCGGGGAGAGTCTGCTGCACAACGCATTCCAGGGCTACAACGCCTGCATCTTCGCTTATGGACAGACCGGTAAAACACACACGCTGGAAACAGCCACTCGCTAGGAGGTCTTTCGAGGTTGTTAACTGAAGTATGAGGGATGTCTGTGTATGTGAGTGATTGTAAGATGTCTGGAACATTCCTGGATAATTTCCTGAACGAAGTGCCTCCACCATGCAAGTGGAGTTTTTCATACGCTGATTAGTGTGTGTGTGTGTGTGTGTGTGTGTGTGTTTGTTTGTTGTAGGTTCAGGAAAGTCGTACACCATGATGGGTTCAGCTGACCAGCCTGGTCTGATCCCCCGTCTCTGCAGCTCGCTGTTCGAGCGCACAGTACAGCACCAGCGAGAGGAGGAGAGCTTCACTGTGGAGGTCTCCTACATGGAAATCTATAATGAGAAAGTTCGGGACCTCCTCGACCCCAAGGGGTGAGAATCAACACAGGAGCAGGAGCATTGCTTAATATTTCAGGCCATTTAACAGTAACAAGCTGTGAAAAATGTTACCTGTCTGTTATTTAGTGTTGTAAATGTTTCTAATGCTCAGCTTCACGTTGACTGTTCACTGATCTTCAATCAATTTCACTGATTTTTAACATTTTTTTTTTCTACAGGAGTCGCCAGGCTCTAAAAGTGCGAGAGCACAAAGTCCTGGGGCCGTACGTAGACGGGCTCTCTCGACTCGCCGTGGCCAGCTATAAGGTAGACGTCTAATACAGACGTCATTACACAAAAGTTTCTGTTTTCACCCGACATGTTTTCATAGCTGCTTCTGCAATATATTTCACAAAACTCCATCCAGTCTCATTTAGTCCAGATTTTGCCATTAAAAAAAAAAAGGATTGACGAGTGTGCAGTTTTATTAGCTCACCTCCTCCTCTTTGTTCGTGTCCCTGCAGGACATCGAGTCGTTAATGTCGGAGGGGAATAAATCGCGCACAGTGGCCGCCACCAACATGAACGAAGAGAGCAGTCGCTCCCACGCCGTCTTCAACATCATCCTCACGCACACACTGAGGGATCTGCAGTCCGGGGTGAGGCCCTGGCTCCGATTACACCTGTTTACATCATCAGCTGTGGTTAACACAAATGAGCATCAAAGCAGTCGCTCCATTTCAGTTTTACGGTGTACTTATTAATAATTATCCTTATCCTGTGGCAAAAAACAAGTATTATAAGTAGTATCAGTTCCCCCCCGTTATTGAGCTCACTACTGGTAAAATCTACAGGCGTGGACTTTTTGTCTTGGGTGTCCTGATGGGTCCGCTCCAAATTATGATTATCACCCTAATTATAATATTCCTAAAGATCTCTGGTTTATTCCGGATCAGCTGATCATCAGGGAATTTAGCTGAAAGAGCTGGTTCTCTGATCGAAAGGAAAATCAATGAATAAGTCATGCTGTTTCCTGTCTCGTGTGTCAGCTGATCTCAGTCCCGTCTGCTCGTGTCACCGTGTCGTCCTGCTCTGCCTGCTTTACTCGATAAGATCGCCTGACCAAAATCAATCAATAATTCAGCAGCATCCTGAAGCTCACCTATGAATCAACCGCAGCGCTGGTCTTCAGCGCGGTGCCCCGAGCGCAGAGCTTTTAACTCCTTGACATGGTATTTGACATGCAAAGCGAGTCATTTGGATTGGAGAGCAGGTGTGGCTTTTTGCTTCATCCTGACTGTGCAGCATTTTACTGCACTATTCCGGGAGCGATAAAGGCGGTAATCGTGTCTGTACTGATGTCTGTGCTCGTCTGTCTGTCCGTACTTCAGAAGGCAGAGGGGAAAACAATGGACTCTTGTGTCCTGTTTTCAGCATGGCCTCACTTTCTTTTGTTCACACTCAGCTGGAGAATTCAGCCCAATTTGGGCAGTAGAATAAATCTCACACGGAGAAAACATAGAAACAAAGTGCCCTCTGGGGGCACAGCAAAGCACTTCATACTATTCTGAGGTTTATTAAGCTTTTTATTTCTATGGTCTAAAAATAAACACCACCAGGATCATGTGACACTCAGGGGGTGGGACTTACAACGCTGGTTCTGATTGGTGAAGCATTTATAAAATATACAGCTGGGCCAGATGAGAATAAAGTAGAAAAACTAGAAAGAAAAATAAATAAATAAATAAATAAATAAATTCCCTGAAAAGTCCATTAGTGTTTATTGTAGTGTTTACCGGACTCGTTTGGAACTCTTATAACCAGCAGATGAGCTGATTGAAGATTGTGAAGTTGATCCGAGCAGTGCCCAAATCACAGCATGGTCAAATACCTGAAACTGTTTGTTTGCAACTGAGGAGTCAAGTTTTACTTGTTCCTCTTTTAATCAACATTAACAGAATTAAACAAAACGTGAATTTTAACGAATCTGTTCACGGAAACATGACTAATTTCAGCAGTTAAACCTAACGGTGGTGTAATGGGGTGTGCAGTGGAATAATGAAGGCTGCTGAAGTTGCTGGAAAACGGTGTTGGCTCAGGTCATGTGCCATGGAAAAACACCCGCAGTAAATATTCCTATTTCTCTCTCTCTTTCTCTCTTATTCTCTTTCTCTCTCTCTCGTTCTCATTCTCTTTCCAGACCAGTGGGGAGAAAGTGAGTAAGCTGAGTTTGGTGGATTTGGCTGGAAGTGAGAGAGCAGCTAAGACTGGTGCGGCCGGCGAGCGGCTGAAGGAAGGCAGCAACATTAATAAGTACATGCACTTCACTTCCTTTACATCACATCACATCACATATTATTCAAATATCACAAATCTGGTTTTCCTCAATGTCAAATATCAGCGTTTTTAATATTCCTATCATAATTAATTTGCAGGTTTTGATCAGAGCGACGCTGCAACTCATAGGTTGATATAGATCACATGACATACGGCGTCACAGCAGTGTGAATTTAAAGTGTGATGATGATAAAGGAGTGAAATTGAACTACACTAAACAATGTTTTCATCCTGAAGTATTTAGTAGTAGTTACTTTAAACTCTCTACCGCGGGATTATGTAAAGTGTCCATCGTATTCTGGAGACTTTACACACTAAAGATTCAGACATTTTTCTCACCGCACACACTCCCATAATTCATGTGTTAATAAGAGCTAAACTAGCTGTGTGTCCCACCTTTTTTTATTTGATTCATTCACCCTGACCCTGAATAGCTGCAGTGTTGATGAGCTGGTTAATAAAATGCATTTGAGTAACTCCAAAAGCAGTTCCTTTCGGCCATTTTTTTTCTGGGTTTGTTGAAAAGATCAGTCAAAATTTCTTTGTAAATGTGTTTTTGGTCTGAGTGACGCAGCTGTTGTCTTTGTTGTACCACAAATGACAAAACCTTTATGAGAAGTTTTGAGTGTTGAATAATTTCTGGGCAGAGCTCGGCTTTGCGTTGTATATGTACAGGAATGTGTGTGGGCAGAGACGGATACTGTACCCTCTCTCTCATATATACACACACACACACACACACACTTAATTTCTTTTTCTGGTGCTCTGGGCAGGTCTTTAACCACACTGGGGCTGGTGATCTCAGCGCTGGCCGACCAGGGGGCAGGAAAGAACAAGAGCAAGTTTGTGCCTTACAGAGACTCTGTGCTCACATGGCTGCTTAAGGTAACTGGTGCATCTAGGAAATTTCCACCATGTCTTCCTGCTTATTCCCTTCCTCCAGTATACACTGTAAGATTCCCTAAAAAAGAAAATGATCAGTTATTTGTGTAATTTCTTAGTAGTAATAAGTAATAATTGTATTTAAAACATTGCTTTTGCTCAACTCACTGTCCTCATTCACAGCTGTGTGCTGCTGTTCCACCGTGTGACTGGTAAAAGCAATGGAAAAATCATTTTATGGTCCTTCACTTTCAGGATTTGGACAAATTGCTCGCCACACATACTCGGTTTTATCATATTTATTATATTTCTGTTTTGTGATTCATAAATTTCTGTTTCTTTAACTTCAGGACAGTTTAGGGGGGAACAGTCGGACGGCCATGGTGGCCACGGTGAGCCCGGCTGCCGATAACTACGACGAGACCCTGTCCACGCTGCGCTATGCCGACCGCGCCAAGAGCATCGTCAACCACGCCGTCGTGAACGAGGATCCCAACGCCAGGATCATCCGAGAGCTGAGGGAGGAGGTGGAGAAGCTCCGGGATCAGCTCACACAAGCAGAGGTACACCAGAAGAAGGGAAAGATTTGGAGCGGAAAAAAGCAAAGAGAAGTGTTAAAATAACAATCTTTTTGATGTGACCTGTTTGTGATTATAGCGTGTGTGTTTCTGTAGTCTATGAAGGCTCCAGAGCTGAAGGAGAGGCTGGAGGAGTCTGAAAAGTTGATCCAAGAGATGACCGTCACCTGGGAGGAGAAACTGAGAAAGACTGAGGAGATTGCTCAGGTAACACCCCTGTAACCGTGTCCTGCACTCACACACCAGGTGTCTACGGTAAACGGCTAACGGCTGCTTCTCTGTACAGGAAAGGCAAAAACAGCTGGAGAGTCTGGGCATCTCTCTGCAGTCGTCAGGAATCCGTGTGGGAGAGGATAAATGCTTCCTGGTCAACCTGAACGCCGACCCTGCCCTAAACGAACTGCTGGTTTATTATTTAAAGGTACACACACCCTGGAGTTCTGCATGAAACATTGGCAGATTATCAGTTTTTGTGTGTCAGATGATCTTTGAACCTGCTTTGACTTGTATTATTGCCTTATTACATCATCCAGCCTTATCTCCTGGGCTAGTCTGCAGTCTGATGTGCACACCATGATTAACTGTTGACTTTCTACATGTTCATGACCCTGCAAATCCTACTTATTGCTCATTAAATTAGGCAGGGCTGATTACACAGCGGTTTCTGTGTTACTACCAACTGCCTGTGTGACTAACTACAGTGTATACCCTGTGGTAGAGTCGAGCTAATCTTCCCAAGCCTCACATGACTTCAGATGAGATTATCCATAGAGTTAAAAAGGCTAAATCGCATTAAACACACATGGCCTGTGTGAAGTGTATTAAGGTAATCTTATTTATGAACTGGTTTCGAGATGTGCTTTTATCAGATTTATCAGAACACAATTTACTGTATGTCCCGTTTTAATAAACTTCCATCTCTATGTTTATAACCTTCCCTCAATATCTTTTTACAGGTATAAAATTAATACCACTTAAGCAACAGGGAAATTTTAAAATATTTTGTTATTAAAGTCTGTTTGGTTTTGTTGTCCATGTTTTTTTATGTTTTTTTTTGAGAAAATCTCAGTGTTTTTATCAGACTCGCATGCAGAGTCTCGCAAATTTTCCATCAGGAAGTCCATCAGAAAGGCACTCTTCAGTTTTCGGTGCTCACAGATTTGCTAATCCGGCGTTCTGGGATCGTTGTGTTTTCAGTCGGGCTACCAAAGTGTATCCCTGTCTGTCGGGTATCTGATGGAGATGAAAAATATATTTTGCATTCTCTCACAATATAGTTGGGTATTTATGTTGTATGTAATTTTTGGCCATTGAGGAGCCGCTAGTAATGCATCGCGTCTTAAAATCACCTTTAAACCCTTTCAACTCGCGAGTCACAAAGTAGGGTAACTATATTTAGTCATACCGCCCAGCCTTAGCTGCTAGCCACCGGTTAGCTGTTTAGTCTGTGTTTAAAGCGTTTTGACTGCCGGACAGTCTGACATTGTGACGACTGAGATCCTACAGTGTGACATGGAGATTATGACTGTACACAAAAGACAGTTAACAGTCGCACAGTGTAAAGCCAAATCAGTTAGTGTGTGATGTGGTGAGTCAGTAGCTGATGCATTTTTTTTTCAGGAACACACGATGTGGGATCTGCAGACTCGCAGGACATTCAGCTATGCGGAATGGGCATCCAGGCCGAGCACTGCGTCATTAACATTACCGCAGACGGAGCGGTTTTCCTCAATCCCTACAAGAATTCCAGGTACTTCAGCATTCTGTCTAATCTTTTTCTTTAATGCGACTAAACCGAGTGATTCACAGAAACTAGCTCTGTAAATGTTCAGTGTGACGTTGACCCAGTGGTGTGATCTCACAGGACGTGTGTGAACGGTTCTCCAGTCACCAGCCAGCAGCAGCTTCAACATGGAGACCGCATACTGTGGGGCAACAACCACTTTTTCAGGTCAGATCCTCACCAGTATGAAAAACTCAACCACTCGATGTTTCTTCTCTTCAGCGTAGTTTCACGGTCGTATGCCCTGCAGAATAAACCTTCCGAAGCGGCGTCTGCGTCCTGCAGCTGAGGAGGAGGAAGGAGAGGGGGAGAACATGAAAAACAGCAACAGCAGCGAGCAGCTGGATGCAGACGGAGACACGGCCAGCGAAGTTTCCAGTGAAGTCAGCTTTAGCTATGAGTTCGCACAGACCGAGGTCATGATGAAGGCACTGGGGAGCAACGGTGAGAAGAAGAATCAACAGTCTGTCTGAACGAAAGAACTTTTAGTCACTCATAGCATTCAATATTTTTGTTTCAAACGATATTTATTGCTCGAATATAAAAATCTCCCAATTCTAAATAATGACGGACTGTCTGTCTATTTATCTGTCTATTTATCTGTCTATTTATCTGTCTATTTATCTCTGTCTATCTATCTGTCTATCTATCTATGTGTCTATCTATGTGTCTCTCTCATTCTCTCTCTCTTTTTCTCTTTCTTTTAGACCCCATGCAGGCCGTGCTGCAGAGCCTTGAGCGACAGCATGAGGAAGAGAAGCGCACGGCTCTGGAGCGTCAGCGGCTGATGTACGAACAGGAGCTGCAGCAGCTGCGCAGGCGCCTCACCCCCGAACGCCAGAGCACGTCGTCTCAGCAACACTACCGCAGCATGGAGAGACTCAGTCTGGGCGGAACCTCGTCGTCTTCTCGTCTGCGCCAGTGGAGTGAGGAAAGGTGCAGTGTTCACCTAATTAACAATATATCAACTTTTAATATTCTGATAAATATTTCAGACTCATATTTTTATGATCGGTTCCTGCAGGGAGGCGATGCTGACACGGAGTTTGCGGAAACTTCGGGAACAGGTAGTTAAAGCCAACCTGCTGGTGCAGGAGGCAAACTTCATCGCTGAGGAAATGGATAAGAAAACCGAGTATCGCGTGACCCTGCAGATTCCTGCTGCCAACCTCAACGCCAACAGGAAGGTAACCTCCCGCTCAACTCTGCTGAGTGTGCAGGGGATATCCCCGTCTCACTCACTGAACACAAGGGGAAACGGCAGTCTAATAGCCTGCTAGCTACCCTCTGATTCAGACAGACAGAAAGGAGGACATGGAGGAAAATCAGTATTATAGCAGTTTAGACACAATATATCAAAAATAGTGTGAGTGAAGAGGATGTAGGGAATAGGGTTGGGTGGAGACAGATGATTCGCTGTGGTGACCCCTTAAAGGAAAAAAAGAAGAATCAAAAATGAGATCTAAACAGAAAATGAGTAGATTCTGTACGTTAACACCACTAAAGGCACATACATATTAATGCAAAACTAAATGGAGAAATCATAATGATTCCTATATAGAAAAATCACTTCCTGCATTCCAGCTGCATTTCACAGGAAACAACCTGTAATAGATATCAGATTTAAGATTTCGGTTTTATGATAAAAGTATTAGAGTCAAAGGGTTAGTCAATCCAGGGTAGTTGGATGGCTATGAACTGTAAAACATGTTGGAGAAAATAATTTTCCGATACGGTGTGTGTTTTCCCTCAGCACATCCTCCATTAATGTATATGTGAAAAGTACATTTTCCTGAAAGGTTGGGAGTTTTTTCTTCAGGAAAAGGAAAGATGTCCTCAGATTGTTTCTTTAGTTCCTTCCTGCAGTTGGTTCCTGTTTCATGTCCCTCAAAAAAATGTTAAGAATCTGGAAACGCCACACGCTTGTGTGTGTGTGTGTGTGTGTGTGTGTGTGTGTGTGTGTGTGTGTGTGTGGAGAGAGAGAGAGAGCCAGTATAAGAATCATGTCTTGTAGGAGTGACATTTTCACGTCTTCTCTTTCTGTCCTTGTAGCGAGATGCTGTGCTGAGTGAACCGGCCATCCAGGTGAGACGGAAAGGTAAAGGCAAGCAGATCTGGGCTTTGGAGAGAATGGAGAACAGACTGGTGGATATGAGGGAGCTTTATCAGGAGTGGAAGGACCACGATGAGGACAATCCAGTATGTCCTTTACAACTATAAATGGAGTGTGTTCTGGATCTCAGTGATTATTTAATTTTATTTATTTTTAACTTTGTGTCTCTCGTATGCCTTGCAGGTGATGCGTTCCTACTTTAAAAGGGCAGACCCTTTCTTTGACGAGCAAGTCAATCACAGTCTGATCGGAGTGGCTAACGTCTTCCTGTCCTGCTGTTTTACGACGTAAAGCTGCAGTATGCTGTGCCCATCATTAACCAGAAAGGAGAGGTGTGACTTCCACAGAAGAGCACCGACACTCCAATGATGATGATGATGATGATGATGATAATGATGATGATGATGATGATTAATGATATTGATTCATTCATCTACCGTGTGTGTGCAGGTGGCAGGACGGCTGCATGTGGAGGTGGTGCGTGTCGCTGGAGGTGTAGAGGACAGCATGGCTGGGGGAGAGGACGGGGACTACAGCATTGAAGGAGATTCTACTGAGCGCAAACTCGTCTGTATGGTAAGACATTTAAAGAAACATTGTGATGTCAAAGTCTGATCGCTTCTGTCCACAATCAGCAGGGAAAAGTTCACTCTGCCAACATGAGGCGTGTGTAACGATCTATCCATTAATAATGTGTAGATACAATTCCACAAGCAATAAAATACAATAAAATCCTTCTCTTTTGTTTTGTGCAAATGTTTGTGTACAGAGTAGCGATAATCAATGATTAACCAAATTCTGGTCAGTTATCAATATTCATTATTTATATCAGGATTTTGTCATTTCTTCAATGTTTCTTGCCACCAGAATTACCCTATTATTACTTATGATCATTTAACTACATTTTTATTGGTTTATTCCGTTCCTGTAACAGATTAAGATCCTGCAGGCTACCGGACTCCCTCAGTACCTGTCCAACTTTGTCTTCTGTCAGTATTCGTTTTGGGACCAGGCCGAGCCCATCATTGTGGCCCCTGAGGTGGACCCGTCTGCCTCGTCACCCAGCAGCAAAGACCCTCACTGCATGGTGGTGTTCGACAGCTGTAAGGTGCGACTCAGGCTGCATCCATCATCAGATCAGTCAACCAGATCAATCACCAATAGATGATGATGAAGATTGTGTTATGATTGGATTTGTGTTAAAACATGGTGCTGGTTTATAAATCAAACAAAACAATGATTTATTTCTTGTAATTATTTAAAGAGGAGAAGCAGATAAAGCAGACAGCAGGGAGATGCATGTTAGTGAGGAAACTATATTTTAGTAAATTTTAGCTTCTTTTCTTTTAAATAAAAGTTTGTGGGCAGAGGTTTCCAAACCAGGCACTTTTAAAAACCTGGGATTTGCAAATGCACTGCTATTAACTGAGACCGTGTAGCATTTTAGCTGTTGTTTTTAATAATAGTGTGATTAAGTTTGTGTTTTGACTTCCAGGTTTATGAGTTGTATAAATCTGGAAATGCATCTATAAGGTGTATTTTTATATTGTGTGTTTGTGTGTTAGGAATTGGCTGTAACAGTAACAGAGGATTTTATCGAGTATCTAACAGAAGGAGCTCTGGCTATAGAGGTGTTCGGCCACAGGCAAGCTGATCCAGGCCGGAACCTGGCCCTGTGGGACCTCAGCATCATTCAGGCCAAAACTCGCACGCTGCGCGACCGGTGAGCCACACGTCCTCTGCGCTAAGAAACGCACAATACACAAACCGCACACACCCAACAGCAGAGCCGCCTAGGATAACATTACACTCCACCGATTCATGTATATTGTGCTGATATTTGTGAGCTTCTCTGGCGCTTAGTGTCATGTTTGTCTTTGTGCTCATTCACAATGCACCTTTTATAAGTCCAGTTGAGTACATCTAAAAGTGTGTGTGTGCGTTTGTGTGCGTGTAATGTATCCTCATTTAAAACTGCTGCTAAGGTGGAGTGAGGTGACGCGGAAGCTGGAGCTGTGGGTGCAGATGCTGGAGCTGAATGAGAACGGAGAGTACACGCCTGTCGAGGTGGTGGCAGCTGGAGACGTTCGCACTGGAGGCATCTTTCAGCTGCGACAGGTGAGTGAACTGCTGAACATCTGGTTAGATACATGTACAGCATCAGCTAGTGAAGTGGGAGCTCAGTGGTTAACAGTGGATTGCTGTTCAGAAGATTGTAGGTTCAATTCCCAGCTCTGCCACTCTTGGGCCCCTGAGCAAAGCCTTTAACCCCAAACTGCCACTAATAAGATAAATTGAAGTTGCTCTGAATAAGGGTGTTGGCCAAAAGAAAGGAAATGAGGAAATAAAGTGGCCAGAATTATAAATATGCAAAATTATGCAAATTTCCACCTGCACTTCCTGATCTGATGCGATTCCATAGCAACCTCGGTTCTCGGTCATTTGCAGAAGCGTATTTTGTAACATTTGCTTTGAGAAATAACAATTAATTAATAATTAAATATTACATTTTAGTGCAGCTGAGATGTCCAAACTTTATATAAAAGTGTGTTCTATTTGGTGTGTGTGTGCAGGGTCAGTCACGGCGGCTGCAGGTGGAGGTTCGTTCAGTACAGGATTCTGGCACTATGCCACTGATAGCCGAGATCATTCTGGGTGTGTCCATCGGGTGTGTGGAGATCAGACAGACTCGCCCTGCTAAAAGCAGTGACTCACAACAGGTGCAATAAAAATTGTAGTTACTTTTTGCTACAAATTCTATTCAATCATTTAACCGGGTTGATTTGCTGTTACTTTTTTTTATGTAGCTGGAAGGGGATGAAATGGACAGCTATCAGGTAAGACTGCTTGCAGTTGTAAATTTTTTTTGGCGACTGTTTCCTGTAGAGAGGTTAATAATTAAGTGTTGGGTCACAGGAACGAGACCTGGAGCGGCTGAGACGCCAGTGGTTGGCAGCCCTCACTAAGAGACAGCAGTACCTGGACGAACATCTGCAGAGTCTGGTCGGCAAAACAGGTAGAGTTCATCCCTGCTGCGATCTCCTGCCATGTTCCAGTTCACGTTCTTAAAAGTCCCATGATATTAAAGTTAAAAATCTGATTTAGAGTGGGGTATCCTGGTGTATATACCCCCACCCAGTACCCCAAAATACTGAATAAAAAGCTACATCATGTTTAGTGGGTGTTTTTTTTCCTCATTTCAATGGATCAATCAATTTTATTAAATGTTTGGCTGCTAGTTTGTACGTGTAAATCAGGACGAATAACGTTTCTGTTGACAAAATGGCCGCGTTTAGAACGTATGAAACAATTGACATTGAAGAGGCTGTAATATAAGACTGCATGTCATATGTTAATTTGCTGAAATGCGATTCTTGCGTGTGATCAGATAAGTCAGAAGATGATGTGGAGCGTGAAGCTCAGCTGCTCGAATGCAGACTTACTCTCACAGAGGAGAGGAATGCAGTGATGGTGCCCTCTGCTGGCAGCGGCATACCAGGAGCTCCTGCCGAGTGGTAAGGATTTGGAGTAGAGTTTGTGTCTTGTTAATAAAATTATTATTAATAATAATTACATATTTTAAGTGTAAAAGTTAAAACTTAAATCAGTTCCCATCACTTCATTTCAAATGTTTTGGATTCTGCCATGTTATCTTGTTCTTGGCAGGGTACCGGTGCCTGGAATGGAAACTCACATTCCAGTCCTCTTCCTTGACCTGAGCGGTATGTTAACCCGAAAGCTTAATAAATGAGATTTTAATAAAAACTCTGGTTCTGGTTGCTGTTTAATATAGTATTAGTTTTTTATTTCATTTTATTTTCTCTATTTTAGCTGATGATTTTAGCTCACAGGAAAACCTGGAGAGCCCGGAACCCGGTGGCTGGGATGCCATGCTGAGTGGAGAGGACGAGGACGACTTCTTTGATTTGCAGATTGTTAAGCACTATGACGAAGAGGTGAGCGATTAGCCTTCAGCCAGTATTATAAGGTGACGAGGGCTCGCCACTAATGTGGACTGTTTGTGATCTGGTATGGATTATTTTTCACTTTTATTAAACCGTCACTAGTATAACACCCCTCAATTACCAGTACCATTATTTCCAGGGAAATATTAAAGACATGCTCCACTTGATCTCTCCAGTTCTAACCCTGAGTTCTGTTTCACTCCAGGTGAAAGCAGAGGCTTCCTGGGATTCCACGGTGCATGAGTGTCCTCAGCTGAGTCGAGGCGGAGCTCAAGACCAGAGGGTCTACCTGACCGTACGCGCTGTAGTGCAGCTCAGCCACCCTGCGGAAATGCAGCTCGTATTGCGCAAACGCATCTGCGTGAATCTCTCCGGGCGGCAGGTTAAAATGCACTTAATCAGTAATTAAGAACCGTTTAACCCGTCATTCACTCGTCATGTGCGGTAACTACTTGTTTTGTTAGCTGTACATCTGTGTGTGTGTGTGTGTGTCTGCAGGGTTTTGCCCAGAACTTCCTAAAGAGAATGTCTACGCGGAGCACCGTGCCTGGCTGCGGGGTGACTTTTGAGGTTGTGTCCAATATCCCTGGGGTGAGAAAGTGTGCACTCATGCTAGTGTTATACAACCAAAGGAAAAATTCCACAAGCCGTGAGTCCCTGCGTTAAAATATACGTCTGTGTTAATGTTCAGGATGCTCAGAGTTCTGAGGACAGGGAGATGCTCGCCCGCATGGCCGCCAACACCGAGAACCCCAAAGCGTCAGGCAACGAGGCGGCCATTGAAAAATACCTGCGCAGTGTCCTGGCTGTGGAAAACATCCTTACACTGGACCGCCTGAGACAGGTCAGTTACCCCTCACCTAAACATCCAACAGCTGGATTGAGAAAAATGATGTGCACGCTAGGGGGCTTGTTCAATAAATGAAAAATAATGGCAAACCGGATGTGGGGCAGATCAGTATAACATAAAATTAAACCCTTAATTAATCATTGTACCTCGATTATGATTAAGGAAGGATTCTTATTTCTCTGTGTTTTTTTTTAATTAATGTATTTTTTTCCTTATGGTTCACTGCGTTTTTCTTTTGTTTGAGTTTCTTCTGTTGCTCAGTTCACCCGATGTTTAATTTCTCTGCCATGCCTCTTGACTGGAGCAGGCGGAGTCACATGACTTTACACCTGCTAGTACATTTGAAGGAAAAAGGGTTAAGAAAAGTAAATAACCGACATGGGAAAATTGTCAGTTCGAGGTTTTAAATTTCGATTTTGATTTCTTTTCTGTTTATCATCCAACGCCAATAGAACGTTGGTACAGATTTATAAGGGTGTTCGATGTGTGATGGTGTTGGGTTTTTTTTTAGGAGGTGGCTGTAAAGGAACACCTGGCTGGTAAAGGAAAAGGGAGCAGACGGAGTCTCAGCTCGCCTAGTGTACACAGGGTAAAAACACAGAATTTCCGGACATGTTGGTCTTCTGTATGTTTTTATAGTGACTTTATCTAAATAAACGTGTGTACATATCTTTTTCCCTGAAAGTTATCTGGTAGCAGACAGGATTTATCTCCAAACTCAAGCCTGGAGGACAACAAGGTGAGCAAACTGTATTTCCTGTTTTCTTGTTTTCTGCATTCAGCTCTGATATTTTACAACTCACCTTTATTTGTTTGTGTAAAGAATCGATGGGAAAGTCAGCAGGACATCTTAATGACGGCTCCGCAGTTCAGCCGCACGCTGCCACGGCCCGCCAGAGAACCCACACCGCCATCAAGGAATCACAGCCCACCTCAAAACCAGGATCCAGAGCAAGGTAACCTAACCATCTCAGTCACTGTGTCTCCATCACAGACTTTTTCTTCACATTTATAGCTTCAGCTTTCTCTTGAGCTTGTAAACGCTGCTATGTTGGATCGACTATTCTCTCAATTATGCCTTTCTGGTGTGTGTTACAGTATTTAACAGAATTCTGTCTCCCTTTTACATAACACTTGTTTTAAATAGGCAACAACTTTTATTTGCTGGCATTTTAAACTTATTTCCGAGGTAGTGTTTCGATATTTTAACCTCTAGTGTCGATACATGTATGTAAATTATGTCATTTACAGTCATTTACTTTTACATTAATATTTAATTTAAAGCCTCAGTACGTGTAGGATGACTTCATACTTTACTCATGTAGTTGTCGTTGACATATACAGCCATTTGTCCCAAAAACAAACAACATTATTATTATTATTAAAAATTTTAATTTACAGTATTTTCACACACAGGATCTAATTTCTCTGTTTCTTAATCCTGCAATCAAAACCCAGACAGAACCCCTGGCTATAGTCAGTGTTGTGAGGATTAGAAATCTGGAATTGTATAAATATGTAATGCATAAAAAAGCATTTTACTTTGTCGCTATACAAACAGATTACTCACCGTATGACTTTCCGTTTCCATTTTTTTCCGTGTCAACGTGCCCATCAACTTCTCCCACTCTCCCACTCTCCCACTCTCCCACTCTCCGCCTCCATTCCACTCGTCCTTGTTTCCTCATCACCGTCTGTTTCCTCTCCCTGATCTCCTCCTCCGTCTCATCCCCAACCACCCCTCAGGCTTTACAGGGCTTGCTGCTTCTTATCTCTCCCCAGTTAAGGCCCTTGTCCCTCAGATGCCCAAGCTGCTCAAGTCCCTTTTCCCTGCTCGCGAAGACAAAAAGGACCTGCGTCCCTCTCCACAATCACAACAGGTATACAACACTCCTGCATATCGAATCTGAATGTTTTAAGGTGCCATGGAATAATTTTCTGTCTGTTCTTTAAGCACATGCCTCGTATTATGATGCAAACTAGCAGCAGCTCCGATGACGGCAGAGTTCGAGGAGAACCGGTAAGTTCCTCAGGTCTGGATGAAAATGGCCTGTTCTGAACGGTGTTGAGTAAATCTCTGGTGTTATACATGCCTCTTCCCAGGTGCCAGCGGTAGGAAGGAGTTCTGGTTCTGAGAAATCATCAGACACCCTGATGCCTCCATCTCATCCATGCAGGATTCACATGAGCTGCCTCTCAGCCCCATCAGTGAAGCTTCAAGTGGCTATTTCTCCACTAGTGTCTCCACAGCCACTCTATCCGACGTCTCTGCTGTGTCTGCGGACCTTACGTCAGGCTCCAACGCTAATGATGCGCCCCGGCAGGCTGCAGATATGTGCGGGGGTAACAGTGTTCCTGCAGATACCGGGCGAAAATCCAGTGAGGAGATACCTCCGCAGAACCTGAATCTCAAAGACCTACAGTCCATGCCTCAGAATGGCGTTCCCTGTTCTCGCACCGAAGCCAAGCTTATAACTGTCCCTTCTTTAGTATCTAAAAGTGAATATGCATTCTCCTTTCAAAGGGTCAAACCCTCGAACCTCAAATCGTTCAGCCCCATCCTGCCCACGGACGAGAAGGAGAAAGGAGAAACGGGTATAGTGGAGGGCAGTTACAAGGAAGCGGGCAAAGACGCCGAGCTCCCTCACTGGCTCCGAGCTGGAGAGAGCGTCATTGTGGCCAACAGTAAGTGTGGCAGAGTGCGTTACGTCGGGCACGTCGACTTCTCAGACGGCATCTGGGTTGGAGTGGAGCTGGACACGCCCGCAGGTCAGTCACACAATCTGTTGTGTATTATTACACATTAATAACCTGATCAGAGAGGAATGGAGTAAAGAGGAGGGCAGGATTTATACTGCAAATATGAAAATATACAAAACAAAAAAGGGATTTATTATTATTTATTCTCATCAAATCTTTAACAGTTTAAAAACTTTCAATAAATTTGAAACTAAAATTTAAGCAATTAGTTTTTATTATTAAATGATTAAACAAATAAAAAGAAGCATTTTTTTACATGATGTCTTTGGTCAATCTTGTAAAAGCCCCAAAGTCTTCCTGCTCAAACACCATGCCTGCTATCTGACTGATCGGAAGAGATCTTTCCAATCTATTGGGTCAGGATCAATCCCTGATCTCACATGATGGTTCACTGTGTTTTTTTTCTCTGGTTAGGTAAAAACGACGGTTCTGTGGGGGGTCGTCAGTATTTTCGCTGTAGCCCCAATCATGGACTGCTGGTGCGGCCGGACCGCGTGAGTCTGCGCGACACGTCCAGACGGCATATGGAAAACCGGCATAGCAAAGAGTTCCTACAGGTTAAGGCAGGTTCAGGCCTGACCAATCAGAAAGCAGAGAACCGCAAATCCTGGAGTAACTAAACGCAGTCCGAGGACGGAATGGAATTTGTGCATTTGTGCTGTTTTACCCTGCTGTTCAGTTCTACACAGAGGAGCTACAGCGTCCCCTCCCTCTCACCTTTACACCAGCGTACCTGCCCACAACACTGAATAAACTGTGCGAGTCCAGACTCCAGTAGAACCCTGTTCTCAGGGGTGGAACAGTTGCTTTTATCCTGCCCTGGTTCTCTCGAGTTCTTTTAATGACTCGTCTTTTAAGTGTGTTTAACGCTTGATTAATCTCCAGAACGTGCCTTTTTTTTTTGTTCCCCTTCAAGTCACCCCTAACCCTAGCGAGAGAGCCTTCCATCAGCGTGTGGTCTGATCTCAGGGATTGGTCCGAGAGAACGGTTGTGTCTCATGCTAGAGAATGTCAGAATTGCCAAACGTAGTATATGCATGTATATGTATAATTCTAGGGTGGTTCAGTTGAAGAGCCTCACTTTGCTTTCCGAACAATCCGTATCCAGTCATGTTCTTTTATCGCTGCCGTACTGACAGGTTGACCGCTCGCGTTAGAGCTGTATGATCCTTATTATAAAAATAAAATATCAGTGCTATAGCAGGTTACAGCTCCGCCATTAGTTTAGCTCCGGCGTTGCTTTATTAGATCCTCTAATGATTTATCAGATTAGATCGATCTAATTCTATAGGGAAACGTGCGAGCGAGTGCTGCTGGGGATTCTACCGCAGAAAAACATATCAAGCATGTGTGTTAGGAATAAAAGCGTTCTCTTGCACTTTCTCTACATGTTTAATATGGGATAAGGGCTGAAGACAGGAAGTTGCATGTGGGAAAGATAAAAACCCGATGGAACTGCAGTGGGAGAAAAGTTTGTGGCCTATACAAAGGGAGGCCACCACATACCTCAGCGCATGTAGCATGTGGATTCGAGCGGTTTTAATAGAAGGCATATGTTTTACTGGGAGAACAGATTTTAACCTCGCTCTGGAATTCACGAGAATAAACCTCGGTCCAGTGCGGAGCGCCGAGCGAAATGTCCCAAGCGTCAGTTAACGACAGCGGTGAGATCATTTCAGTGAGTCTTCCATGAAGAGCTTTGAATATAGCAAAGACGCAGTGCAAGAAGACTAAGCGGACCGTCTGTAGTCACGTGAAGCAAAACGAAAGTCATTCCTAGAGAAAGTATTAAATGTGCTGTATCATCACGTAGTCGGAGATGCGCGTACTTCGGTGTGATGGAACCTTCTTGCACATAGGAGCGGACCAGAACGATGGGTTATACCATTGCGATTTTAATCCTGACCCTGTGTTCACTCAAGCAGGACATGTCGATCCGACAGCAGTAGCTCTAAACCGCTCCAAAACCAAACACACAGCTGGAACATGCCGAGGAACCGTGTGAGCCGATCGTTACTCGGCGTTGGCGCGTAATCGTGAGAATCTCGGCAATAATGTGTCGGCGTTTTGTGTGAACACGGGGTTAAAGCCGGTAACGTGATTCCTGAAATCGAATGCAAATATTGACTTTATTAAAGTACATTTTACTGAGTATATTTAGCTGTGGATTTTTTGATATGAAAGTGAATTCCTTTGAATTAAAATCTTGCACATTTTGATTTAGATTAGATTTAAATCTAATGCTCTGTTTAAGTCTAACCGCGGTGCTGAAGTCTAAAGCCATCCTTTAACTCGAGTCTCCCAACAAAACAGGGCAAGAGTCCGAACAGTAATATTTATTTTCCTGATCAGAATTTCCTCTGATATATATAGCGTGTGTGTGTGTGTGTGTGTGTGTGTGTGTGTGTGTGTGTGCGCGCGCGCGCATGCTCCTTGGACACGGCTGTTTCATATCGTCATTGCACAAGTCTTGAAAAAGTGGTATCGTTTGTGTAATCGTGCGTCTTGTGTATCAAAAAACTTTCACCAGTTTGACACACGAGTATTAATTACTATTAATTGTAAGTCGTTTTTGTTAATCGTTAAAGAACGTTTTGATTTATTAATTTTGGGTGTTCACACATTCCCATTTTAACACAACTTTTAAACCGCACAGTTTTGTTTAA
>VCAZ01000186.1:489992-514992 GCA_005784505.1 Bagarius yarrelli
AATTCTAACTCCAGACTTCCATTGTTGCTTTAATTATTTTACTTTTTTATCCTCTTCATTCCCTAAAAATCTTCCAGACATTCACAGTAAAGCAGGACGGACCCTCTTATAGTCCACACACTGTCCCTTCTGCTACACCTTTTGCTCTTCAGAGTCCCCATGCAGCTTTACCAATTTTCCTAATTCGGAGATTTTGTTTCTTTAGGAAGTTCCGAGAAATTAAACCAGAAAAACTGGCACGTGTTTTAAGATTGTCAGCTTTTCGCGCGGCTTTTAAAGGACACGGCCACAACGTTTATACCGAGACGTATTAAATGCTTAATTTACCCATAAATATTATATTTAATTTTAATTTTAAATTTAGCCTTTAATACTAGCAGCTCTCTGTCTCCTAATCGCAGCATCGTCTCCTCCTTTGGCAGATACAGTGTGTGTGTGAGAGAGAGAGAGGAAGAGAGAGGGAGAGAGGGGGAGAAAGTGGAAGAGTCCTCAGTCGTCATCGAGCGCTTCGGCCTTGACGTCGCTGGCGTCGCTGCGCTGCTGTGACAGTGCCAGGATGGAGTGATTGACAGCTGCCATCTCCACCGCCAGGCTGATGGGGTCCTGGTGCTCGTTCACTGCTGTGCACTCGTCCTGGTGGGGGAGGGGCGACAAGACCAGGACACAGCCATCAGTCTGAAGCCAATCAGCTCGATGCCCCGCCCCCACTGCTTGAGCCCAGCCCCGCCCCCACAGGATGCTCCAACCAACCAGAGAGCAATGGTGGGACCTACAAATGCAAGAGTGGCCTTTTAGGGCGTTTTTCGGTCTTTTCCCACTGCACAGAGACAGACGATGGCCCGAACAGGAACCATGAGAACCTGTGAGTGTTGGTGCAGTGGAACTGTTTAGGAGCACCAAAGAAGACCCTTAACTGCTAATTGCCTTCACTATAACTTAATCATGAGTCTCTCGACCTCATCGCACCTCTACTGATCATCCTGTAGATCCAGCACGGCCCTCGGAGTCAAATAATCACGATTTTCTCGCTATATAGTGTGTGTAAGCAAGTGTGTGATGTTTGTAGTATGTCTTAGTATGTGTAAAATCCGTCTGGATTCTGTAGTACACATCCGATGGACACTTTACTGTCCCATGATCCCGCAGGAGAGAAACGACTCGTCATAATCCAAAATGGCGGAAAGAAAGCGGCGCCGCGGCGACTTTACTAGAGTTTAAAGTAACTTTAATACTTCAGGATAAAAACACTGTTCATTGTAGTTAAATTTCACTCCTTTATCATCATCACACTTTACACATTAACACACTTTATATTCACACTGCTATGGTGCCGTAGGTCATGTGACCAATATCAACATGGCGGCTGTAGAACGTCCTGATGCATTCCTACTCCCGATAATCAGACTCATTAGATCAGATTTAGTGCAGACTAACTTTATTATAGTGCACATTTAAGTAGCGTGGGATTTTGGACAGTGGCCATGATGAAGGTTTAGAGGATTCTGGTAGGCTGTGCAGTGAGAAAAAGTCACCTTAGATCAGGGGATGGAGTGTAAAGTGTAAAGTAAAGAGTGTGTTCACTCCTCTTCCGGACACCGATTAGTAAAAGTTCATGACTTCGAGTGTTTAATTGAAAGACATTTGAACGGAAATGCCGAGAAGGTTTTTTTTTTTTTTAAATGGTGTTCTTACCGTTCCTAAACCCGCCTCGGCTCCAGACTCGCTAAAGTCATTCCCTTCGATCTCATCGCTGTTGGAGTGACCGCCAGGACTCTGCACGTCGATCCCGTGAGTCTCCAGGATTGCTGCTTCTTCGAAAAATAACACACCTTTCCATAACACATCGGAGTTCACAGCAAACTTACAATTATAACAGTAAAATCATTTATATTTATTAATATAAACAGAAGAGAAGAGAAGTGGAACACCCCCCCCCCCCCCCCCCCCCACAGGGCTCCAAACGTTACCTATATTGGCTCGCCTCTTTATCTCTTTTCTCCGGTTCGCAAACCAGTTGTAGACTTTGAGAGACGTGACCCGCTCCAGATCGGAGAGCTTCTTCCCTAAACACGGAGAAACGAGTTTCACAGTTAGGTTCTGTGGTCAGAAACGTCTGGATCGTCTGTTGGTCGCCGCCTCACCTGGCTTTTGGATCACGGCGTTGCAGGCGTTGGCGATTTCCTCCCGCTTGGCCTCGTCAGGATATTGGTTGTCGTTGAAGTAACTAAAGAAACAGCTTGTTAACGAATTAACTAAAAACACATTGACCCATTGTCACTCACTCACCTCTCCATGACGGCGAGACACTCTTTCCTCCAGGTGAATCGGCTCCCGCGCCGCAGGCGGAAGCTCCCGGGGCTGCAGTTGATGGGCGGAGCACTCTGATGCCACTCGACGATGTCCTCCAGCGCCACGGGGGCAGGTCTCATAGCCAGAGTGGCACCTGGAACAACAAAAGTGACCATCAGCGGTACGACTCTTCGCTCTCGGTGCAGGTGAGTTTGTGTGGTTGATGTTAAGTGTACACATCATGAAGCTGTGGATTTATTAACGTCCGCCCGCATGCTGCCGACACTCGCAGTGTATTGCTCTTGGCTCCGCCCCAATTAAAATAAACCAATATGAGGTTTATTTACAATACACACATCAGTGCAACACAAACACCTCGTCTCTGTTTGCAGTGCTTTAATAACAATTTAACAATGTTCAACTGCTGATGTTCAGTTTCCAGCACCATAAAGCTCCACTGCTGGGCCCCTGAGCAAGGCCCTTAACCCTTAACTGCTACAGATCACTGTGGATAAGGACGTCCACCAAACGCTGTAAATGTGACTGTAATAATGGAGACGTTGTGTAGCTGCAGGTTGGAGGTACAGTAGGGGGCAGTGTGGGTGGAGGGATGGCATTACCAGGCGTGGTCTTCTCCAGCTGGTACCAGCGGTAGAAAGCTCTCTTCTTTTGCTCGCTCAGATCAGAACCCTGCTGCAGGAGCCAATGGGAGATCCGACTCTGACTGATGCCTGCAACACAAAGCACCACGACACGGACGCCATTTTTAAACGCTCGGCTTTCTGACCTAAATATCAGCCTCCATGTGAAATGTATGTGTTACTTGATGATTGGTGTATGGTGGAGGTGTTACTCACGGTGGAGATGTTTACTAATGGATCATTAGCATGCGGCGGTGAGCGAGTGGTGCGTGTCATCAGCACTAACCTGTGACTTGAGCCACGACGGCTTGCGAAATTCTCCGACTGCCTAAGAAAGCTTTGATCTCCTCTTTAATGACGTTACTGTCCTTTCTAATAACACAGAGAAGATAGAGGATTCCATCTATAATAATAATAATAATAATAATAATAATAATAATAATGCACTTTATTTTCTAAATGATGACCTCATCAGCTCCTCCACGCGGTCATCGATGTCCACTTCGTCCTCCGCGGGCTCCAACCCGAAGACGCGAGCGGGAACAGGGTACTGAGGAGGCGACAGCTTCCCGTTGCTGATGGGCGTCAGGCCGTCACGGCCGTTCTGAGCCGCCGGCGCTACAGCGCTAACGGGTGTGGTGATGGTGGGGGGCAAGAGGTGTCGTATCCGGTCGGCGAGGGGGGACAGGGTGCCGCTGTGGAACGTCTGAGTGGCTACCGAGGCGGAGGAAGACGAGGTCGGCGCGGTGCTGGACAGAGCGGTGGAATTAGAACTGCCGTGGCCACTGACGCCTCCTGCTCCACCTCCTGCCCCTCCCTCTTCTCTCGTCCCTCCAGCGTAGCAGTGGCGCTGGCCGAACTTCTGCACATGCTCGTGCTCCAGACGTTCCAACGTGTCCAGCGCGTGCAGGATCTCCTGCTTGGTCATGCCGCTCCCACGCAGCCGCTGCAGCAAATCGATCTGCTCGATGGTGAAGCGAGGCTCGTCGGTGTAATGTGACATTCTGAGAGGGGGAGAGAGACAGAGGGAGAGAGAGAGAGAGAGACAGGAGAGAGAGAGAGAGACAGACAGACAGACAGGGAGAGAGAGAGAGAGACAGACAGACAGGGAGAGAGAGACAGACAGGGAGAGAGAGAGAGACAGACAGACAGACAGAGGGAGAGAAGAGAGACAGAGAGAGAGAGAGAGAGAGAGAGACAGACAGAGAGAGAGAGAGAGAGAGAGAGAGAGAGACAGACAGACAGACAGACAGAGGAGCAGAGAGAGAGAGACAGACAGACAGAGAGAGATAGAGAGGAGAGAGAGGGACAGACAGAGAGAGAGAGACAGGGACAGACAGACAGAGGAGAGAGAGAGAGAGAGAGAGACAGAGAGACAGAGAGAGAGAGAGAGAGAGAGAGAGAGAGAGAGAGGGAGAGATAGAGAGAGACAGACAGAGGGAGAGAGAGAGAGACAGACAGAGGGAGAGAGAGAGACAGACAGAGGGAGAGAGAGAGACAGACAGAGAGAGGAGAGAGAGAGACAGACAGACAGAGAGAGGAGAGAGAGAGAGACAGACAGACAGAGAGAGTAGAGAGAGAGAGACAGAACAGATGAGAGAGAGACAGACAGACAGACAGACAGACAGAGGGAGAGAGAGACAGACAGACAGAGAGGGAGAGAGAGACCGAAGACAGAGCAGATAGAGAGAGAAGAAGAGCGACAGAGAGAGAGAGAAGAGAGAGCGACAGGATAGAGCGACAGAGAGATGACAGAGAGAGAACGACAGAGAGAGCGACAGACGAGAGAGAGAGAAGAGAGAGCGACCGAGAGAGAGACAGAGAGAGCGACAAGAGAGAGCGACAGAGAGAGCGACAGAGAGAGAGAGCGACAGAGAGAGCGAGAGAGAGAGAGAGAGAGAGAGAGAGAGAGCGACAGAGAGAGAGAAAGAGAGAGCGACAGAGAGAGAGAAAGAGAGAGCGACAGAGAGCGACAGAGAGAGACAAGAGAGAGACAGAGAGAGAGAGCGAGAGAGAGCGACAGGGAGCGACAGAGAGAGAGAGCAGAGAGAGAGAAAGAGAGAGCGACAGAGAGAGAGAAAGAAGAGAGCGAATAGAGAGAAGAGAGAGCGACAGAGAGAGAGAAAGAGAGAGCGACAGAGAGAGAGAAAGAGAGAGCGACAGAGAGAGATAGAAGAGCGACAGGGAGAGATAAAGAGAGAGAGACAGAGAGAGAGAAAGAGAGAGAGCGACAGAGAGAGAGAAAGAAGCGACAGGGAGAGAGAAAGGAGAGCGAACAGGGAGAAGAAAGAGAGAGCGACAGAGAGAGAGAGAGAGAGCGACAGGGAGAGAGAAAGAGAGAGCGACAGGGAGAGAGAAATAGAGACGACAGGGAGAGAGAAAGAGAGAGCGACAGAGAGAGAGAAAGAGAGAGCGACAGAGAGAGAGAAAGAGAGAGCGACAGAGAAGATATAGAGAGAAAGATAGAGAGAGAGCGACAGAGGAGAAGAGAAGATGAGAGCGACAGGGAGAGAGAAAGAGAGAGCGTACAGAGAGAGGAGAGAAATGCAAATGATGCATAGTAATTAAATATTTTCCCTGACGTGCTAAAAACGTACATAATAGCAGATCTAAGCGGTGCTGTAATACACTGGTTGGTTGCTAGGCAACCGGAGAATATATCTGCTCGAGGATTAGTGAGTGTGTGTGACTGAGTAGTGTGTGTGACTGAGTGTGTGTGTGACTGAGTGAGTGTGTGGTGACTGAGTGGGTGTGCTGAGTGAGTGAGTGTGTGACTGAGTGTGTTGACTGAGTGTGTGTGACTGTAGTGTGTGACTGAGTGAGTGACTGAGTGACTGAGTGAGTGAGTGAGAGTGTGTGTGACTGAGTGAGTGTGACTGAGTGAGTGACTGAGAGTGAGTGTGTGTGACTGAGTGAGTGTGTGTGACTGAGTGAGTGACTGAGTTGTGTAGTGTGACTGAGTGACTGAGTGAGGTGACTGAGTGAGTGACTGATTGTGTGTGACTGAGTGTGTTGTTCTGAGTGTGTGACTGAGTGTGTGACTGAGTGTGTGACTGAGTGATGTGAGTGGTGTGACTGAGTGAGTGACTGAGAGTGAGTGAGTGACTGTGAGTGTGTGTGAACTGTGACTGTGACAGTGTGGTGTGACTGAGTGAGTGACTGAGTGTGACTGAGTGAGTGACTGAGAGTGACTGAGTGACTGAGTGAGTGTGAGTGAGTGTTTGTTGACTGAGTGTGAGTGACTGAGTGACTGAGTGAGTGAGTAGTGACTGAGTGACTGAGTGTGTGTGAGTGAGTGAGTGAGTGACTGAAGTGAGTGAGTGAGTGACTGAGTGTGTGTGACTGATGAACTGAGTGACTGAGTGAGTGACTGTGAGTGACTGAGTGAGTGACTGGTGACTGAGTGTGACTGAGTGACTGAGTGACTGAGTGTGTGTGACTGAATGAGGAGCTGAGTGACTGAGTGTGGACTGAGTGACTGAGTGACTGACTGAGTGACTGAGTGTTGTGACTGAGTGTGACTGAGTGACTGAGTGAGTGAGTGAGTGAGTGAGTGTGTGTGACTGAGTGAGTGACTGAGTGAGTGAGTGACTGAGTGACTGAGTGGTGTGACTGAGTGAGTGAGTGAGTGAGTGGAGTGACTGAGTGAGTGAGTGAGTGAGTGAGGTGTGTGAATGTGTGAGTGACTGAGTGAGTGAGTGAGTGACTGAGTGAGTGAGTGAGTGAGTGAGTGAGTGAGTGAGGATGTGAGTGAGTGAGGACTGAGTGACTGAGGTGTGAGTGAGGTTTGACTGAGTGAGTGAGTGACGAGTGTGTGACTGAGTGAGCTGATGAGTGACTGTGTGTGTGTGACTGAGTGACCCTGTGACTGAGTGTGTGACTGAGTGTGTGACTGAGTGTGTGACTGAGTGTGTGACTGAGTGAGTGACCTGAGTGGGTGTGTGACTGATGTGTGACTGAGTGACTGAGTGTGTGTGACTGAGTGTGTGTGGACCTGAGTGTGTGACTGTGTGTGTGACTGTGAGTTAGTGTGAGTGAGTGTGTGTGGGAGAGTGTGTGACTGGCAGATAAAGTCAGTTATAAACTCGTCAGTCCCATTTTTATTGCTTGTATCGACGAGAAAAGAATCAGGAAAACTCGCGATTCCAGAAGATAAAATAAAACGAGGGATTCGGTTTAACAGGATTTAAATAAATCTAAAGTCTGTTCTTAAACACACAGACCTTCTGGCTGGTAGAATAAACGTAAAACTTGTGTGTGTGTGTGTGTGTGTGTGTGTTTGCGTCGGCTGGATTTTTCTCCTTCGTCTGGATTCCGTTAACAAAACAAATTCCTGATTGGAAATTCATGGAATATTATATGACTTTGTTCCATATGGAACGCACATTGAATCTGCACTCCCAGTCTTTACTGTGTGTGTGTGTGTGTGTGTGTGTGTGTGTGTGTGTGTGTGTGTGTGTGTGGCCTGTATTTAGTCATCTCTGAGGACCAGATGTTGTGCTGATTATAGAAACGGGATGATTTTAAGTTTGTGTCTGGAGCTGATTAAGAAAGCGTGCAGCAGCTTTTGTTTCAAATAAAAGGTTAAAGTTCTCAGGATTTTAGCTACATTACTACAATCTGTGTGTGTGTGTGTGTGTGTGTGTGTGTGTGTGTGTGTGTGTGTGTAAGCTGAGATCAGCACTGTCGGAATTATTTTCAGATAAAATTCCTTCGGAGACTCTTTTGTTAAACGGCGCTCAGCTCTTGCTGGGATTTTCTTTAGATTTGATCTGCTCGGGTTTTCCTGCGTCTCTGCTTCAGCGCTGCATTTAAAAATCCTGCAGGAATGCATTTATTATCCTCGCTTTCACCTCACAGAGCCTCCAGATTTTACTGCGCACACTGGGGAATAAAAGCAGCAGCAACACTAAAATCTTAACAGACACACACACACACACACACACACACACACACACACACACACACTCCGGTTTATGATTTTTATGATTTTCCTATGCACTATGTAGGAGCTGAGCAACGTGACGAAAGTAAAACTAATGAAAAGCTGTAATTATTTTTAGTGTGATTCTCTGTACCGCCTTAAAGAACTGAATCAAACAGGAAAACTTTCTGATTCGTGCGTCACGTTGTGTTAAAATGCCGATTAAAAACTACGACTTTAATGTGATTGGGAAATAATCGACTTTGATCCTTTTATTGATTAACTGTAAATCTGCGTCGTTGTGCTGATCAGATGGTTGATTATTTCCCGTCCTACTGACGCAGTGTTAATCGTGTGTTCATTACCAGGTGGCTGTTGGTTAACGGAGGGAAAGAAAACAGAAGCTAATTAACATTTTAACAAAAAGTTTCAAATATCAAAAAATGTTATTAAAATGAAATCTTTAGTCATTTTATTCCACGGTCAGTCACATGATCATTTATTAACAATTGTAATACAAATCTGTGTGTGTGTGTGTGTGTGTGTGAGAGAGAGAGTGTGTATGGGTTTATACAGCACATCCTGGTGGGAACCTAAACCTGAATACACACAGACTCATGGGGACTCGTGTCACGGTGGAGACCAAAATTAAGGTCCTCAAGAGTACAAAAGCTTCTGAATCACACAGGATGAGAATTATTAAAAAATTAAAAATGCAGAAAGTTTCGGGTTAGGGGGATAGGGTTAGGGGTATTTAGGGGTTTAGGGTTTATTTAGGGGTTAGGGGATAGGGTTAGTGTTAGGGGTTAGGATTAGATATAGAGATTAGGGGTTAGGGTTTAGGATTAGATATAGAGGTTAGGGGATAGGGTTAGTGTTAGGGGTTAGGGTTTAGGATTAGATATAGGTTAGGGTTAGGTAGGGGTTAGGGGATAGGGCTTGAGGTTGGGGTTTTTAGGGGATAGGGCTTGAGGTTGGGTTTAGGGTTTAGGGTTAGGGTTTCAGGGGTATAGATTAGAGGTTGGGGTTAGGGGTTAGGGTTTAGGGTTTAGGAGGGTAGGGTTTATATAGAGGTTAGGAGGTTAGGGGTTAGGTTTTAGGGGTTTTAGGGTTTAGGATTAGGATATAGGGTTAGGGGTTAGGGTTAGGGGTAGGTTTAGGATTTAGAGGTATAGGGGTTAGGGGTTAGGGTTTAGGATTAGATATAGAGATTAGGGGTTAGGTTTTAGGGTTTAGGATTAGATATAGAGGTTAGGGGTTAGGGGGATAGGGTTAGTGTTAGGGGTTAGGGTTTAGGATTAGATATAGAGGTTAGGGGTTAGGGTTAGGGTTTAGGATTAGGGGTTAGAGGATAGAAAGTTTGTACAGTATAAAAACCATTACACCTATGGAGAGTCCCCACAAAGACTGCTAACCAGACGTGTGTGTGTGTGTGTGTGTGTGTGTGTGTGTGTGTGTAGGCACCAGACAAAAAGGTGTGTATTTAGGTTTATAGATCATGTGATTCGACGGTGAGCTGTAATTGGCTTGTTACTCTTAAAAGCCCAGTATTTTGTACCCTGAACTTTCCTTTTATGATAAATCAATAGTGTTTCTATACTTTTGCCCTCATGTGATTGGACGTCCTGGTGTAAATCGAGCCGTTTATTGTTTCTTCCTCTAGTGGACAACATCAGTATTACAGTTTTTACCTCTGAATCACTTTTATATAAATGACTAAAGGATTTAAATGATTATTATAATGACTTAATTACTGATTATAAAACACATTAAACCCCAAATTCACTGATTCACACTACATTTATTACATTGAATAACATTTTTTAATATTTTAGCCAGCAGTAATGTTACATCATCATCATCACTATCGTCTATTTACAGTCCTGCATTAACACACTAATATTTCGCAACAGTTTTAGCGCCGGTTGCGACCTGCTGCCGATATCGGTACCGATAACCGGTTATTTCACACATCATCACCGCTGGGTACCGGTACCGTTATCACCGCATCCCAGTCTGTGCATCAGCTTCGACTCGGAAATGAATCAGACGTCCCTTTAAAAACACACCCAGATGCCTGCACACCTTCACACACCCAGGACGCATCCCAAACACCGCGCTGCACCCTACCAAGTGCACTTCACATAGACTGAGCTCGTGAATCCAGGGGTTATTCAGGATTTAGCGCAGGACCAATGCGAGAACCTTACACGGACCGGATCACGGACCAGTTTAAAGCTGGAGAAAGACTCGTGCAGGATGGAGTGATCAACTGATCCGGGTTAAACCCTGAGTTCATTCGTCTGATAGACAGATGTGCTATGTACAGATGTGCAGTCTATCCGCGCAGTGATTATGATCATAATAATGATTATAATAATCAGGACACATGCAGTGTTTGTGCTTTAAATCCTGCCGCTTTTCTAACACACACACACACACACACACACACACACACACACACCGCAGCAGCAGCAGTGATGGAGCCGCTCTTACCTTCAGCCGGGCCTCCGTCCACCATAACATTTAATTTATTTAGCGCTGATTTTGGTCCCGGATCAAATCGCGTGCTTTAAGTTCCTCTGTCAGCAAACACACCGCGCCATGACGGACCTCCTCCCTCCCAGTGCCTGTCTGTCTGCCTGTCTGTCTGCCTGTCTGTCTGTCTCTCTGTTCCTGCCCTCCGCTTTAATCCTCAATCCCGCAGATCACTGCAAAACATCAGCCGCCTTTGTGTGTGACTGACAGAAGCCATATTGATATGAACAGTAGAGCTGCGCGCGGGGGATGATGGGAGCTGTAGTTCAGACCGGAAGTCATGGACTACAGGTAGGGACTTGCGTGTGCAGACAGACAGACAGACAGACAGACATTATTTTAATAAAACAACTAATTCTTTTTCTTGTTCTAATTCTAATAATAAAATGGATTATTAATAAGAATTAGTAGTAAATTACGCGAAAATATATTTTAGTGTTTATATTTAAGTGTATTAAAGTTTTATTTATTTATTTATTTTCTTACTATTGTTAATAGCATCAAGAAGATGGCATTTATATATTATTTTAATATATATATTTTAATATATTAAGGATAGATTTTTTTATTAATAAAAAAATATTAATATATATATTTGGGATAGAATACTTTAAAAAAAAAATGTAGAAAATAGACAAAATAAAGTTAAATATACATTTTAAATGATTTAAAATATTAATATTGAACTGTCCTGTATTTGATATTCATGTATTTTTCTGACAAATCAAAATATATTAATAATAATAATAATAATGATGATAATAATATTGAGGAGGAGGAGGATGATGATGATGAAGGCTTTTCTCTCATATCTATTACACTGTTTTGTACAGACTGATAAACTGCTGAAGACCTGATTTGATTTCGACGTTACTGAGTGAAAGTAATTGTCTTCATGTTGTTCGGCTTTAAACAGACCCACTGGCGCCCCCTAGTGTATATTTGTGTTATAGCTTTTAGCCTATTGTTTTATGTTTTATTTTAGAAAAATAGTTGATTGTACTTAGGATAGATATATGGATAGATAAAATGATCACTAAATGTGTGTTAGTGTGTGTGTGTGTGTGTGTGTGTGTGTGTGTTTAAACAGTCTTTAACATTTATTTTGATCAAAAATAACATTTCATTTTAAACTTACAGGGAAAGATTTCACACTGACACCTTAAGCTTACACAAACACACACACACACACACACACACACACACACACACACACACACACACACACACACACACACACGCCACACACGAGGTGTTTAAACAGTATCCGATCAGAAACTGAATTCAGATTTGATTTTATTAGTTAAATTAAATGTCAGGCTGTGTTTGTTAGATGAGGTTTAATAATGCAGGAACACAGGGGTGTGAATGTGACCACAGATTCTGTCAGTTTAGAACATTTACAATCAGCAGCTTTTAAAATTCAACATTACTAAACAGAAAACAAACCTCTGTTAACATGTGCTGCATCACCCATCATTTATTTCTCACACTTTTATTTTTCCGGTAAAGTTGTAGATGGTGTGTAAAGTTCTGTATCCTGAAGATTGTGTTTATTCGCCACTTCCAGACCAGCGCCGCCGAGTGGTAACACCGACTTACAGCCTTTAACTGTCTGATAGATTTGATTGATATCTGTAATGTTTTTTTTCTGATGTTATATTAATATTAAGATAAATATTGATTCTGAACTGCTCCAGATGTTGTAGGTGGTACAGTTGTGGTTGTAGTGCAGAGGTTTGGAGTTGTGTGTTAACGGGTTTCTTGTCTCTCTGTCTGTAATTCCATGCCGTGTTATATTGTGTGTTTGTTTAGTATTGATGTGTTTCTATAATTGTGATGTGGTAGTGGGGGTATTAAGGGGGGTATCAGTCCACACTGAAGGCCCAGCTACCAAATGTACCGGCCGCCACTGTTAACAAACATAAAAGTTCCACTTAAGCACAAGAACCATGTAGTAGCTTTTTTAATAGATAAAAGTGAAGCTTACACTGATTCCTTAGCGCTTGTGTGGTTATATAGAATTGTGTTAGATTTTACACATTGCATATATATATTTTTCTTTGTGTGCAAAAAGCAAACTAATAAGAATAATTTCCTTAAACTTTTTTAACTGTGTGTAATTCTGAAACTGTTATAAATGTGTCCGTAGATAAACTCGAGGAGGAAGCCGTACTCGATCCCAGGAAGATCTGCACGATATTCTGGATGAATGACGTAATGTTTATTGGCGGTAAAGTGAGACAGGAGCTGCGTCTCAGATGGTGTACCAGGCACCCAGAATCAGCTACAGGATTTTTGTAGCCATCTTGAATACTAATCTAAATAGCACAGGCTCCGCCCACTGATCTGTCACTGGTTAGTTACCCAGTTTACGTGATTGGTGTGTGGTTTTCACCAAACCGTCGTGTTCTCCCCAGATGACATCATCTTTTAAAGGCGGCTCGGCGCTGTACACAAGAACCGGACACAGTTAACAAATCTCCATAAGTTTTACTTTATTATTCCTAAATTTCCAACATGCATCAGTTGATGATTTACCACAAGAACAAACTGTTAGAATTTCCTGGTTCTACTTTACGTCTGTGTTTAATCTGCCGCTTTGTTCTACTTTGTTTCGGCTTTCTGTTAGACCAGGTTTAGGTTTAGGATCTCAGCAGCTGAAGTATGGCGGTGTACACCGCTTGAGAAAAGCATGCATTCCGTTATAAGATCTGGATAAATAACTAAAACTAAACTTCGTACAACAGAGACTGAATTTTCTGTCTAAATAACTTTCTGATGCAGCAAAAAGATCATCGAGCTTCCAGATATCTTCTGTCTTTAGTAGACATCGAGAGCAAGATGGATGCAGCATTATCTGTGTAGCTACAGAGTCGAGCATGTGTACTGTACAGGATGGATGATCTAAAACTTCTTTGGGTTCTTTAGGAGATTTATCTGTCTACGCTTGTCTCAGCAAGTCTGTTGTTCATGATCCCCAGAGCACCGACTCCGCCGGAGAATTCATCGTGTCGGTTGGCGGAGCCGGACGGTCGCGGGTATCCGTTGGCCGTCTCAGACAGCTGCTTCTGCATGATGGCCAGGTTGACCTTATTAGCAGCCAGAAAGTCTCTCATGGAGATCATCTCCCCGGACATCCTGCGTCCATCCGTTTCGCTCTCGTTAACAGCATCCGTGTCTATGGAGATGTTCCGGATTCTGGTACGGAAGTGACCCGGCATTATGGCGTTCCTTCCCGGACGCAGGTTCCTTCCTGGGCAGTGGTGGCACGGTATCTTGAGCTTCTTCAAAAGCCAGTTGAGAACCTGCTTGATAACAATAGATATGACGTTGAAGAGCGAGTAAATGCAACAAGCCCCTGTGAGGATGAAGATAAAGTTGCCCAGGCTGTACAGAGTTTGGTTGTCGTACGCGACACGCTGGCCGCTCACCATGTCCCCAAATCCGATAGTGCTGAAAGCTACAAAGCAGAAGTACAGAGAGTCCAAATAACCCCAGCCCTCCATGGAGGAGTACATAGCTGAGGCGCAGCAGGAAATAATGATGGCCGCAACGCAGAGAATGAGCATCACGCAGTACACCGACGGCTTCCATCCCGCCAGGCTGTCCTCACCGCGCTGCCTTGCGTGAGCCGCCTCGTGCCGACTGTCGTGAGGCAACACACCTTTCCGCCGATGTTGGGCTTCGTGACACGACTTTAACACAAAAGCAAGCACAGTTATTATTCTCTCCAAAAACAGGTTGAAGAACAGGATGGTGGCTGCACAGCCGATCAGTCCGTAAAAAATCAGGAAGATTTTTCCTCCCACCGTTGCAGGCGTCACCTTTCCTCCCACCGTTCCCCTTTCCCCCCACCCCCCCCCCCCCCCCCACCTCCCCCCCCCCCCCACGTCCCCCCCCCCCCCCCTCCCGCAGCAACCTGCGTTCATTTCCCCCGTCAACCTCCCCCCCCCCCCCCCCGGAAAACCTGCAATTTAACGGAGAAGAGAGAAGGATTCCGGACTAACCGAACATTTACTTCAAGGGTAGATTTAACGGAGAAGGAGGAAGAGGAGATTTACTTCATAGACGTTAATAGTGTTTACTGGCATAATGAACACACAGCTTCATTCATCATTCTGCTTCTTTTGGTAGTAAAATAATCCCCAATCAGTCCATAAATCCGCCCCATGGACGGGCTGTACAGACTGTTTCAGCTCTTTCAGCAAACAAAACCATTCACAAAAATCAGCATAAATAACACACGACACAATATAAACACTTACCAGATCCACCAGATCTTTACACAGCTTTACACAATACAACAATACCATCATGAGTTAAACTGTCTTAATTAAATAACAGATTAATTACACAAAGAGACTTTATTATACATACACCTAATTCAATATGGTAATGATTAATTAGTGAGTATAATACGCTCTCCAGGGTCTGGTGTATATCTTTAGTAAAGTGTGTACACAAAGCGCAGAATCACTGCTATTACAGCAGAGATCAGCAGAAAAGCCCTCAGAGTCAGGATTAAAACGGACTGGAGTGCGCTGGGCTTTAGTGCCGGTATTATTACAAATAATTACAGTGTTGGTGTCGTTATAAAGTGAGCTGAGCAAATTACCCAGTGTTGATTTCACTCCCACGCTGTTTATTAACGCCGAGCAAACATTAATGTTCCTTCTGTTCATTCACTTGTTATAATATGTTATAACCTTTCAACTGGAAATGTGGATTTTTATGTAATTAACGTTTCAGGGACAGATTGGAGTGCGAAAGTACATTAGATGCTTTAGATGGGGTTCTCTAGAACTTTCCATTTTCTACAAAGTTTGTATCTAGGAATAATGTACTGCTCATGGACCATCATGACCATCAACCCTGAACACACACACAATAATCATTAACAATTCCAGCATTTGGAAAACACCTTCATCCAGAGCGAGTTTTACACATACAACTGAATAGATAGGGGGTTAAGGACCTCACCTGGCTACCCGTCAGTGGAAGGTTTGTAGTAGGAACCGAACCCACAACCTTCCTCTCAGAAGTTCAACACCTGAGATCCATAATTTTGTGATTTGCTTTGGACTTACCGATAGTGGACACGACAGTGCCGACAAAGTAGAAAGCTCCCTGGAAGTCCCAGCGAGCTCTTGGCCGGTCCACACGGATGCCAGCCCCGGTGGCCTCCTCGTAGGCTCTGAGGAACTCCTCCAGCTCTTTTCGGCTGACGTTGTGCTTGCGGCTAAAGAGGTCGAAGCTGCGCGCCCAGCGGCCCTTAGCCTGCTCCTCCTCCGGCCTCTCCAGCGCAGAGAACACGGCGGCGCCGCACACCAGGTACACCAGGATGAGGAGCGCCAGCATAGCAAAGCGCGCCGTGTCCTCGCTCGCAGAGCCCAAACCCAAACAACAGCACGAGCCTCGGAATGCCATCATGTTCCCAATGAGACTAGAACGAGGCACGGCATTTCGAACTGTCCCCGAGTTCGTGCGCAAACACCGCAAACCTCCTGCTCACACATCGCCGTGCGTCTTTCGCCAAAAAAAGTGTTTTACCCAATAAAAGAGAAAACAGTTCCCAAACAGACACGCACCGAAGAAAAGCTCCACATCCTCTTCAGTCATGATGCGCGCGCCGTGTCCCTCTCTCAACAAAACACTGATTACACGCGCTCTTCATTTACACTAAAATACAGGTCATAAAGGAAAACACACACACACACACACACACACACACACCTCGCGTGCCCAGTCTGGTATTGAAATACACACTCTTACATGAAGACTGGTGTTTAGCTTTTAGTAAAAATGTGTTTTAAAACACATGCAAGTGTCTTTGCGGGATCTTCACGCACAGCTTCCTCGTTAGAGACGGATGAGAGTTGTGCGTTTATCACCGCGTGCAGTCGCTTCTCCAGATTTATGCAAAAAAAAAGAGTCAGCAGGGATTTTTGCCGGGTTACATCAATCACGCGCTTTTTACAAAAAACAATTCAAATATTAAGAAAAACAATACAAAGAAAGAAAAAGACGTTTTTCTATAAAAATACTTTGATGTGTAAGTTATGGAATAAAACTCATCGCTCCTGCAGGACCGCGCAAATGAAGTGTTCGAGGTGGGAAATCCAGTTTGTCCCCGTTAGACACATTAAATGCATTCAAACATGAGGACTGCATCGTTAAAAACACGAAGCTCCACAGAAGAGTCGTCCTCACTGATATCATGGACAAACTGCGGGACTGACAGAAGACAAGTCGCAGAAACCATCAAACACGCAAACACACCCGTGAAATCAGTGTTTCCGCCATGTGATGGGTTCAGTGGCGTAAAGCGTCTCATCGGATCCGATGCTGCTGCGCACAAGTTTTTATGATATTACCGCACCCGAGGGGGGGGGGGGGCAGAGAGAGGAGAGAGGCGAGAGAGGAGAGAAAGAGAGACGGGAAGAGAAAAAGAGAGGGAGAAGGGGGGCAGATAGAGAGAATGAGAGACGGAGAAAGGGAGCAGAGAGAAAGAGAGAGAGGGGGGGGGGAGAAAGAGAGACGGGAAGAGAAAGAGAGAGACAGAGAGAGAGGGAGGGAGAGAGAGAGACGGGAAGAGAAAGAGAGAGAGAGGGAGAAGGAGGCAGATAGAGAGAATGAGAGACGGAGAGAGGGGGGGGGAAGAGAGACGGGAAGAGAAAGAGAGAGAGAGAGAGAGAGAGAGAGAGAGGGAGGGAGGATAGAGAGAGAGAGGGACAGATAAAGAGAGAAAGAGAGAGAGTTCTGTATATTTTCTGTATATTTTTGTCTTTAATATGTTTATTTGTTTCTTGGTACTTTGGCAAAACTGTAACACAATTATGGTCATGCCAATAAAGCCTTTTCTTTACTTTGAGAGAGAGGAAGGAAAAGTGAGACACAGAGAGAGACAGGGAGACCTAGTGAGAGAGATGATGGTGATGATGTTGGACTTTTCTTAATAACCCTGCAACTTTGCCGATCAGGTGTGACTAAATATAAGAACGTAACAATATTTTACTCCAGCAAATAGTGTTAATTAAAACTGATATCCTGAATCATCAGTACATTCTTAGAATTTCCGGATTATTTGTTTAGCTCTTTAGGATGTAAAGCGTTGTGAACCCGCACTCCCACCCCCATGGAGCAGCACAAATGGAATAGTCCAATTCCGTTGCCGGCAATTAGTGCACGAGGGGCGTGTAAAAGCAACGTAAAACTCTGAATCACTGCAGTTTATTCAGCTAATATAACTAATTTCAAAGAAAATTCCAGACTGTAAACTTCACACCGAAAAGTGTGTGGATAATGAGCTGGGGTGGAGAAGCGGACCTGAGAGGAACCAGGCATGTCCCTTATCAAGGTAAGTTTTCTGGAAGTTTCCACTGCCGGACAGGAAGTAAAGTCTGAGGTACAAATAAACAGCTCCAGGAACAGAATTTAAATTCAACCCTAAACCCTAAAAATATTTATATACCTTATTACAGTCTATAACTCTTTATTTTATATTTTCTTACCTTATAAATAAAATTTTAAACTTCTTTTGCTGAGTTCAAGCTGACAGATAATCATTACATAATCAAAAGTGTGTGACGTCATACAGGTGGGCGGGGCAAACATCAAACAAGCCGAGGAAAATGACATTAGCTTCAGCTGGTATTCAAAACAAGATCATACCATTACCATAGCTTATATAGAGAAAAAAAAGCTTTATTAAACACATAAATATGATGTAATACTTTGTATATAAATTGTGTTTATATCATATTTCTAATTTATATATTAAGATGAATTTACACACTTCCAATAGAAGCGCAGTGTTTTTGCTGTGGGTGATGTAAACTGGTGCTTTCCATCCTCTTCATCTTCATCTGCTGAACCTCTAATCAGCTTTAAATATATAAACATTATATAGAACAGTTTTACCCTAAAACCCTAAACCAGTCTAACCCCAACATCGAGTTCAGGGTTAATTATCTGTTTGATCTGGAGTTAATAGTGAATAATTTAAGTGAGACAGGAGGAGTAAAGAATAAAACAAAGGGTTAAATAATCACATTAAATTCTGTTCAATGAAATGAGATAAACAGGACGTCTTAATGGGGAAAAAATCTGCATAAAAATAATAAAACATTACACAATAAAGTAACTTTTGCAGTAAATCTGTTAATAGACTCAATCAATATTTGTTTTAGTCACCCAAATATTACCGAATATTACCCTATAATATATAATCTTTCTTTCTTTCTCTCTCTCACTCTCTGTCAGTCACTCCCTCTTTCACCCTCTCTTCTTTCTCTCTCTCTCTCTCTCTCTCTCTCTCTCTCTCTGTCTCTCTCTCTCTCTCTCTCTCTCTCTTGCTGGTATTTCAGTTAAACTTTGAACCGTTCAGTAAAATCTTTTCTGTCTGAAACAGAGCGGCACATACTGTAGTGTTCTTACTGTATGCTAATGATGCGACATTACATAAGGGCGTTTCTGTGTCTCAGTGTGACCCGTGACTTCTGCTGTAATTACCTCAGAAATGTCACTGCTGAAGGAAAGACAGTACAATCATCCATCGACTGTAGCACAATGTGACATTCAGCGTCTTCCAGTCCGCTCTCAGTCCCACACTTCCTGTTTTACTTCACTGTTCGCTCAGTCTGCCGTTTATTTTACTCCTTTCTTTACTGGATTTATTTAGCTTTTCTTGTTGATGGTTTTGTTTAGCGGAGTTGAAGCTTTTTTGATTTGTGCGAGAGATAAAACTAAATCCAGAAATAAACAGCGATACGACTCGAACCTTTTAGTAGCTCCTCTGTGGGTTAATTGATTATGCGACGCTGCACTGAGGGATCCTGAAGATCACTGCAGGTTGATTATCTGGATAATAGTAAAACAGCAGTTTGGTGGACAGGGTGGGGTTTGGTGGACGATAGGGTCTGCCCGTGAGGGTAAATGGGATTGTGAGGGGCTGTTGGTGTTTATAGGGGTCGAGTTTGATGGCTATCAGTGTGGAGACAAGGACAAAAAAAGAAAAACGGTCTGCATATCCTGACATCAGTTCTTGTTCATCATTTTGTTCGTTAATGTATTATTACTGGAGACTGACGTTTCCACTACTTTTCTCCTGCACATAACACTTCAGTGCACAGTTTCTGGTCCTCTCTGATTAATGGCACTTTAATCAGTTGTGTTTTATCAGATTTGAGGATATTCACAGCCGCAGCTTGGCACGTGCACTCAAATACGGGTGAAGGTCTGGTTGGCCAGGCTTTTAAGATCTAGCAAAAAAAACTTTAGTACTTCTAGCAGTTCAGGACAGAGACGATGGGACATCTGTAGATACAGTAGATATGGAATGGATGGAAAAGTAGGTTCTGATTTGGTTTTCTGTGATTCTTCAGCTGATTATAATTTTAATGCAGTTTTCCTTTTGATGGCAATGAAATAAGCAAGAAAAAAAAAAGAATAATCAAGTGTTTCGTCAATTCTTTGTAGACAAGGACAACTTCATCATCCAGCCTCGGACAGGACGAGTGTTTTATTAAACACAAGAGCTCTTGTATGGTGAAGCAATTACCGTTAGGATGGGAGTATCTGCAAGCTGAGATTCGCCTTCCATTTCTATCAACGTTTCTCATCTCTCGTTTCTCAGGGTGTTTGGAATACATTACCATAGTAAACATGCTGAACGGTTGCCAGTGTGGTATATTTCAGTCAAAATCTTCCAAAGAAAATTACAATGGCTTCAAAAATATATATTTAGAGTAATTAAAGCTAGTTTAACCTAAGACACAAACGAGAGGGTGAAATTTATCGATATTTGTATCCTAAAGTAAGCAGAAAAGATGAATGTCACGTGTAGATAAATTATTTTCCCTTTCTATACAAGCAGCAATTTTCAACATAAGATTTCCTAAAAAAAAAAAAAAAAAAAAAAAGCTGACATCAACTCAAAAACAAGTAAAAAATTTCATTGGGATGTTAGTGGAATGTTCAGGAATTGAAAGCTTTAAGGTTCGAGACGGCAGCCAGAATATTAATAATGTACAGTTCAGATCAGATCAGAGGAAGTTTTTTGGCCCTTTTTCGGGTGGCAGAAGGTGTTTGGTTCGAAGCAGACGTGACCTGCTGAATGTTTCGTATGTCATCCTGCATCACAGCAAAAATAACTGTTGGTGTACGAAATAAACAGTCTAAAAAAGTTGGCAACCTTTCCTAAGTTCAGGCGGACTGGGAAACGCGAGACGTCCCCGGTGTTTGGTCGTCCTCCGCTGGCAATGTTTGGAAATAACGAAATAGTCTGAGATCAATACGGCGTGACCTTTTTAGGATGAAAGTCAGAATTCTGTCAAATCCTAAAACGGTGTCTGTAAATGTCACTAATGTCCGTGCAGACTCGCGGCCACATCCATAATTCATAGCGCGCCCTCAAGTGCCGTGTACTTTATTCGTTTTTCCTGGTAATGTATGCAGTAAAAGAAAAGTCATGAGAGATCGAGTTGTTAGAGCTGTGATGGAAACGTATGACGTTGTTGCTAGGCAATGTAATGTCAGTGTAAGGATGCCAAGTAAACGCTTATCGACTCTCTCATTTAAAAGGGGTCACCCGGGTCACCCGTATAAAGCTAACGTACGTGCAAAAATGCATGTGATGAATACGAATCGCACCACCAAGTGGAAACACACCGAATCCTACCTGGGGTGATTTTCCTTTCTTTAGATATTTTTTGGGGCATTTTGCATTTATTTATGTAACAGACGGAGATAAAAGGTGGGAGAAAGAGGGAAGAGGGGGGTGGGAGAAAGAGGGGGGGGGGGTGGGAGAAAGAGAGGGGGCGGGTGGGTGGGTGTTACCGGAAAGGAGCCGAGCTGGAATCAAACCCGGGTCGCCAGAGCCGAACTGCTCATGGGTGCCGGCGCCTTAACCCACTTAACCACGGTGCCGGCCAGGTGATTTTCTTGTCTTTATCATTTTGCTGTTTTCCCTCTGTAGACAGATTGCTCTCTTATGTTATACACACGTACACACACACACACACACACACACACACGTACCACACACACACACACACGTACACACACGTACACACACGTACACACGTACACACACACACACACACACACACACACGTACACAAACTAGAAAGTGCTCTCACTATGAAATGTGAAATGATTACACTTAAACGGTGTCCAAACTGATTGGGTAAGGTCAAGATGGAAACTAATTCGCAGCCCGTGAGTTCGGCGCTGGAGCGTAATTACAGCTGTCTCACTGCATGCAGGTGACACACAGACAGGAAAAAAAAGCACCGCTTCAATAAAAACGGCAATTTGTCTCAAGAGGGACCGCTGGGCTATTTGCATTAGTCTGGGGTAAAAGTGTGGAGAGTAGAGAGAACATCATGGTTTTATCACGAAGCCTCGTAAATTACACACACCGATATAAGACACAGAAATCTAAAAGAGTCTCAGCGCCTTCATGAGTACTAATACTTTATTACTCGACAAAACCCATAACAAAAATGCTCACAATCGGTTTGTTTTTTCTTTGATGATTATTTTCAGCACCGTGTTAAATGTAGTCCAGGTCATAACAGGGTAAAGAAACAGCATGTCCTCATTTCAGCATGTCCTCCTGTCCTCATTTCACCCTCTTTATACAAGCAGCAGCGGGGGAACCGTTCATGACGGGACCCAGATATTTCCGTGGGTGTCCGGCGCTTGTGTGTATGGAATGTTCCAGATCCAAGGCTGATCTAAAATTAAAAAAAAAAAAAAAGGTGATTGAGCCGCAAACATTCCGTCCAAACTTCTATTTTAGAAGTAAACACGACGCTGCAGATTTACACTGAATGAAGTTGTAATAATGAAGTGCTGTGTGAAAAAGGACGAGGGAAAGAATGAAGACAAACGTCAACTTGCAATATATCGACTTTTCTCAGGTTTTCTCAGTTATGATAGTAGTGATCAGCGGTTGGTTATTAGGTAACTGTAGTGATGTAGTAGTCATGTGCAGCGGTTGGTTATTAGGTAACTGTAGTGATCATCAGTGGTTGGTTATTAGGTAACTGTATGGTGTTGTTTATTAGTGATGTTATCAGCGGTTGGTTATTAGGTAACTGTAGTGATCAGCGGTTGGTTATTAGGTAACTGTAGTGATCAGCGGTTGGTTATTAGGTAACTGTAGTGATCAGCGGTCGGTTATTAGGTAAACGGTTGGTTATTAGGTAACTGTAGTGATCAGCGGTTGGTTATTAGGTAACTGTAGTGATCAGCGGTTGGTTATTAGGTAACTGTATTGATCAGTTTGTATTAGGTAAACTAGGATCAGGTTGGGTTATTAGGTAACTGTAGTGATCACGGTTGGTTATTAGGTAACTGTAGTGATCAGCGGTTGGTTATTAGGTAACTGTATGATCAGCGGTGGTTGGTTATTAGGTACTGTAGTGATCATGGTTGGTTATAGGTAACTGTAGTTGATCAGGTTTTGGTTATCAGCGGTAGGTAACTGTAGTGATCAGCGGTTGGTTATTAGGTAACTGTAGTGATCAGTGATCAGGTTTGTTCTTAGGTTTTATTGGTTCAGGTTGGTTATAGGTAACTGTAGTGATCAGTGGTTGGTTATTAGGTAACTGTAGTAACTGTGATCAGCGGTTGGTTATTAGGTAACTGTAGTGATCAGCGGTGGTGGTTATTAGGTAACAGTAGTGGTTGGTTGTTAGTTGTAACTGTAGTGACTCAGCGTGGTTGGTTTATTAGGTAACTGTAGTGATCAGTGGTTGGTTTATTAGTAACGTAACTGTAGTGATCAGTGGTTGGTTATTAGGTAACTGTAGTGATAGGTAACTGTAGTGATCAGGTTGGGTTGGTTATTAGGTAACTGTAGTGATCAGCGGTTGGTTATTAGGTAACTGTAGTGATCAGCGGTTGGTTATTAGGTAACTGTAGTGATCAGCGGTTGGTTATTAGGTTGGTAACTGTAGTAACTGTAGTGATCAGCGTTGGTTATAGGGTTATTAGGTAACTGTAGTGATCAGTGGTTGGTTATTAGTGGTTGGTTAGGTAACTGTAGTGATCAGCTGGTGTTTATTAGGTAACTTGTAGTTAGGTTATTAGGTAACTGTAGTGATCAGTGGTTGGTTATTAGGTAACTGTAGTGATCAGTGGTTGTTGGTTATTAGGTAAGGTAGCTGTAGTGATCAGCGGTTGGTTATTAGGTAACTGTAGTGATCAGCGGTTGGTTATTAGGTAACTGTAGTGATCAGCGGTTGGTTATTAGGTAACTGTAGTGATCAGCGGTTGGTTATTAGGTAACTGTAGTGATCAGTGGTTGGTTATTAGGTAACTGTAGTGTCATCAGCGGTTGGTTATTAGGTAAAACTGTAGTGATCAGTGGTTGGTTATGTAGGTAACTGGTAACTGTAGTGATCAGTGGTTGGTTATTAGGTAACTGTAGTGATTAGTACAGTATTATACTCACCAATAGTCACAAATAATTAAACAGCTGTAAAACTGTTAACATCCAAGCCATTATACTAACCAGTGAACTGTTAGTGTTCAGAGGAGGTGATTCAGAATATTTCTGGATTAAGGCATTATTCTCCCCGGTGCTTTTTATTAAAAATGGGTTGGAGATTTTCTTTGCACCATTAAAAACATGCCTCATCAGAGTGACCTAAAAGTGAAGATCTAGATTTACAGAAAAGGAGCTTCGAGGCTGAGCACTGCGGTGACCATGGCAACCAGCAAACGCAGTCAGCTTAACCCATAAACCAGAGCAGCAGCTGAGGTAAAGACCTCTATAAACACAACACAGACGAAAGGTTCCATCACCAGCTGAGATTATACCACTTTTTTATCCAGAGTAAAGATCATAAAGCTACATGTATCGTCATTAATAAAACAGCACCGCTAATTAGCGAGCGCCGAGCACAGTTAGTCTGATATCAGCGTCCAGGTCGAATCATCACCGACAAAATAAACACGCTTTCATAAGGAAGCGGAATGATGTTATCGTAGGCATTACATCGCGTCTGAGCACATCAGTGCTAAATTTCATCACGGAAATGATCAACAACAGCGCAGTCCTCTAGGAGACCAGATTACAAACCAGATTAAATATTAAACTAATCACATTAAAAACCATTAAAACTAATGAAGACTAAAGGACTAGAAGACTCATGTCACGGTATTTTAACAGTACAGCGGAGTAGAGAGGGAAAGAGAGAGGGAGGGAAGGGGGAGAGGAAAAGAAAGAGGTAGAGAGGGAAAGAGAGAAAGAGAAAAAGAGAGATAGAGGGAAAGACAAAGAGAGAGAGAGGAGGGGAGGGGGAAAAGGGGGAGAGAGAGAAAAGAGAGATGAGAAGAGAAAGAGGGAGAGAGAGGGAAATAAAAAACAGAGAGAGGGGGAGAGAGGGAGGAGGAGGGGGCTAATAAAAAAAAACAGAGAGGAGGGGGAGAGAGAGGGAAATAAAAAAAGGGAGAGAGAGGGGAAATAAAAAAAGGGAGAGAGGGGGGAAAAAAAAGGGAGAGAGAGAGGGGGGGGGCTAACAGCTGGACTGATGCTCTGTCATTAAACTGTGCACTGCCTGTGTAACTGCCTGGGATCATAAAGTGACGACTC